>CM042685.1:146745-230383 GCA_023614405.1 Avena insularis
TCTTATTATACAAGTAAAGTATAAAGTAATGTGATTATGATTAGTTGTCATCTTTTTCTAAAGTGACAAAAGAATAACATTTGAAGAAAAGATTTCCTTACTAAGGTTTAAACAACATTTGTGGTTGATTAAATATGGTTGATGTTGTTTGTGTTTGAATAGTTGGGACTTGAGATTCTTTACAACTTATTTATAACAGATCAAAGTTAACCATAAAACATGTAATAAAGTATTTAGTATCATACTTAAAGCTTTGCAAACTAAAGGTAACTTTAAGGATGTAGATAAACTTAGGTTGTATTACTTAGGATACTTGTATCTTGTTCACTTTATATTATGTCCTTAGAGTTACTTAAGAATGGCATTACTTTTATTGGAGTAGTGGTTTCTTTACATTGTATTTGTATAAAGGAATATCTCCTATAAGGGTGTGGTTAATGTTTGTGAGTAAGTAAACAATATTATTTATCTCCTATATTGTTTTGATTTGTTTATAAACTAGTGGTTAATATAAAGAATGGGTTTTATATTATTATAAGTATTCTTGGAGTTTTTAGATTGGATAAGGATCCTTTCATAAAATAATCTACATTAATGGCTGAGAATTAATTGAATAAAATAGTATTCAAAGTGGTTGATTCATATTGAGTGCACACTTTCCATATTTAAGATTAATACTGTTTATTAGACTCCATTGATTAATTTTTAGAACTATTTACAAGTTTTATTTACCTTAATATGAATTATTAATTAAGGAGATAGGTTTAAATTCTAGTTATAAAAGTGTTTAACTTTTTATTTAACTCCAAAGTGGAATATCACATTTTAACATGTAGTTATTATTTTTGTGATCATTTTGGTATATTATATTTATTTTTGTGATTTACAAATAATAAGATATGATTCTAATAAGGTTTATTACTTCATAAATACTTAATAAATAATAAATATTTAATTAAGAGGAATAATAATGCATGATTATGGTTTTAAACTCTAATTCTTATTTTTCTAAGATTTTTAGTATTTTATTTATATTTTTAACATTTACCATTATTAAAATATTAATTATCAAAGTATTAAAACTTTATAAAGTTTTTATTAAATAATATTTATTTAAATAATCTTCATAATAATATTTAGTATTAGTTTTAGGTTGTATATTTATTTTTCTAAACATTTTCATATCTTATATGTATTTTTATGATTTATAAAACAAAAGATATCAATTTTATCACCAGAACCTAACTTACCCCCAGTCACTGACTGGTGGGACCATTGCCATGTCATTTCTATTTGTTTTTATTTATTTTCTAAACATACACTAAACTTTTTACACTCAGATGGGATTGGCAAAGCCACATCGAACCAGACCCACACTGCTTGACTTGTTCGCTCAAGACGGTGGATGTTGGTCGCCGGGCCAGACCATCTAGCTAGGCGAGCTACGATGCGCAAGTGGAAAGGTTTCTGGTCAAGGACCATGAATCTATTTTCCAAGGAATCAAATGCCCTCTCAATGGTGACTCCAAGGCTGGAGTGTCTAAGATTGAACAACTCGTCCGCATTTTGCAATTTGTTCCTTCGAGAGAATACGTCCAGATGGTACCTTGTTTTCATGAAGGGTGGTAGAATCCAAGGTCAGAATGCATATCCAGGATCTCTAAGATAGAACTTACCAACATGGATGTTCAACCCATCATCGTTAGACAAGCTGTTAGCATGAATGCTTGCATCATCAGTAGATTGTTTCCAACCAGCTAGCACATAGGTGAACTTCAAATCAAAATCAACAACAGCCATCACATTCTGGTTGGTGTAGTGCTTCCTTCCTCTATATGTTGGTGGCTATGATTTCGGCACTCTAGCAGGCACATGAGTACCATCAATGGTTCCAATATATATAATTATGTCAACACACGAGAAAGCATATTTTTTTTAGCAATGTAGTCGTTTCATGAAAATAAACAAGAGATTTAGCACTCACCTGAAATATGGAAACCATCCACGACAGGGGCGTATCTTGCTTGGTGTGCGACCACTTGGTGGTTTCATCATCTCTCGTTTGAGCTCTCCAATTGTATATAAGACTGTTTGAAATAGCGATTAATAGTCTCTTTGGATATCCTAAATATGCTATGGATCACTCTAAACCTCTGGTTACGACCCACAACATGAAGAAACATAGAAACTTGTTCTCTAACAGAGGTGTGGATAGTACCTTCTGACAATACTCATTCAACCTCACTTCATAGAAAGGGTCTCTTGTCATCCGCAACATTTGGAGAGCCTCTACATGACTAGAGTTATAAATGTAGTTGAAATTTGCCATCCTCTCCTAATCTCGGACCAATATAGGACCATATGTGAACCTTGAAAAGGCAGCACGCCTAATCGCTCTCTTGTCGAGAAGCGGGATCTAGGCCTGAGTCATAGCTATGAGTGTTGCTGCTTGATCGATCATATCCAGCTGGTTGACCAAAGAGCATCTCCAACAGATGCATTAAAATAAAGCAACACTTTTAGGTTTTGGGCGCCATTTTAGCAGTTTGAGCGCGCGCATTCAGCGCCAACATTTCCAGGCGCACTAAAATGCAATGTTCTACACACAGTAGTTCTTTAGGCGCGGTAAAATAGGACGCGCCCGACGGCAACTCATACCTCAATTTCATCACATATATAGAACAAAGATGAACAAACACACATAAATAAATCTAAAACAAATAGTTAATTATTATTACAACATAAATAAATAATAGCTCCGCATCAACTTATTGTGATCTTTGATCCTTTCCATCCCCAACTTCTCTCTACTGAAAACGGAACCACCGTGCTTTGGCCATTAATTCGCGTGCAAAGCCAAAATCATGGCAGTATTTTCTTCTTCTTCAAGGTCTCATTGTTCGTTGGATGAATCATAAGATGAACTCATCTACAACAAATAGATCAGACTCATTCATCAAGCATGTAGCAACAACGCTCACGAAATAAATCAGTGTGTCGGCAGCATGACATACTTTGTAATACTAAACACCTAGCGTGCAAGGTGTTGCTCGATAACTGCCGAGTTGCTCGTCAGACTGCTCAATGCATTGACGGAGGGCGCTTCCATCTACATGGGGAACTAGGGGAGCAGCGGCGGGTGGTGGCTCTATTTACCGTGGTGGCTAACTTGACGAGCATATTTGGCAGGAACACGACGGAACTAATCGAGCTGCGATCGTGAGCTGGGTCGCCGGAGAATTTCGGGAAATGGGACACAGGCGTATGGTCGCGACGGAGATTTCACATTGGCAGTTCGATCACGCTGCGCGTGGGTCGAGTTTTCAAGACGCAGTAGCTGGCACAACAAATATGCAGCGATTGTGTTTTTTTCCAACGTGCTAAATATTTTGGGGCACGCTGGAGCTGTGTTTTAGCCTCTCGCCCTAAAAGGTAGTTATTTGGACGTTGAACAATTATTGTGCATCTATAGGAGATTCTAAGAAAATCGTTCTATGATGAATGCTCCTAAATGTACCCTACATAACATGCAGTCACGGTGGGTGCAGAACAAAAGTAGGAGCGTGTGGTTTACCTCCATAGGTGACGAGGAGAGGAGACGGCGTTGGAGAAGAAAGAGAAGAGTTGGTCCAGACCACTGCCACGGTCTGATGCTAGAGAAGAAGGAGACGAACAACGCGGTCCGCCGGGAGGTGCTTTAGACAAGTGAGAGCCACAACGCGAAAAACAACCATCTAATCACCCGGTTCTAGCATCCAGTGGACATGTCCGAAGGGTATGCGTCATCCTACCAAATACGCCATCAGAGTTTCGAATGACGACATGGATACACGAAGAACACGAAAATAGTCTCTGTCACAAATTCAGAAACATCCGTCTGTCAGAAAATTATCAGTAAAACACTAAAACTATGATTAGTCAGTTAAAAAAACATTATCAGTAAAAAAATTCTAAATTTGAACCTGGAATATGAAAGGACAAGAGGTGTGTATACTCAGAAACCCTAGCGTCTACCTATCCCTAATGATACCTCGTCGGCATGTCATGGCATGACAGTCGATCGATCGGAGGACAAGGTGACTCAGCCAGTGACCAGTTGCAACCAGCAAGTCCCGGGACCATATAACCACTAAACCACATTGCATACGTAATGTCTTACACGCAAGCTTCTTATTTAGTGCGATCGATCCATCGGCAGGTAGACGTTGGCTCTCCGGCGGACGGCCTGGATGCGTGCTAGCTAATTGAGATCCAGCATGTGCCCGTCACCATCATCGGTGTCAAGTGTGATGCATGGTCCTTGTCGCGTGTTGTGGCTTCTACTAGTCACTGCACGACTTCGGGCAAACAAACAGAAACGTCAAGATGCAAGAAGGTGATCTGTCACGGTGATCGAGCTAGGACTAATACGTACCGTACTGTAGCTATAGCTTCTAGACGAACAATGGCTAACTCGATATGTGAATTAGAGGGGTAACCAAGAAGTGCGGTATGAACTGCAGCGCATCAGGTGATTAAACATTTATTATTTCAATATAATTTCACTAGTTTTATATATGGTCAATCGTCCAAGTAGCTTCTGATTTTATCTTCCTCATGTTCCGTTGACAACGTATTTGGTAATTGGTTACATGAGATTGCTGATAAGTTACAGAACTTTGTTTAGTATGAAAGCGTTTGCCATTATTTGATCGTTTTAGCCATGTAGAAATGATATGATTTTTAACAATAATTTGTCTTCCCTTTCTGAAGGGATGAGGATGACAGCGCGGGGCTTAGTCTGTTTCATGTGGAAAAGTCATGACTATGCTAATGGAGGGATGAGAATGGCGGCATGCCTTTGGCTGGCGGTAGTTTACGTAGTCGTCGATTTGTGTTTTATGAACCTATCTGTAATATTTATTATTTTAAGACTTTTTATACCACTACTGATAATTATTGATAAATAAGTGGAATTTTCGCAAAAAAAATCTCACATCTCATGTGGCGAAGAAAAAACTAGTTCTCCTTTTCTTTCTCATATGGCAGTTTCTCTTCGAATAAAATCTGTACATTTATTCTGCATCACCTCCTGACACGCACCCGCATCCACACCTATTTCACGAGAAATCGAAGCTCGGAATTGTAAATTGTTATAGTCGCTCCCTAGCGCGTCGCTTCAAGTGGAAGTGGGAGAGGACTCAGCATTTGGCTCCCAAGATGCACGCGGTGACGGCTGGCACACTCTCCTAGCTGAAGGTACTACACTCCAGGCGAGGCTTCATAATTTAGTTACTCATTTTAGTTACTACATGTTGATCGATATGTTACTCATTTTGGTTCTTCTGTGCTCTGTGAGATTTCAGATCCCATACCAAGTTTTTAACGCCTCCAGGAAAAAGCTTGATTGACAGATTTGGTTTGCCTAGACCACTGTCCAATGATGTCATACCATCAGCGAGAAAAAATGATGGCATGGTCTAACGCTAATTGACAGGATCTTCATGACTTCTAAACTACAAGGTATCCCTCTCTTGCCTTAGAACATAAGTGGAGATCGTGAGTATAACTACAAACACCCTCTTTCTCAAAATAGATCCGTGTCTACATAAATACGATCCAGACAAATCTGCAACATCTTATTCAGCAGAGGGAGTATATCACTTAGTCCTTGTGTACGTAGTCATGATGGAGTTGGATTTGGATTTGTCGCGTGAAAATTCAGTCAGTATGTGTATACAGCAATGCTGAGCAGATATGCACTTGAACTAACAATACATTTATTTTGAATACTTTGACATCACTACGGAGAAAGGTTCTTTGCAAAGGCCTCCCGAACACGGCAAACCCTGTAAGTTAACACGGCAAAAAACAATACGGCAACGATCGGGACGGCAAAGGCTCTTTGCTGTGTGTCTTCACGCCGAACATGGCAAAGGCTTTGCCGTGTTTTCTGATCACACGGCACACTAAAGTAGTTGACGATTTCCGTCTGACGGAGCCAACAGATGGGTGCCGTGTATTCCTTTGTCGTGTGCATTCTTTCTTTGCCGTAGTGTGTATGTCCTTTGCCGTGTGCTTTGCATTTTACCGTGTGTTCAGGGTTTGCCTTGTGCATTTTCGCTTTTGTTGTGTGTTTCCCTTTGTCGTGTGCTTATCAGGGGTGACACACGGCAAAGTTCATCCTTTGTCGTGTGCCTTCGGCATATAACACACGGCAAAGGCCCTGTGTATAACCTCAGCAGCACACAGGTGGGCTACACGTGGCTTCTTTCTAAAGTGACCATTTGGCACTTTGTGTATACACATGGCAAAGTAGCCCTGTTTTTCAATTATTTTTTCCATTCATTTCCTGCAAAAAAACATAGAATATATATATATATATGATCATACATATCATCAGCAACAACAAATTGCATAACAACAATAATATAATCATCACCAACACCAAAATGCATCGCCAACACCAAAATATCACAAGTATGATCATAATATCATCACACTACCAAATATCACACAAGACCAAGTTTATTACACAAGTGCATAACCAACAAGTGCACAATCCCTAAACTACACAAATATTACAAGTTTATTCTTGCCACCCACAAGACCATCAACTCCGAGTGCTCCACAAGATCATGCTCCATCGTGAGATCCTACAAGTTCAAGACAAGTACATAAATATGACAAGTAAAATCATCAATATGTACAAGTTTCTAGGCAAGTTGATGGCAATAACATGGGATTTTGAGAGTCTCATGGCAAATTACATCAATATGACAAGTAAAATCACGAATATCTACAAGTCCCATGGCAAGGCTAGAATTTCTATAAGTGTCATGGCAAGGCTAAAATCTCTACAAGTGTCATAGCATGGCTAAATTTTTGACAATGGCATAGAATTATCTACAAGTGTCATGGAATTGCTAAATTTGCTATAAGTATCATGGCAAGGCTAAATTTCCTACAAGTGTCATGGAATTGCTAAATTTTCTATAAGTATCATGCCAAGGCTAAAATTTCTACAAGTGTCATAGCATGGCTAAAATTTCTACAAATGCGATGGCATGGCTAAATTTGACAAGTATAAGAAAACAAACCTGAGGACTCGATTCAGCCTCCGGACGACCGAATCGATGATTGTTGACGGTGAAAGACGGCGCTGGTTGTTCGATCCACCTGCTGACCCACCTGCGGCGGCATCATCGCATTATCCATCTATAGCATTGGAAATTGTGAGCATTAGACAATAAGGCAAGATTGAAAATTGAGCATTGGACAATAAGACACTTGATCACTTACCCAAGAAGGCAAAAGGAGGAGTGGGAAGAGTCCCGTTGTTGAGAATTGATGAGCATTTGATGTGTCATCGCCATCTGCTGTTCCAACCTGCTGCCGCTGCTGCCTCCGCCTCTCTGCGTTCCCTATCAGCCATCTCTCCTACATCGTGTCGCCACGATTAGATGAACATTGCAACACAAAACATGTAGTAAAACATAGATGACCGAGGAAGAACATACCAGAATCGCCGAGAGCTAGGTGATCAACATCAATGGGGAGATTGGCATACTTTAGTCCATCGTTAGACAGGGGCCCATCTCCCCTCCCGCTCAACGAGATTTTGGATAGTAGCCACATCTCCGGGTGGTGGGCCATCCGATTCTCGTAGGTGGGATCTTCACCTCAGACGCGGATGACACCATGACCATGGTGGGGCACGACCTTGACAACATTAATTTGAAGTTCCTTCTCCTTTGTTTCAATCCTTGTCCGGCTGACAATCAACTTCTCAAGAGCAGGTGATGATTCTGGGTTACTGCAGGAGGAGCGCCAGGAGATAGTGATAACCTGAATTGTAAGTGGGGACTTCCCCATTACCTATCCGGGATGCCCATCCGAGGAGACTAGAGTTTTGATCAGGGATTTCGATGAAAGACTTAGGCAAAACCCAATATTTAGCATGAATGTCTTTACATATATAAGATATTGAAGGAGTTCGACTCCTTAGTCCCTCCCCGGGTCCCTCGGGTTTGCCTAGTTCTCCGCTTTGTGTGCTTTAGAGGTTTCGCGCCACCTAGGCGAGGTGGCGATGACCGTGGATTGTGTTTGGGCAGAAGGGTCCGCTGGGAGCGGAACGCCCAGTGGGGATCCCCTCATGCTCGATGAGCATGAGATCACCCAAGCCACCCCCTCGGTAGGCCACGTGGGAGACCTCCCGCACACGCCTCTCCTCAGGCCTGTCGTCCCCACTAAGGGACCACCTCGCCCGAGGCTCCCGATGGACATCCTTAGCCTTCCGGATGTTCATTTGGAACATCCGGTTCGGTCACGAGGGTCAAGGCCGCCAAATCAAGGATTACATCCGCCGAAGTGTCGGATATTGCCGCCCTTCAAGAGACGATTCGCCAAGACTTCGCCATCGCCGAGTTGGAGGCCCTTAGCCGTAAGTTCTCCTGGTCCTGGCTCCCAGCATCCGCAACTCCGGGATCCTCCGGGGTAAAGGAGGATACCTTTGAGATAGATGATATGGACCGGGGGAATTCTTTGAGCATGCCCCACGCATGCAGGACACTCGCTTCAAATAGGAGGTGATTATTGTCTATGGCCCCACGGACCATAGGAGGTCCGCTGAGTTTTTGCTTGAGATCAAGTCAAGGTGGAACGGACTAAATCCCGTGGTCATAGCCGGTGATTTCAACCTGATCCGCTCAGGACGACAAGAGCCGTGGACCTCCTAGGATGCGTGTTTAAATCGTGATCCAGAGATTGTGCGTGTGGGAGCTAGATACGTGGACAAATAAGAAACTACATCCTATCCGCAGTCCCTCGACCATGTCTTTGTCTCTGCTGAGTGGGAAGTTGCCTTCCCCGTGCGCCAAGGCGGTCACTAGGATTGGGTCCGATCATACCCGCTCCTCTTCTCTCCTCCGGAGGTCGCCACCAAGACTAAACCGATTCCACTTCGAGGCTTTGTGGAGGGTCTGCCCAGGTGGCTATTCATGCCTCCTCGATTCCTCGAAGTTTATTTGTTGATATCTCGCACCATTTGCCAAGTTATCTCGCCACTCATGAGGGGTTGGGGCTAATTTTGGGGCGGACCTCCGTGCCTGTAAAGAGGCCATCCTAGGGAAATCCAGTCCTTGGATCGGGAGGCTGACCAACACGGCCTGTCGGCCGAGGCGTGGTCCCATAGGTACTCCTTGAGACCTCCATTATGGAGATCTACAAGGGAAGAGGCGCTCAAGGGCAGAGCCGCCAGAATCCGGACGGTCCAAGGGGAGTCAAACACGGCCTATTTCCATGCCATTGCTAATGGAAGAGGAAATGCTCGATCTCGCCTGGGCGCGAGGACCTGTTGGAATCTCCACAGGCCCTCCTCCCATATTTATGCCTTCTAAGGGACCTTTTCTGTCGTAGCCTCGGGTCTCTCGCTTGCATCGGACTTCTGGTCTGTTGAGGCGCTGGTCTCCCAAGAGGAGAATGCGGACCTCATCCGTCCTTTTCTCCTGGAGGAGGAGGCGGCTTCCCTAAAGGCCACGAGGTCTAGTTCGGCCCCAAGCCCTGATGGGTTGCCCGTGAGCTTCTTCCAGACTTTCGACTGCTTCCGGTGTGATCCTCTAGATGTTCTAGAATTCTATGTAGGAACCCCGGTGATGTCTCACCGAACCTCGGCGTGATTACCCTGATCCCCAAAGTAGTGGGGCCACGGACATCCACCAATCCCTATCACCGTGACCTCGCCTCGATGTTGGAGCGGCTTACTCATCCTCCGCCATTTCGCTTCTTGAAGGGACGCCTCATTCACGACGATGTCCTGGCCTTCCATGAAATTATTCATGAAGTCAAGGCTCAACGTCAGAAAGGGGTGTTTCTCAAGATAGACTTCCAGAAGGCCTATGATCGCTTGGACTGGGCCTTCTTGAGGATGGTACTGGAGAGGAGGGGTTTCGACGATCGTGAGATCCGCTGGATTATGCAGTTCATGATGAGTGGGAAGACGGCGATCAACATCAATGGGGAGATTGGCCCATACTTTAGTCCATCCTGCGGGGTTAGACAGGGGGACCCGATCTCCTCCCGCTCAACGCGCGTGGACGCCCTGGCGGAGATTTTGGATAGGGCCAGAGTAGCTAGCCACATCTCGGGGGTGGTGGGCCATCTGATCCCCGGAGGTGGGATCTCTCACCTCCAGTACGCGGATGACACAATGATCATGGTGCAGGGTTCGGACCTTGACATCATTAATTTGAAGTTCCTTCTCTTTGTTTGAATCCTTGTCCGGCCGACCATCAACTCGACAAGAGCGAGGTGATGATTCTGGGTTACTCCGAGGAGGAGCGCCAGAGGATAGCTGATAACCTGAATTGTAAGCTGGCTAACTTCCTCATTACCTATCCGGGGATGACCATCCGGGAGACTAGAGTTTTGATCAGGGAGTTGGCCCCCTTGGTCTCGAGGGTACGCTCGAGAGCGAAGCCTTGGAGAGCGCGCCTTACAACCAAGGGGAGCAAGTCGGTACTGATTATCTCCTGTCTCTCAAGCCTGCCCATGTACCAGATGGGCATGTACCTTCTAAGGGACCCATGCCGACTTTGCCAAGGAGTTGTCTAGGTTCTTTTGGGTGGCAAGGATGGCCATCGAAATACCATATGGTCAAATGGGTCATATGTTTGCACCCCAAATGCCTTGGGGCTTAGGTATCCTCGACTCTCGGCGCTTTAATGTGGCGCTGATGCTGAAGTGGGTTTACGCATCCTTAGGGATGATGGAGGGCTCGCTTCAGCTTATCAAGGCCAAGTATCTCCTGGTCGCCTTATTGGCCTGTGGAGAGGCGGAGGGCTCTCACCTGGAGAGCCATCCAGAGATTAAACACTTCATTGGTTTGGGTGTGTCCTTTGTTGTGGGGTGCGGTTTTGGCTTGACCCGTGGCAACTCCCAATCCCGTTGGGGGTCCAATACCCCAGTCTCTTCGCCATCTCATCCTCCCCGTCGGCTCTGGTGGCGGAGGTTTTTAGCGAGGGCCGCTGGAACATCTTGTTCCGTCGCTACCTCAGCGTGGAGGAAGCCGCGGACCTCCTGCAGCTCTAGGGCTCTCTCCCGGCGACCTGTTTCGGCCACGTGGCAGCTGCAGCCTTCGGGGGAGTTCTCGGTGAGCTCAGCTTATCGGGCCCTGTTCCAGCGCCCGGAGCTGACCTGGACCTCCCCCCCTGTGGAAGGCCCCCCTTCCGCTTAGTATTCGGATCTTCGTTTGGCAGCTGCTTCGAGACAGGCTTCCCTCGGGGGTCGAGGTGGCCAAGCGTCATGGCCCGGGCAATGGCTTGTGTCCCCTATGTGGGACTCCAGAGTCTTGTGCTCATATTATGTTCTCTTGTTCGGCTGCGCGCGCTCTTTGGAGCTTTGTCCAGGAGGCACTGGGGCCTGCCTGGCAGGCACAGGAGCTCGGGGAGTTTCTGCAAACCAAGGCAAACAGGGGAGGAGGGCGCCGCCTCTTCGGTTCGTGTTTGCAGGCATCTCATGGACCTTGTGGAATGTGCGACAAGATGGTGATTGAGAAGGTCGGCCTTCCTGCGTGATGGTCTCCCTGGTGCGGCAAAGATGACCGATCGACCTTCGACGACACTCTTGGGCCTTGAGGACAGCGCTCTCGGCTCCTGCCTCGCGCCGCCTTCTTCGGTGGCATGAGTGTTCCTCCTCCGCCGTCGTGATTTTAGTTTTCTCTTGGGCTTGCTTGTTGTGGCCCTCTATCATACCCTTTTCTTTTCGGTTTGGCTCCGCCAGCTTGGGTGTTATTTGAACCTTATATGTGGATGTTGCTTTATTTATAAAGTGGGGCAAAAGCCTATTTGGAGAGAAAAACTCTTATATTTTGAAACGGAGGGTGTAATTGACAAGCAACTAGAGGCTAGGGTTCCTGATCTATGCGGGTCTAAACGAGACCTGGCCCGGTGATGTATAAAGAGTAAATAAATCCTACGAGACCTAGTCTATTTCTAGACCTTCTTCTTTGTCTGCCACGTGTCTGTATTTTTAGTTTTCTAGAAATTTTTCCGTTTGTTAATTAGTCTTTTTCTACCCATTATGCATTGAGGTGGGTCTATCCTTTGAGAATTTAGACTAGGTCTTTTTTTTTTCCGTATAAAGAGGAAGAGAAGCACCTGGAGCCAACAGAGAGGACACCTCTCTCTCTCACCTCGCGTGCTGATCCATTCTCTCATCCCCAATTCTAAGTATAAATATATCGCCCAGTACTCTAAGTCGCAGCAACTTGATCGATTCTCAGCTATATATACACCTATACCGAATCGGACACTGCATAAATAAAAAGGTTCTCTAAAAAAAATGTTGTCAAAAGAGTATGGATATACGGACTCGGACACAGACTATATATGATCTGGCCCAACGAAATCCGACACGGACAACGCCCAGCTAGAATCAACTCCTAATCGGAACACGTATATATATATATATATACCTTGCCGTTGGTTTTACCGGTCACACAAAATATGGCGTCCGAGGAAACCGACGTCAACCAGGCCGTGGTCTTCTTCGGAGACGAGTTCGTCGCCGACGAGATCCTCGCGCGCTTGCCGCCCGCTGCGCTGCGCTGCACCCTGCTATCCAAGCGCTTCCGGCAGCTCCTCGCGACCCCACGCTTCTGGCTTCGCCACCGCCGCCTCGGCGCGCCGCCGCCAGAGCTCCCACAGGTCGCCCGCCTCTATCGCCACGGGTACGGCGTGGCTTTCGACTTCCACTGTGTCAGTCCCGTTCTCCATGAAGCACGCCGTCGTTGACGCCAACGGATACAGGTACGCCGGCACCTGCAATGGCCTTGTCTCGTGTCCGCGTCTCAATGCTAGCAAAGGGCAGTATTCCATCGAGGGCGTGTGTTCAACCCAGCCACCAGGGAGGAGGCACGTCTATCCTTGCCCTTGCTGTCGCACCTCAAAACAAGGACTTGATCGGGACATCTTGGGGTTTGGGTGCGGGCCATCAAGCAAGGTCTACAAGGCTCTCATCCGTGAGATTGACATTCACGGCACGAGGTTAATGGTGGTATCATTTGACGGCAGCCACCGCCAAGAACCCAAGACGGTGTTCTCGCATGACTCACGACGTGTTCTGTCGTAATAACATGCTACACACTCGACGGCAAAGTGTACTTCCTTATCTACGGAATGCTCTATATTGGAGAGGGGAACGGAAATTTGAGGCCATGCGACACGACATCGCCCATGCTCGCCCGACGAGACAACGAGGTCGTCACTGAAATTGCCCACCCGGAAGGGCACGACATCAACGAGTTAAAGATGTTGGAGGTACGTGGCCGCCCATGCATCTTCGAGCAGGAGGACCATGACACTCTGATCTGGTTACTCACCCAGATCACCGATGGGAGCAGCTATACATTCTGTTCAATGAAAACTCTCATCCTCACGATTTTTTCATGGATGCTTGGGACTGTGGAGGTGGCCTTCTTCTTGCCTTGTTTACACTTAGCGGTGCCCATTTGTACAACCTCCACGAGCCTGCATTACAAGACGAAGAAGGCGGAAGTGGCAACCGGTTGGTGGCTCTAAGCTCAAGATAGCGTCGAATACAAGTGGCCAGAGCAATTCAGCAATGTACCGAGCTATTGGGTTACCGACCAACACTCATATCACCTTCGAGTATCGGAGGTGATGTTGCTTTGTCTAGCCATCCTCCTCGTGAGTGTGTTGTACCCAAGCATGATGTGTTGATGGGATTTTCTAGAGCTGACACGGAAATGGGTGGTAGGTCCAGTAATGCAGATGATGGCCAATTTGTAGGAAGTTGGACTTTTGAATTCGATAAAAAAAATAGGTGTTGGACCTCTTAGAGACTAGCAAAGGAAATTAGGAACTGCGTCGTGTCATATCAAGATGACAAAACTACATTTTATGCTTTTGCTTTGCCAGGTTATCCTGGATTAGGATATAACATCGTTATGAATGTAACATTTTTTTAAAAAATTTAGAGACACTTTCTGATTTATTTTGTTATTCTTTTACTAGCATCTTAAAATGTACAATAAGTGCTGTATACATTGGTTCCATCAATAATTTCCCATTCATATATACTTGAGATGAATTCTTATTTTCCTTAGGATCCAGGTGCTTCCGTTATTATATATATATTATAAAAGTCTAGAGGATCTGATGGTCTCTGCATCATCTTATTTTGTTCTTCTCTACCTCAAAAACAGATCAGAACAGCCAACAAGAAAATCGGATCGTCGTTCCTATGTTCAAGCGAAAAGAACAGCCAACAGATCAGTCGATGCCGCAGGGCGTTGTTCGCCACGTTTTTTCTTCGCTACTCCTTCTGTTTGGAAATATAAGATGTTTTAGGTTTATAAAAAAGATGTATCTAGACACCTTTTAATGTCTAAATTTATTTGAACCTACACACTAAAAGGTGTCTAGATACATCTCCTTTACAAACCTAAAACATTTTATATTTCTAAACGGAGGGAGTATACCATAATTGTCAAACGGGTTTCTTTGTTCGGCGGATGTGGCTAATTGTCAAACATGTTTCTCTATTCGGATTCACCGCCGCGCGCGAGGAGCTTCTGTGGAAGTCGTCGCACGATGGCGCAAGCGGCCATTGGTGGCATGGCGCCGGTCCGATCGTGGACTCGTCCAAGTAATTGTCCACGGAAGCAACAGGCTGCAATAGACGCACAAATGGTTTGGGCCAACTTGATGGTTGCGCGAGCTTTGCGCGCGAGCGCTGGCGCAAACAACGATCACAAGCATCTACTATGTCAAAAAGAAAAATAATCAAACAAACTCAACAACAAATAGCTCTAATTTTTTGAAATTTCAACCAAGATAGCATAGTTCAAACACAAAGGACAATTTCAACAAACAATTTCTTTACCAGATTATTTGTATTTATTTATTAGTATCAATTATTTAGGTTCTATTTTATCAATTGGATGGATTCGTAGCATCCTAATAGTCTTCGCGCCCACATAAAATATCGAAGCTTCTCACAAGTTGAGAAATTTGCACGTTTGTGTGTTATTATCACATGTGCGTGAAATTTATATGTCACAAATTTTTGTGAAGTTGTTCAAAGATTCAATCACATGTGCGTGTCCCCCCTCGCATGCATGCGGAAGTGCAGGTTCCGGACCAGATAAGGGAATCTCCCTGCTGAGTCGAAGCTAATATGGTTTTACATCACCCTATGACCAAACAAACACAAAACATATGTGTGTGTGGAGTGCAGGAGAGGTTGGTATAGGTTGCATGTGCCTCCTGCATGCATGCGCCTAACCTGAGTACAAGGTTCCGCACCTGCATAAGGGGAATTTCCTGCTTAGGGTGAAAACCGGCAGGATAGTGCCCCAATCTTAGAACCAACATGGTTTTACATCACCCCATGACCTAAACAAAAACACAAAACAAGAGAGAGCTATGCCGCCTGGCTACTCCTCATGCCGAGGAACGCCTAGGGGGTAGACCATCCTGAAAATGCAGATCAGGGCTTTCGGGCCGTGAGGAAGACCATGAGAACACTGGAATCGTGACGCAGAACTTGTGGTCATGTGTCCCTAGCATATGTGTGTGAGTGTGGTGGAGAGGTTGGTATAGGTGTTTGCATGTGTCCCTCGCATGCATGCGCCCAACCTAGAGGCGAAGGTCTGGCTCCCAGACCAAGATAAGGGGAATCTCCTGCTTAGGTGTGAAACCTGCAGGATAGTGCACCAACTTGTGAACTTAACATGGTTTTACATCACCCTATGACCTAAACAACAAATACAAACAAGAGAGAGCTATGCCGATACTCCTCGCGAGGAACGTCTAGGGGGTGATTATCCAGTGTGCATGCAGATCGTGGTTTCACGAGGAAGACCACGAGAACATCGAACTGAGAGAACTTGCATGTGTCCCCAGCATATGTGGAGTGTGGTGAGAGGTTGGGGAAAGTTATAGGTGCTTGCATGTGTCCCCCTCGCATGCATGCGCCTAACCTAGAGGCGAAGGTTCCGACCATCTGTGATAAGGGGAAATCTGCTTAGGTGAAACCGGTAGGATAGTGCCCCAACCAGAACCAACATGGTTTTACATCACCTTATGACCTAAACAAACACAAAACAAGAGATACTGCCGGCTACCCCTGCAGAGGAACGCCTAGGGGGTAGACGATCCGAGTGTGCACAGAGATCGGGGTTTCGGGCCGAGGAAGACCACTTGAGAACATCGAACCAGACGAGAACTTGCATGTGTCCCTAGCATATGTGTGGAGTGTGGTGAGAGGTTGGTATAGGTGCTGTGCATGTGTCCCCCGCATGCATGCGCCTAACCTAGAGGCTAAGGTTCCACTCCAGATAAGGGGGGAATCTCCCCGCTTAGGTGAAACCGGTAGGATAGTGCCCCAACCAGAACCAACATGGTTTTACATCACCCTATGACCCAAACAAACACAAAAACAAGAGAGAGCTACGCTGGCTACCCTGCCGAGGAACGCCTAGGGGGTAGACGATCCGAGTGTGCATGAGACTGTGGTTTCACGAGGAAGACCACGGGAACATCGGAATCACATGAGAACTTGCATGTGTCCCTAGCATATGTGTGTGAGTGTGGTGAGAGGTTGGTATAGGTGCTTGCATGTGTCCCTCGCATGCATGCGATCTAACCTAGAGGCGGTTCCGACCAGAGGGGGGGAATCTCCGCTTAGGTGAAACTGGCAGGATAGTGCCCAACTTGTAGAACCAACATGGTTTTACATCACCCTATGACCCAAACAAACACAAAACAAGAGAGAGGCCACGCCTGGCTACCCCTGCCGAGAGGAACGCCTAGGGGGGTAGATGATCCGAGTGTGCACAGAGATCGTGGTTTCACGGAGGAAGACCACGAGAACATCTAATCAGATGAGAACTTGCATGTGTCCCTAGCATATGTGTGTGAGTGTGGTGAGAGGTTGGTATAGGTGCTGCATGTGTCCCTCGCATGCATGCGCCTAACCTAGAGGCGAAGGTTCCAGACCAGATAAGGGGGAATTCCCTGCTTAGGTGAAACTGCAGGATAGTGCCCCAACTCAGAACCAACATGGTTTTACATCACCCTATGACCTAAACAAACACAAAACAAGAGAGAGCTACGCGGTTACCTCGTGAGGAACGCCTAGGGGGTAGACGATCCAGTGTGCATGTAGATCGTGGTTTCACGAGGAAGACCACGAGAACATCGGAATCCGATGAGAACTTGCATGTGTCCCCAGCATATGTGTGTGAGTGTGGTGAGAGGTTGGTATAGGTGCTGCATGTGTCCCCTCGCATGCATGCGCCTAACCTAGAGGCGAAGGTTCTGACCAGATAAGGGGGAATCTCCGCTAGGTGAAACCGGTAGGATAGTGCCCCAACTCAGAACCAACATGGTTTTACATCACCCTATGACCTAAACAAACACAAAACAAGAGAGAGCCACGCCGGCTACCTCGCCGAGGAACGCCTAGGGGGGTAGACGATCCGAAAGGTGCACAGAGATCGTGGTTTCACGAGGAAGACCACGAGAACATCAATCGGGATGAGAACTTGCATGTGTCCCTAGAATATGTGTGTGAGTGTGGTGAGAGGTTGGTATAGGTGCTTGCATGTGTCCCCTCGCATGCATGCGCCTAACCTAGGGAGGCGAAGGTTCTGCACCAGATAAGGGGGGAATCTCCCGCTTAGGTGAAACTGCAGGATAGTGCCCCAACTTAGAACCAACATGGTTTTACATCACCCTATGACCTAAACAAACACAAAACAAGAGAGAGCTACGCTGGCTACTCCGCCGAGGAACGCCTAGGGGGTAGACGATCCGAGTGCACAGAGATCGTGGTTTCACGAGGAAGACCACGAGAACATCGGAATCAGATGAGAACTTGCATATGTCCCTAGCATATGTGTGTGAGTGTGGTAAGAGGTTGGTATAGGTGCTTGCATGTGTCCCTCCTTGCATGCGCCTAACCTAGAGGCGAAGGTTCAGACCTGATAAGGGGAATTCCTGCTTAGGTGAAACTGCAGGATAGTGCCCCAACTTAGAACCAACATGGTTTTACATCACCCTATGACCTAAACAAACACAAAACAAGAGAGAGCTACGCCGGGCTACCTCGCCGAGGAACGCCTAGGGGGTAGACGATCCGTGTGCACAGAGATCGTGGTTTCACGGAGGAAGACCACGAGAACATCGGAATCGATGAGAACTTGCATGTTTCCCCAGCATATGTGTGTGAGTGTGGTGAGAGGTTGGTATAGGTGCTTGAATGTGTCCCCGCATGCATGCGCCTAACCTAGAGGCGAAGGTTCCAGACCAGATAAGGGGAATTTCCCTGCTTAGGTGAAACCGGCAGGATAGTGCCACAACTTGTGAACCAACATGGTTTTACATCACCCTATGACCCAAACAAACACAAAACAAGAGAGAGCCACGCTGGCTACCCCGCCGAGGAACGCCTAGGGGTAGACGATCCGAGTGTGCACAGAGATCGTGGTTTCACGGAGGAAGACCACGAGAACATCGGAATCGATGAGAACTTGCATGTGTCCCTAGCATATGTGTGTGAGTGTGGTGATAGGTTGGTATAGGTGCTTGCATGTGTCCCCTCGCATGCATGCGCCTAACCTAGAGGCTAAGGTTCCAGACCAGAGCAGGGGGGAATCTCCTGCTTAGGTGAAACCGGTAGGATAGTGCCCCAACTTGTGAACCAACATGGTTTTACATCACCCTATGACCTAAACAAACACAAAACAAGAGAGAGCTACGCCGGCTACCTCTGCCGAGGAACGCCTAGGGGGTAGACGATCCGAGTGTGCACAGAGATCGTGGTTTCACCGAGGAAGACCACGAGAACATCGGAATGATGAGAACTTGCATGTGTCCCAGCATATGTGTGTGAGTGTGGTGAGAGGTTGGTATAGGTGCTTGCATGTGTCCCCTCGCATGCATGCGCCTAACCTAGAGGCGAAGGTTCCACCAGAAGGGGGGAATCTCCCTGCTTAGGTGAAACCGCAGGATAGTGCCCCAACTTGTGAACCAACATGGTTTTACATCACCCTATGACCTAAACAAACACAAAACAAGAGAGAGCTACGCCTGGCTACCTCGTCGAGGAACGCCTAGGGGGTAGACGATCCGAGTGTGCACAGAGATCGTGGTTTCACGTGAGGAAGACCACGAGAACATCGGAATCGATGAGAACTTGCATGTGTCCCAGCATATGTGTGTGAGTGTGGTGAGAGGTTGGTATAGGTGCTTGCATGTGTCCCCCTCGCATGCATGCGCCTAACCTAGAGGCGAAGGTTCCAGACCAGATAAGGGGGGAATCTCCTGCTTAGGTGAAACCGCAGGATAGTGCCCCAACTTGTGAACCAACATGGTTTTACATCACCCCATGACCTAAACAAACACAAAACAAGAGAGAGCTACGCCGGCTACCCCGCCGAGGAACGCCTAGGGGGTAGACGATCCGAGTGTGCACAGAGATCGTGGTTTCACCGAGGAAGACCACGAGAACATCGGAATCAGATGAGAACTTGCATGTGTCCCTAGCATATGTGTGTGAGTGTGGTGAGAGGTTGGTATAGGTGCTTGCATGTGTCCCCTCGCATGCATGCGCCTAACCTAGAGGCGGTTCGACCAGATAAGGGGGAATCTCCTGCTTAGGTGAAACCGCAGGATAGTGCCCCAACTTAGAACCAACATGGTTTTACATCACCCCATGACCTAAACAAACACAAAACAAGAGAGAGCTACTGGCTACCCCTGCCGTGAGGAACGCCTAGGGGGTAGACGATCCGAGTGTGCACAGAGATCGTGGTTTCACGGAGGAAGACCACGAGAACATCTAATCAGATGAGAACTTGCATGTGTCCCTAGCATATGTGTGTGAGTGTGGTGAGAGGTTGGTATAGGTGCTTGCATGTGTCCCCTCGCATGCATGCGCCTAACCTAGAGGCGAAGGTTCCAGACCAGAGCAGGGGGAATCTCCTGCTAGGTGAAACTGCAGGATAGTGCCCCAACTCAGAACCAACATGGTTTTACATCACCCTATGACCTAAACAAACACAAAACAAGAGAGAGCTACGCCTGGCTACCTCGCCGAGGAACGCCTAGGGGGTAGACGATCCGAGTGCACAGAGATCGTGGTTTCACGAGGAAGACCACGAGAACATCGGAATAAGATGAGAACTTGCATGTTCCCTAGCATATGTGTGTGAGTGTGGTGAGAGGTTGGTATAGGTGCTTGCATGTGTCCCCCCTCGCATGCATGCGCCTAACCTAGAGGCGAAGGTTCCAGACCAGATAAGGGGGAATCTCCTGCTTAGGTGAAACCGGCAGGATAGTGCCCCAACTTGTGAACCAACATGGTTTTACATCACCCTATGACCTAAACAAACACAAAACAAGAGAGAGCTACGCCTGGCTACCCCTCCGAGGAACGCCTAGGGGGTAGACGATCCGAGTGTGCACAGAGATCGTGGTTTCACGAGGAAGACCACGAGAACATCGGAATCAGATGAGAACTTGCATGTGCCCTAGCATATGGGTGTGAGTGTGGTGAGAGGTTGGTATAGGTTGCATGTGTCCCCCTCGCATGCATGCGCCTAACCTAGAGGCGAAGGTTCCAGACCAGATAAGGGGGAATTCCTGCTTAGGTGAAACCGGTAGGATAGTGCCCCAACTTCAGAACCAACATGGTTTTACATCACCCCATGACCCAAACAAACACAAAACAAGAGAGAGCTACTGGCTACCCGCCGAGGAACGCCTAGGGGGTAGACGATCCGAGTGTGCACAGAGATCGTGGTTTCACGGAGGAAGACCACGAGAACATCGGAATCAGATGAGAACTTGCATGTGCCCTAGCATATGTGTGTGAGTGTGGTGAGAGGTTGGTATAGGTGTTGCATGTGTCCCCTCGCATGCATGCGCCTAACCTAGAGGCTAAGGTTCCGACCAGATAAGGGGGAATCTCCCTGCTTAGGTGAAACCGTAGGATAGTGCCCCAACTTGTGAACCAACATGGTTTTACATCACCATATGACCTAAACAAACACAAAACAAGAGAGAGCTACGCTGGCTACCTCGCTGTGAGGAACGCCTAGGGGGTAGACGATCCGAGTGCACAGAGATCGTGGTTTCACGAGGAAGACCACGAGAACATCTAATCGATGAGAACTTGCATGTGTCCCTAGCATATGTGTGTGAGTGTGGTGAGAGGTTGGTATAGGTGCTCATGTGTCCCCCTCGCATGCATGCGCCTAACCTAGAGGCGAAGGTTCCAGACTCAGATAAGGGGGGAATCTCCTGCTTAGGTGAAACTGCAGGATAGTGCCACAACTTGTGAACCAACATGGTTTTACATCACCCTATGACCCAAACAAACACAAAACAAGAGAGAGCTACGCTGGCTACCCCCTGCCGAGGAACGCCTAGGGGCAGACGATCCGAGTGTGCACAGAGACTGTGGTTTCACGGAGGAAGACCACGAGAACATCGGAATCAGATGAACTTGCATGTGTCCCAGCATATGTGTGTGAGTGTGGTGAGAGGTTGGTATAGGTGCTTGCATGTGTCCCTCGCATGCATGCGCCTAACCTAGAGGCGAAGGTTCCAGACCAGATAAGGGGGAATTCTGCTTAGGTGAAACCGCAGGATAGTGCCCCAACTCAGAACCAACATGGTTTTACATCACCCTATGACCTAAACAAACACAAAACAAGAGAGAGCTACGCTGGCTACCTCTGCCGAGGAACGCCTAGGGGGTAGACGATCCGAGTGTGCACAGAGATCGTGGTTTCACGGAGGAAGACCACGAGAACATCGGAATCATGAGAACTTGCATGTGTCCCTAGCATATGTGTGTGAGTGTGGTGAGAGGTTGGTATAGGTGCTTGCATGTGTCCCCTCGCATGCATGCGCCTAACCCAGAGGCGAAGGTTCTGCACCAGAAGGGGGGAATCTCCTGCTTAGGGTGAAACTGCAGGATAGTGCCCCAACTCAGAACCAACATGGTTTTACATCACCCCATGACCTAAACAAACACAAAACAAGAGAGAGCTACGCTGGCTACCTCGCTGAGGAACGCCTAGGGGTAGACGATCCGAGTGCACAGAGATCGTGGTTTCACGAGGAAGACCACGAGAACATCGAATCAGATGAGAACTTGCATGTGTCCCTAGCATATGTGTGTGAGTGTGGTGAGAGGTTGGTATAGGTGCTTGCATGTGTCCCCCTCGCATGCATGCGCCTAACCTAGAGGCGAAGGTTCCAGACCAGAGGGGGGAATCTCCTGCTTAGGTGAAACCGGTAGGATAGTGCCCCAACTTCAGAACCAACATGGTTTTACATCACCCCATGACCTAAACAAACACAAAACAAGAGAGAGCTACTGGCTACCCCGCCGAGAGGAACGCCTAGGGGGTAGACGATCCGAGTGTGCACAGAGATCGTGGTTTCACGAGGAAGACCACAGAACATCGGAATCAGATGAGAACTTGCATGTGTCCCTAGCATATGTGTGTGAGTGTGGTGAGAGGTTGGTATAGGTGCTTGCATGTGTCCCCTCGCATGCATGCGCCTAACCTAGAGGCGAAGGTTCCACCAGATAAGGGGGGAATTCCTGCTTAGGTGAAACCGCAGGATAGTGCCCCAACTTGTGAACCAACATGGTTTTACATCACCCTATGACCTAAACAAACACAAAACAAGAGAGAGCTACGCCGGCTACCTCACGAGGAACGCCTAGGGGGTAGACGATCCGAGTGTGCACAGAGATCGTGGTTTCACGAGGAAGACCACGAGAACATCTAATCAGATGAGAACTTGCATGTGTCCCTAGCATATGTGTGTGAGTGTGGTGAGAGGTTGGTATAGGTGCTTGCATGTGTCCCCTCGCATGCATGCGCCTAACCTAGAGGCGAAGGTTCTGCACCAGAAGGGGGAATTCCCTGCTTAGGTGAAACTGCAGGATAGTGCCCCAACTTGTGAACCAACATGGTTTTACATCACCCTATGACCTAAACAAACACAAAACAAGAGAGAGCTACGCTGGCTACCTCGCCGAGGAACGCCTAGGGGGTAGACGATCCGAGTGTGCACAGAGATCGTGGTTTCACGGAGGAAGACCACGAGAACATCTAATCAGATGAGAACTTGCATGTGTCCCCAGCATATGTGTGTGAGTGTGGTGAGAGGTTGGTATAGGTGCTTGCATGTGTCCCCCTTGCATGCATGCGCTCTAACCTAGAGGCGAAGGTTCCAGACCAGATAAGGGGGAATCTCCTGCTTAGGTGAAACTGCAGGATGGTGCCCCAACTTGTGAACCAACATGGTTTTACATCACCCTATGACCTAAACAAACACAAAACATGAGAGATCTACGCCGGGCTACCCCTGCCGAGGAACGCCTAGGGGGTAGACGATCCGAGTGCACAGAGATCAGGGTTTCGCCAGAGGAAGACCACGAGAACATCGGAATCAGATGAGAACATGCATGTGCCCGAGCATATGTGTGTGAGTGTGGTGAGAGGTTGGTATAGGTGCTTGCATGTGTCCCCTCGCATGCATGCGCCTAACCTAGAGGCGAAGGTTCCGACCAGATAAGGGGGAATCTCCTGCTTAGGTGAAACCGCAGGATAGTGCCCCAACTCAGAACCAACATGGTTTTACATCACCCTATGACCTTAAAAAACACAAAACAAGAGAGAGCTACGCTGGCTACCTCGCCGAGAGGAACGCCTAGGGGGTAGACGATCCGAGTGTGCACAGAGATCGTGGTTTCACGGAGGAAGACCACGAGAACATCGGAATCAGATGAGAACTTGCATGTGTCCCTAGCATATGTGTGTGAGTGTGGTGAGAGGTTGGTATAGGTGCTTGCATGTGTCCCCTCGCATGCATGCGCCTAACCTAGAGGCGAAGGTTCTGCACCAGATAAGGGGGGAATCTCCCGCTTAGGTGAAACCGGCAGGATAGTGCCCCAACTTGTGAACCAACATGGTTTTACATCACCCAATGACCTAAACAAACACAAAACAAGAGAAAGCTACGCAGGCTACCCCTGTGAGGAACGCCTAGGGGGTAGACGATCCGAGTGTGCACAGAGATCGTGGTTTCACGGAGGAAGACCACGAGAACATCGAAATCAGATGAGAACTTGCATGTGTCCCTAGCATATGTGTGTGAGTGTGGTGAGAGGTTGGTATAGGTGCTTGCATGTGTCCCCCCTCGCATGCATGCGCTCTAACCTAGAGGCGAAGGTTCTGACCAGATAAGGGGGAATTTCCGCTTAGGTGAAACCGGTAGGATAGTGCCCCAACTTGTGAACCAACATGGTTTTACATCACCCTATGACCTAAACAAACACAAAACAAGAGAGAGCTACGGGCTACCCCGCCGAGGAACGCCTAGGGGGTAGACGATCCGAGTGTGCATAGAGATCAGGGTTTCACCGGAGGAAGACCACGAGAACATCAGAATCTGATGAGAACTTGCATGTGTCCCTAGCATATGTGTTTGAGTGTGGTGAGAGGTTGGTATAGGTGCTTGCATGTGTCCCCCCTCGCATGCATGCGCTCTAACCTAGAGGCGAAGGTTCCTGACCAGATAAGGGGGAATCTCCCTGCTTAGGTGAAACCGGTAGGATAGTGCCCCAACTTGTGAACCAACATGGTTTTACATCACCCTATGACCCAAACAAACACAAAACAAGAGAGAGCTACTGGCTACTCCCTCGTGAGGAACGCCTAGGGGGTAGACGATCCGAGTGTGCACAGAGATCGTGGTTTCACGGAGGAAGACCACGAGAACATCGGAATCAGATGAGTACTTGCATGTGTCCCTAGCATATGTGTGTGAGTGTGGTGAGAGGTTGGTATAGGTGCTTGCATGTGTCCCCTCGCATGCATGCGCCTAACCTAGAGGCGAAGGTTCTGCACTGAGCAGGGGGGAATTCCCCGCTTAGGTGAAACTGCAGGATAGTGCCCCAACTTGTGAGAACCAACATGGTTTTACATCACCCTATGACCTAAACAAACACAAAACAAGAGAGAGCTACGCCTGGCTACCTCGCCGAGGAACGCCTAGGGGGTAGACGATCCGAGTGTGCACAGAGATCGTGGTTTCACGAGGAAGACCACGAGAACATCGGAATCAGATGAGAACTTGCATGTGTCCCTAGCATATGTGTGTGAGTGTGGTGAGAGGTTGGTATAGGTGCTTGCATGTGTCCCCTCGCATGCATGCATGCGCCTAACCTAGAGGCGAAGGTTCTGACCAGATAAGGGGGAATTTCCTGCTTAGGTGAAACCGGTAGGATAGTGCCCCAACTCAGAACCAACATGGTTTTACATCACCCCATGACCCAAACAAACACAAAACAAGAGAGAGCTACTGGCTACCCTGTCGAGGAACGCCTAGGGGGTAGACGATCCGAGTGTGCACAGAGATCGTGGTTTCACCGGAGGAAGACCACGAGAACATCTAATCAGATGAGAACTTGTATGTGTCCCCAGCATATGTGTGTGAGTGTGGTGAGAGGTTGGTATAGGTGCTTGCATGTGTCCCCCTCGCATGCATGCGCCTAACCTAGAGGCGAAGGTTCCAGACCAGATAAGGGGGAATCTCCCGCTTAGGTGAAACCGGTAGGATAGTGCCCCAACTCAGAACCAACATGGTTTTACATCACCCCATGACCTAAACAAACACAAAACAAGAGAGAGCTACGCTGGCTACCCTCGCCGAGGAACGCCTAGGGGGTAGACGATCCGAGTGTGCACAGAGATCGTGGTTTCACGAGGAAGACCACGAGAACATCGGAATCAGATGAGAACTTGCATGTGTCCCTAGCATATGTGTGTGAGTGTGGTGAGAGGTTGGTATAGGTCCTTGCATGTGTCCCCCTCGCATGCATGCGCCTAACCTAGAGGCGAAGGTTCCACCAGATAAGGGGGAATCTCCCGCTTAGGTGAAACCGGTAGGATAGTGCCCCAACTTGTGAACCAACATGGTTTTACATCACCCTATGACCTAAACAAACACAAAACAAGAGAGAGCTACGCCGGCTACCCCTGCCGAGGAACGCCTAGGGGTAGACGATCCGAGTGTGCACAGAGATCGTGGTTTCACGAGGAAGACCACGAGAACATCTAATCAGATGAGAACTTGCATGTGTCCCTAGCATATGTGTGTGAGTGTGGTGCGAGGTTGGTATAGGTGCTTGCATGTGTCCCCCTCGCATGCATGCGCCTAACCTAGAGGCGAAGGTTCCGCACCAGATAAGGGGGAATTCCCTGCTTAGGTGAAACCGCAGGATAGTGCCCCAACTTGTGAACCAACATGGTTTTACATCACCCCATGACCTAAACAAACACAAAACAAGAGAGAGCTACGCCGGGCTACCTCGCCGAGGAACGCCTAGGGGGTAGACGATCCGAGTGTGCACAGAGATCGTGGTTTCACGAGGAAGACCACGAGAACATCGGAATCAGATGAGAACTTGCATGTGTCCCTAGCATATGTGTGTGAGTGTGGTGAGAGGTTGGTATAGGTGCTTGCATGTGTCCCCTCGCATGCATGCGCCTAACCTAGAGGCGAAGGTTCCTGCACCAGAGCAAGGGGAATCTCCCGCTTAGGTGAAACCGGTAGGATAGTGCCCCAACTTCAGAACCAACATGGTTTTACATCACCCTATGACCTAAACAAACACAAAACAAGAGAGAGCTACGCCGGCTACCCTCGCCGAGGAACGCCTAGGGGGTAGACGATCCGAGTGTGCACAGAGATCGTGGTTTCACCGAGGAAGACCACGAGAACATCTAATCGATGAGAACTTGCATGTGTCCCAGCATATGTGTGTGAGTGTGGTGAGAGGTTGGTATAGGTGCTTGCATGTGTCCCCTCGCATGCATGCGCCTAACCTAGAGGCGAAGGTTCTGACCAGATAAGGGGGAATCTCCGCTTAGGTGAAACCGGTAGGATAGTGCCCCAACTCAGAACCAACATGGTTTTACATCACCCTATGACCCAAACAAACACAAAACAAGAGAGAGCTACGCCGGCTACCCCTCCGAGGAACGCCTAGGGGTAGACGATCCGAGTGTGCACAGAGATCGTGGTTTCACGAGGAAGACCACGAGAACATCGGAATCAGATGAGAACTTGCATGTGTCCCTAGCATATGTGTGTGAGTGTGGTGAGAGGTTGGTATAGGTGCTTGCATGTGTCCCCCTCGCATGCATGCGCCTAACCTAGAGGCGAAGGTTCTGCACCAGAGCAGGGGGAATCTCCTGCTTAGGTGAAACCGCAGGATAGTGCCCCAACTTGTGAACCAACATGGTTTGACATCACCCTATGACCTAAACAAACACAAAACAAGAGAGAGCTACTGGCTACCCTCGCCGAGGAACGCCTAGGGGGTAGACGATCCGAGTGCACAGAGATCGTGGTTTCACGAGGAAGACCACGAGAACATCGGAATCATGAGAACTTGCATGTGTCCCTTGCATATGTGTGTGAGTGTGGTGAGAGGTTGGTATAGGTGCTTGCATGTGTCCCCTCGCATGCATGCGCCTAACCTAGAGGCGAAGGTTCCTGCACCAGATAAGGGGGAATCTCCCGCTTAGGTGAAACCGGTAGGATAGTGCCCCAACTTGTGAACCAACATGGTTTTACATCACCCCATGTCCTAAACAAACACAAAACAAGAGAGAGCTACGCGGCTACCTCGCCGAGGAACGCCTAGGGGTAGACGATCCGAGTGTGCACAGATCAGGGTTTCGCCGGAGGAAGACCACGAGAACATCGGAATCAGATGAAAACTTTCATGTGTCCCTAGCATATGTGTGTGAGTGTGGTGAGAGGTTGGTATAGGTGCTTGCATGTGTCCCCGCATGCATGCGCCTAACCTAGAGGCGAAGGTTCCAGACCAGATAAGGGGGAATCTCCCGCTTAGGTGAAACCGCAGGATAGTGCCCCAACTTCAGAACCAACATGGTTTTACATAACCCTATGACCTAAACAAACACAAAACAAGAGAGAGCTACGCCTGGCTACCTCTGAGGAACGCCTAGGGGTAGACGATCCGAGTGTGCACAGAGATCGTGGTTTCACGGAGGAAGACCACGAGAACATCGGAATCAGATGAGAACTTGCATGTGTCCCTAGCATATGTGTGTGAGTGTGGTGAGAGGTTGGTATAGGTGCTTGCATGTGTCCCCTCGCATGCATGCGCCTAACCTAGAGGCGAAGGTTCCACCAGATAAGGGGGAATCTCCTGCTTAGGTGAAACCGCAGGATAGTGCCCCAACTTGTGAACCAACATGGTTTTACATCACCCTATGACCCAAACAAACACAAAACAAGAGAGAGCTACGCTGGCTACCCCTGCTGTGAGGAACGCCTAGGGGGTAGACGATCCGAGTGTGCACAGAGATCGTGGTTTCACGGAGGAAGACCACGAGAACATCGGAATCAGATGAGAACTTGCATGTATCCCTAGCATATGTGTGTGAGTGTGGTGAGAGGTTGGTATAGGTGCTTGCATGTGTCCCCTCGCATGCATGCGCCTAACCTAGAGGCGAAGGTTCCTGACCAGATAGGGGGGAATCTCCTGCTTAGGTGAAACCGGCAGGATAGTGCCCCAACTTCAGAACCAACATGGTTTTACATCACCCCATGACCTAAACAAACACAAAACAAGAGAGAGCTACGCCTGGCTACCCTCCGAGGAACGCCTAGGGGGTAGACGATCCGAGTGTGCACAGAGATCGTGGTTTCACGGAGGAAGACCACGAGAACATCGGAATCAGATGAGAACTTGCATGTGTCCCTAGCATATGTGTGTGAGTGTGGTGAGAGGTTGGTATAGGTGCTTGCATGTGTCCCCCTCGCATGCATGCGCCTAACCTAGAGGCGAAGGTTCTGACCAGATAAGGGGGAATCTCCGCTTAGGTGAAACCGGTAGGATAGTGCCCCAACTTGTGAACCAACATGGTTTTACATCACCCTATGACCTAAACAAACACAAAACAAGAGAGAGCTACTGGCTACCCTGCCGAGGAACGCCTAGGGGGTAGACGATCCGAGTGTGCACAGAGATCGTGGTTTCACGGAGGAAGACCACGAGAACATCTAATCAGATGAGAACTTGCATGTGTCCCTAGCATATGTGTGTGAGTGTGGTGAGAGGTTGGTATAGGTGCTTGCATGTGTCCCCTCGCATGCATGCGCCTAACCTAGAGGCGAAGGTTCCTGACCAGAGCAGGGGGGAATCTCCCGCTTAGGTGAAACCGGTAGGATAGTGCCCCAACTTGTGAACCAACATGGTTTTACATCACCCTATGACCTAAACAAACACAAAACAAGAGAGAGCTACGCCGGCTACCCCGCCGAGGAACGCCTAGGGGGTAGACGATCCGAGTGCACAGAGATCGTGGTTTCACGGAGGAAGACCACGAGAACATCGGAATCGATGAGAACTTGCATGTGTCCCTAGCATATGTGTGTGAGTGTGGTGAGAGGTTGGTATAGGTGCTTGCATGTGTCCCCCTCGCATGCATGCGCCTAACCTAGAGGCGAAGGTTCTGCACCAGATAAGGGGGGAATCTCCTGCTTAGGTGAAACCGGTAGGATAGTGCCCCAACTTGTGAACCAACATGGTTTTACATCACCCTATGACCTAAACAAACACAAAACAAGAGAGAGCTACGCTGGCTACCTCGCCGAGGAACGCCTAGGGGGTAGACGATCCGAGTGTGCACAGAGATCGTGGTTTCACGAGGAAGACCACGAACATCGGAATCATGAGAACTTGCATGTGTCCCTAGCATATGTGTGTGAGTGTGGTGAGAGGTTGGTATAGGTGCTTGCATGTGTCCCCTCGCATGCATGCGCCTAACCTAGAGGCGAAGGTTCTGACCAGATAAGGGGGAATCTCCTGCTTAGGTGAAACCGCAGGATAGTGCCCCAACTTGTGAACCAACATGGTTTTACATCACCCTATGACCTAAACAAACACAAAACAAGAGAGAGCTACGCTGGCTACCCTCCGAGGAACGCCTAGGGGTAGACGATCCGAGTGTGCACAGAGATCGTGGTTTCACGAGGAAGACCACGAGAACATCGGAATCAGATGAGAACTTGCATGTGTCCCTAGCATATGTGTGTGAGTGTGGTGAGAGGTTGGTATAGGTGCTTGCATGTGTCCCCTCGCATGCATGCGCCTAACCTAGAGGCGAAGGTTCCACCAGATAAGGGGGAATCTCGCTTAGGTGAAACCGGTAGGATAGTGCCCCAACTTCAGAACCAACATGGTTTTACATCACCCTATGACCTAAACAAACACAAAACAAGAGAGAGCTACGCCGGCTACCTCGCCGAGGAACGCCTAGGGGGTAGACGATCCGAGTGTGCACAGAGATCGTGGTTTCACGAGGAAGACCACGAGAACATCTAATCGATGAGAACTTGCATGTGTCCCTAGCATATGTGTGTGAGTGTGGTGAGAGGTTGGTATAGGTGCTTGCATGTGTCCCCCTCGCATGCATGCGCCTAACCTAGAGGCGAAGGTTCCAGACCAGATAAGGGGGAATCTCCTGCTTAGGTGAAACCGGTAGGATAGTGCCCCAACTCAGAACCAACATGGTTTTACATCACCCTATGACCCAAACAAACACAAAACAAGAGAGAGCTACTGGCTACCCTGCCGAGGAACGCCTAGGGGGTAGACGATCCGAGTGTGCACAGAGATCGTGGTTTCACGGAGGAAGACCACGAGAACATCGGAATCAGATGAGAACTTGCATGTGTCCCTAGCATATGTGTGTGAGTGTGGTGAGAGGTTGGTATAGGTGCTTGCATGTGTCCCCTCGCATGCATGCGCCTAACCTAGAGGCTAAGGTTCACCAGATAAGGGGGAATCTCCCTGCTTAGGTGAAACCGGTAGGATAGTGCCCCAACTTGTGAACCAACATGGTTTTACATCACCCTATGACCTAAACAAACACAAAACAAGAGAGAGCTACGCCGGCTACCCCTGCCGAGGAACGCCTAGGGGGTAGACGATCCGAGTGTGCACAGAGATCGTGGTTTCACGGAGGAAGACCACGAGAACATCTAATCGATGAGAACTTGCATGTGTCCCTAGCATATGTGTGTGAGTGTGGTGAGAGGTTGGTATAGGTGCTTGCATGTGTCCCCTCGCATGCATGCGCCTAACCTAGAGGCGAAGGTTCCAGACCAGTGATAAGGGGGAATCTCCTGCTTAGGTGAAACTGCAGGATAGTGCCCCAACTTGTGAACCAACATGGTTTTACATCACCCTATGACCTAAACAAACACAAAAAGAGAGAGCTACGCCGGCTACCTCGCCGAGGAACGCCTAGGGGTAGACGATCCGAGTGTGCACAGAGATCGTGGTTTCACGAGGAAGACCACGAGAACATCTAATCAGATGAGAACTTGCATGTGTCCCTAGCATATGTGTGTGAGTGTGGTGAGAGGTTGGTATAGGTGCTTGCATGTGTCCCCCTCGCATGCATGCGCCTAACCTAGAGGCGAAGGTTCCAGACCAGATAAGGGGGAATCTCCTGCTTAGGTGAAACCGGTAGGATAGTGCCCCAACTTGTGAACCAACATGGTTTTACATCACCCTATGACCTAAACAAACACAAAACAAGAGAGAGCTACTGGCTACCCCTGCCGAGGAACGCCTAGGGGTAGACGATCCGAGTGCACAGAGATCGTGGTTTCACGGAGGAAGACCACGAGAACATCGGAATCAGAGAACTTGCATGTGTCCCTAGCATATGTGTGTGAGTGTGGTGAGAGGTTGGTATAGGTGCTTGCATGTGTCCCCCTCGCATGCATGCGCCTAACCTAGAGGCGAAGGTTCCAGACCAGAGCAGGGGGAATCTCCCGCTTAGGTGAAACTGCAGGATAGTGCCCCAACTTCAGAACCAACATGGTTTTACATCACCCTATGACCCAAACAAACACAAAACAAGAGAGATCTACGCCGGCTACCCCGCCGAGGAACGCCTAGGGGGTAGACGATCCGAGTGTGCACAGATCGTGGTTTCACGGAGGAAGACCACGAGAACATCGGAATCGATGAGAACTTGCATGTGCCCGTATCATATGTGTGTGTGTGGTGAGAGGTTGGTATAGGTGCTTGCATGTGTCCCTCGCATGCATGCGCCTAACCTAGAGGCGAAGGTTCCACCAGATAAGGGGGAATTCCCCGCTTAGGTGAAACCGGTAGGATAGTGCCCCAACTTCAGAACCAACATGGTTTTACATCACCCTATGACCTAAACAAACACAAAACAAGAGAAAGCTACGCTGGCTACCCTGCCGAGGAACGCCTAGGGGGTAGACGATCCGAGTGTGCACAGAGATCGTGGTTTCACGAGGAAGACCACGAGAACATCGGAATCAGATGAGAACTTGCATGTGTCCCTAGCATATGTGTGTGAGTGTGGTGAGAGGTTGGTATAGGTGCTTGCATGTGTCCCCCTCGCATGCATGCGCCTAACCTAGAGGCGAAGGTTCTGCACCAGATAAGGGGGAATCTCCCGCTTAGGTGAAACCGCAGGATAGTGCCCCAACTTCAGAACCAACATGGTTTTACATCACCCTATGACCTAAACAAACACAAAACAAGAGAGAGCCACTGGCTACCTCGCCGAGGAACGCCTAGGGGGTAGACGATCCGAGTGTGCACAGAGATCGTGGTTTCACGAGGAAGACCACGAGAACATCTAATCAGATGAGAACTTGCATGTGTCTCTAGCATATGTGTGTGAGTGTGGTGAGAGGTTGGTATAGGTGCTTGCATGTGTCCCCTCGCATGCATGCGCCTAACCTAGAGGCGAAGGTTCCAGACCAGATAAGGGGGAATTCCCTGCTTAGGTGAAACCGGTAGGATAGTGCCCCAACTCAGAACCAACATGGTTTTACATCACCCTATGACCTAAACAAACACAAAACAAGAGAGAGCTACTGGCTACCTCGCCGAGGAACGCCTAGGGGGTGACGATCCGAGTGTGCACAGAGATCGTGGTTTCACGGAGGAAGACCACGAGAACATCTAATCAGATGAGAACTTGCATGTGTCCCTAGCATATGTGTGTGAGTGTGGTGAGAGGTTGGTATAGGTGCTTGCATGTGTCCCCTCGCATGCATGCGCCTAACCTAGAGGCGAAGGTTCCTGACCAGATAAGGGGGAATTTCCCGCTTAGGTGAAACCGGTAGGATAGTGCCCCAACTTGTGAACCAACATGGTTTTACATCACCCTATGACCTAAACAAACACAAAACAAGAGAGAGCTACGCCTGGCTACCCCGCCGAGGAACGCCTAGGGGGGACGATCCGAGTGTGCACAGAGATCGTGGTTTCACGGAGGAAGACCACGAGAACATCGGAATCAGATGAGAACTTGCATGTGTCCCTAGCATATGTGTGTGAGTGTGGTGAGAGGTTGGTATAGGTGCTTGCATGTGTCCCCTCGCATGCATGCGCCTAACCTAGAGGCGAAGGTTCCTGACCAGATAAGGGGGGAATCTCCTGCTTAGGTGAAACTGCAGGATAGTGCCCCAACTTGTGAACCAACATGGTTTTACATCACCCCATGACCTAAACAAACACAAAACAAGAGAGAGCTACGCTGGCTACCCCTCGCCGAGGAACGCCTAGGGGGTAGACGATCCGAGTGTGCACAGAGATCGTGGTTTCACGGAGGAAGACCACGAGAACATCGAATCAGATGAGAACTTGCATGTGTCCCTAGCATATGTGTGTGAGTGTGGTGAGAGGTTGGTATAGGTGCTTGCATGTGTCCCCTCGCATGCATGCGCCTAACCTAGAGGCGAAGGTTCTGCACCAGATAAGGGGGAATCTCCTGCTTAGGTGAAACCGGCAGGATAGTGCCCCAACTTGTGAACCAACATGGTTTTACATCACCCTATGACCTAAACAAACACAAAACAAGAGAGAGCTACGCTGGCTACCCCTGTGAGGAACGCCTAGGGGGTAGACGATCCGAGTGTGCACAGAGATCGTGGTTTCACGAGGAAGACCACGAGAACATCGGAATCAGATGAGAACTTGCATGTGTCCCCAGCATATGTGTGTGAGTGTGGTGAGAGGTTGGTATAGGTGCTTGCATGTGTCCCCTCGCATGCATGCGCCTAACCTAGAGGCGAAGGTTCCAGACCAGATAAGGGGGGAATCTCCCGCTTAGGTGAAACCGGTAGGATAGTGCCCCAACTTGTGAACCAACATGGTTTTACATCACCCTATGACCTAAACAAACACAAAACAAGAGAGAGCTACGCTGGCTACCTCGCCGAGGAACGCCTAGGGGGTAGACGATCCGAGTGTGCACAGAGATCGTGGTTTCACGGAGGAAGACCACGAGAACATCGGAATCGATGAGAACTTGCATGTGTCCCTAGCATATGTGTGTGAGTGTGGTGAGAGGTTGGTATAGGTGCTTGCATGTGTCCCCCTCGCATGCATGCGCCTAACCTAGAGGCGAAGGTTCCAGACCAGTAAGGGGGAATCTCCCTGTTTAGGTGAAACCGTGTAGGATAGTGCCCCAACTTGTGAACCAACATGGTTTTACATCACCCTATGACCTAAACAAACACAAAACAAGAGAGAGCTACGCCGGGCTACCCCTGCGAGAGGAATGTCTAGGGGGGTAGACGATCCGAGTGTGCACAGAGATCGTGGTTTCACGGAGGAAGACCACGAGAACATCTAATCAGATGAGAACTTGCATGTGTCCCTAGCATATGTGTGTGAGTGTGGTGAGAGGTTGGTATAGGTGCTTGCATGTGTCCCCCTCGCATGCATGCGCCTAACCTAGAGGCGAAGGTTCCACCAGATAAGGGGGAATCTCCGCTTAGGTGAAACCGGTAGGATAGTGCCCCAACTTGTGAACCAACATGGTTTTACATCACCCTATGACCTAAACAAACACAAAACAAGAGAGAGCTACGCTAGGCTACCCCTGCCGAGGAAAGTCTAGGGGTAGACGATCCGAGTGTGCACAGATCAGGGTTTCGCTTGAGGAAGACCACGAGAACATCGGAATCAGATGAAAACTTGCATGTGTCCCTAGCATATGTGTGTGAGTGTGGTGAGAGGTTGGTATAGGTGCTTGCATGTGTCCCCCTCGCATGCATGCGCTCTAACCTAGAGGCGAAGGTTCCACCAGATAAGGGGGGAATCTCCTGCTTAGGTGAAACCGGTAGGATAGTGCCCCAACTTGTGAACCAACATGGTTTTACATCACCCTATGACGTAAACAAACACAAAACAAGAAAGAGCTTCGCCGGCTACCTCGCCGAGGAACGCCTAGGGGGTAGACGATCCGAGTGTGCACAGAGATCGTGGTTTCACGGAGGAAGACCACGAGAACATCGAATCAGATGAGAACTTGCATGTGTCCCTAGCATATGTGTGTGAGTGTGGTGAGAGGTTGGTATAGGTGCGTGAATGTGTCCCCTCGCATGCATGCGCCTAACCTAGAGGCGAAGGTTCCTGACCAGATAAGGGGGAATCTCCTGCTTAGGTGAAACCGGTAGGATAGTGCCCCAACTTGTGAACCAACATGGTTTTACATCACCCTATGACCCAAACAAACACAAAACAAGAGAGATCTACGCCTGGCTACTCGCCGAGGAACGCCTAGGGGGTAGACGATCCGAGTGTGCACAGAGATCGTGGTTTCACGGAGGAAGACCACGAGAACATCGGAATCGATGAGAACTTGCATGTGTCCCTAGCATATGTGTGTGAGTGTGGTGAGAGGTTGGTATAGGTGCTTGCATGTGTCCCTCGCATGCATGCGCCTAACCTAGAGGCGAAGGTTCTGCACCAGATGGGGGAATCTCCGCTTAGGTGAAACCGGGTAGGATAGTGCCCCAACTTGTGAACCAACATGGTTTTACATCACCCTATGACCCAAACAAACACAAAACAAGAGAGAGCTACTGGCTACCCCTGCCGAGGAACGCCTAGGGGTAGACGATCCGAGTGTGCACAGAGATCGTGGTTTCACGGAGGAAGACCACGAGAACATCGGAATCAGATGAGAACTTGCATGTGTCCCTAGCATATGTGTGTGAGTGTGGTGAGAGGTTGGTATAGGTGCTTGCATGTGTCCCTCGCATGCATGCGCCTAACCTAGAGGCCAAGGTTCTGCACTGATAAGGGGGGAATTCCCTGCTTAGGTGAAACCGGCAGGATAGTGCCCCAACTTCAGAACCAACATGGTTTTACATCACCCTATGACCTAAACAAACACAAAACAAGAGAGAGCTACTGGCTACCCCGCTGTGAGGAACGCCTAGGGGGTAGACGATCCGAGTGTGCACAGAGATCGTGGTTTCACGGAGGAAGACCACGAGAACATCTAATCAGATGAGAACTTGCATGTGTCCCTAGCATATGTGTGTGAGTGTGGTGAGAGGTTGGTATAGGTGCTTGCATGTGTCCCCCTCGCATGCATGCGCCTAACCTAGAGGCGAAGGTTCCTGACCAGATAAGGGGGAATCTCCCTGCTTAGGTGAAACCGGTAGGATAGTGCCCCAACTTGTGAACCAACATGGTTTTACATCACCCTATGACCTAAACAAACACAAAACAAGAGAGAGCTACTGGCTACCTCGCCGAGGAACGCCTAGGGGGTAGACGATCCGAGTGTGCACAGATCGTGGTTTCACGGAGGAAGACCACGAGAACATCTAATCAGATGAGAACTTGCATGTGTCCCTAGCATATGTGTGTGAGTGTGGTGAGAGGTTGGTATAGGTGCTTGCATGTGTCCCCCTCGCATGCATGCGCCTAACCTAGAGGCGAAGGTTCCGCACCAGAGCAGGGGGAATCTCTGCTTAGGTGAAACCGGTAGGATAGTGCCCCAACTTCAGAACCAACATGGTTTTACATCACCCTATGACCTAAACAAACACAAAACAAGAGAGAGCTACGCTGGCTACCTCGCCGAGGAACGCCTAGGGGTGACGATCCAGTGTGCACAGAGATCGTGGTTTCACGGAGGACCACGAGAACATCGGAATCAGATGAGAACTTGCATGTGTCCCTAGCATATGTGTGTGAGTGTGGTGAGAGGTTGGTATAGGTGCTTGCATGTGTCCCCCTCGCATGCATGCGCCTAACCTAGAGGCGAAGGTTCTGCACCAGATAAGGGGAATTCCGCTTAGGTGAAACCGGTAGGATAGTGCCCCAACTCAGAACCAACATGGTTTTACATCACCCTATGACCTAAACAAACACAAAACAAGAGAGAGCTACGCTGGCTACCCTGTCGAGGAACGCCTAGGGGGTAGACGATCCGAGTGTGCACAGAGATCGTGGTTTCACGGAGGAAGACCACGAGAACATCTAATCAGATGAAAACTTGCATGTGTCCCTAGAATATGTGTGTGAGTTTGGTGAGAGGTTGGTATAGGTGCTTGCATGTGTCCCCTCGCATGCATGCGCCTAACCTAGAGGCGAAGGTTCAGACCAGATAAGGGGGGAATCTCCCTGCTTAGGTGAAACTGCAGGATAGTGCCCCAACTTGTGAACCAACATGGTTTTACATCACCCTATGACCTAAACAAACACAAAACAAGAGAGAGCTACGCCGGCTACCTCGCCGAGAGGAACGCCTAGGGGTAGACGATCCGAGTGTGCACAGAGATCGTGGTTTCACGAGGAAGACCACGAGAACATCGGAATCAGATGAGAACATGCATGTGTCCCTAGCATATGTGTGTGAGTGTGGTGAGAGGTTGATATAGGTGCTTGCATGTGTCCCCTCGCATGCATGCGCCTAACCTAGAGGAAGGTTCCAGACCAGAGCAAGGGGGGAATTCCCGCTTAGGGTGAAACCGGTAGGATAGTGCCCCAACTTGTGAACCAACATGGTTTTACATCACCCTATGACCTAAACAAACACAAAACAAGAGAGAGCTACGCTGGCTACCTCGCCGAGGAACGCCTAGGGGGTAGACGATCCGAGTGTGCACAGAGATCGTGGTTTCACGAGGAAGACCACGAGAACATCTAATCGATGAAAACTTGCATGTGTCCCTAGGATATGTGTGTGAGTGTGGTGAGAGGTTGGTATAGGTGCTTGCATGTGTCCCCCTCGCATGCATGCGCCTAACCTAGAGGCGAAGGTTCTACCACTGTGATAAGGGGGAATCTCCCGCTTAGGTGAAACCGGTAGGATAGTGCCCCAACTTCAGAACCAACATGGTTTTACATCACCCATGACCTAAACAAACACAAAACAAGAGAGAGCTACGCCGGGCTACTGTCAGAGGAACGCCTAGGGGTAGACGATCCGAGTGTGCAGAGATCGTGGTTTCACGAGGAAGACCACGAGAACATCGGAATCAGATGAGAACCTGCATGTGTCCCTAGCATATGTGTGTGAGTGTGGTGAGAGGTTGGTATAGGTGCTTGCATGTGTCCCCTCGCATGCATGCGCCTAACCTAGAGGCGAAGGTTCATCAGACCAGAGGGGAATTCCCGCTTAGGTGAAACCGGTAGGATAGTGCCCCAACTTCAGAACCAACATGGTTTTACATCACCCTATGACCTAAACAAACACAAAACAAGAGAGAGCTACGCTGGCTACCCCTGCCGAGGAACGCCTAGGGGTAGACGATCCGAGTGTGCACAGAGATCGTGGTTTCACGGAGGAAGACCACGAACATCGGAATCAGATGAGAACTTGCATGTGTCCCTAGCATATGTGTGTGAGTGTGGTGAGAGGTTGGTATAGGTGCTTGCATGTGTCCCCCTCGCATGCATGCGCCTAACCTAGAGGCGAAGGTTCCAGACCAGATAAGGGGGAATTCCCTGCTTAGGTGAAACCGGCAGGATAGTGCCCCAACTTGTGAACCAACATGGTTTTACATCACCCTATGACCTAAACAAACACAAAACAAGAGAGAGCTACGGGCTACCCCTCAGAGGAACGCCTAGGGGTAGACGATCCGAGTGTGCACAGAGATCGTGGTTTCACGAGGAAGACCACGAGAACATCGGAATCAGATGAGAACTTGTATGTGTCCCTAGCATATGTGTGTGAGTGTGGTGAGAGGTTGGTATAGGTTCTTGCATGTGTCCCCTCGCATGCATGCGCCTAACCTAGAGGCGAAGGTTCCGACCAGATAAGGGGGAATCTCCTGCTTAGGTGAAACCGGTAGGATAGTGCCCCAACTTGTGAGAACCAACATGGTTTTACATCACCCTATGACCCAAACAAACACAAAACAAGAGAGAGCTACGCCGGCTACCCCTGCTGTGAGGAACGTTTAGGGTAGACGATCCGAGTGTGCAGAGATCGTGGTTTCACGGAGGAAGACCACGAGAACATCGGAATCAGATGAGAACTTGCATGTGTCCCTAGCATATGTGTGTGAGTGTGGTGAGAGGTTGGTATAGGTGCTTGCATGTGTCCCTCGCATGCATGCGCCTAACCTAGAGGCGAAGGTTCTGCATCAGATAAGGGGGAATCTCCCGCTTAGGTGAAACCGGTAGGATAGTGCCCCAACTTGTGCACCAACATGGTTTTACATCACCCTATGACCCAAACAAACACAAAACAAGAGAGAGCTACTGGCTACCCTGCCGAGGAACGCCTAGGGGGTAGACGATCCAGTGTGCACAGATCGTGGTTTCACGAGGAAGACCACGAGAACATCTAATCAGATGAGAACTTGCATGTGTCCCTAGCATATGTGTGTGAGTGTGGTGAGAGGTTGGTATAGGTGCTTGCATGTGTCCCCCTCGCATGCATGCGCCTAACCTAGAGGCGAAGGTTCCACAGCAGGGGGGGAATCTCCCTGCTTAGGTGAAACCGGCAGGATAGTGCCCCAACTTAGAACCAACATGGTTTTACATCACCCTATGACCTAAACAAACACAAAACAAGAGAGAGCTACGCTGGCTACCTCATGTGAGGAACGCCTAGGGGGTGACGATCCGAGTGTGCAGAGATCGTGGTTTCACGAGGAAGACCACGAGAACATCGGAATCAGATGAGAACTTGCATGTGTCCCTAGCATATGTGTGTGAGTGTGGTGAGAGGTTGGTAAAGGTGCTTTCATGTGTCCCCTCGCATGCATGCGCTCTAACCTAGAGGCGAAGGTTCTGCACCAGAAGGGGGAATCTCCGCTTAGGTGAAACCGGTAGGATAGTGCCCCAACTTGGAACCAACATGGTTTTACATCACCCTATGACCTAAACAAACACAAAACAAGAGAGAGCTACGCTGGCTACCTCGCTGAGGAACGCCTAGGGGTAGACGATCCGAGTGTGCACAGAGATCGTGGTTTCACGAGGAAGACCACGAGAACATCGGAATCAGATGAGAACTTGCATGTGTCCCTAGCAAATGTGTGTGAGTGTGGTGAGAGGTTGGTATAGGTGCTTGCAAGTGTCCCCTCGCATGCATGCGCCTAACCTAGAGGCGAAGGTTCCCACCAGAGCAGGGGGAATCTCCTGCTTAGGTGAAACCGGTAGGATAGTGCCCCAACTTGTGAACCAACATGGTTTTACATCACCCTATGACCTAAACAAACACAAAACAAGAGAGAGCTACTGGGCTACCTCGCTGAGGAACGCCTAGGGGGTAGACGATCCAGTGTGCACAGAGATCGTGGTTTCACGGAGGAAGACCACGAGAACATCTAATCGATGAGAACTTGCATGTGTCCCTAGCATATGTGTGTGGAGTGTGGTGAGAGGTTGGTATAGGTGCTTGCATGTGTCCCTCGCATGCATGCGCCTAACCTAGAGGCGAAGGTTCTGACCAGATAAGGGGGAATTCCTGCTTAGGTGAAACCGGTAGGATAGTGCCCCAACTTGTGAACCAACATGGTTTTACATCACCCTATGACCTAAACAAACACAAAACAAGAGAGAGCTACTGGCTACCCCTGCCGAGGAACGCCTAGGGGGGGCACGATCCGAGTGTGCATAGAGATCGTGGTTTCACGAGGAAGACCACGAGAACATCGGAATCAGATGAGAACTTGCATGTGTCCCTAGCATATGTGTGAGTGTGGTGATAGGTTGGGATAGGTGCTTGCATGTGTCCCCCTCGCATGCATGCGCCTAACCTAGAGGCGAAGGTCTGCACCAGATAAGGGGGAATCTCCCGCTTAGGTGAAACTGCAGGATAGTGCCCCAACTTGTGAACCAACATGGTTTTACATCACCCATGACCTAAACAAACACAAAACAAGAGAGAGCTACGCTGGCTACCCCCCGCCGAGGAACGCCTAGGGGGTAGACGATCCGAGTGTGCAGAGATCGTGGTTTCACGAGGAAGACCACCAGAACATCGGAATCAGATGAGTACTTGCATGTGTCCCTAGTATAGGTGTGTGAGTGTGGTGAGATGTTGGTATAGGTGCTTGCATGTGTCCCCTCGCATGCATGCGCCTAACCTAGAGGCGAAGGTTCCGCACTGTATAAGGGGGAATCTCCTGCTTAGGTGAAACTGGTAGGATAGTGCCCCAACTTAGAACCAACATGGTTTTACATCACCCTATGACCTAAACAAACACAAAACAAGAGAGAGCTACGCTGGCTACCCCTGCTGAGGAACGCCTAGGGGGTAGACGATCCGAGTGTGCACAGAGATCGTGGTTTCACGAGGAAGACCACGAGAACATCTAATCAGATGAGAACTTGCATGTGTCCCTAGCATATCTGTGTGAGTGTGGTGAGAGGTTGGTATAGGTGCTTGCATGTGTCCCCCTCGCATTCATGCGCCTAACCTAGAGGCGAAGGTTCTGCACTGTAAGGGGAATCTCCGCTTAGGTGAAACCGGTAGGATAGTGCCCCAACTTCAGAACCAACATGGTTTTACATCACCCTATGACCTAAACAAACACAAAACAAGAGAGAGCTACTGGCTACCCCTGCCGAGGAACGCCTAGGGGGTAGACGATCCAGTGTGCATGAGATTAGGGTTTCACGGAGGAAGACCACGAGAACATCGGAATCGGCGAGAACTTGCATGTGTCTCTAGCATATGTGTGTGAGTGTGGTGAGAGGTTGGTATAGGTGCTTGCATGTGTCCCCTCGCATGCATGCGCCTAACCTAGAGGCGAAGGTTCCACCAGAAGGGGGGAATTCCCCGCTTAGGGTGAAACCGGTAGGATAGTGCCCCAACTTGAACCAACATGGTTTTACATCACCCTATGACCTAAACAAACACAAAACAAGAGAGACGCCTGGCTACCTGTCGAGGAACGCCTAGGGGTAGACGATCCGAGTGTGCACAGAGATCGTGGTTTCACGAGGAAGACCACGAGAACATCGAATCATGAGAACTTGACTGTGTCCCTAGAATATGTGTGTGAGTGTGGTGAGAGGTTGGTATAGGTTCTTGCATGTGTCCCCGCTCGCATGCATGCGCCTAACCTAGAGGCGAAGGTTCCGATCCAGATATAAGGGGGAATCTCCCCGTTGAGGTGAAACCGGGTAGGATAGTGCCCCAACTTGTGAACCAACATGGTTTTACATCACCCTATGACCCAAACAAACACAAAACAAGAGAGATCTACGCCGGGCTACCCCTGTCAGAGGAACGTCTAGTGGGGTAGACGATCCGAGTGCACAGAGATCGTGGTTTCACGGAGGAAGACCACGAGAACATCTAATCAGATGAGAACTTGCATGTGTACCTAGCATATGTGTGTGAGTGTGGTGAGAGGCTGGTATAGGTGCTGCATGTGTCCCCTCGCATGCATGCGCCTAACCTAGAGGCGAAGGTTCTGCAGATAAGGGGAATCTCCCGCTTAGGTGAAACCGGCAGGATAGTGCCCCAACTTGTGAACCAACATGGTTTTACATCACCCTATGACCTAAACAAACACAAAACAAGAGAGAGCTACGCTGGCTACCTGTCGAGGAACGTCTAGGGGGTAGACGATCCCAGTGTGCACAGAGATCAGGGTTTCGCAGGAGGAAGACCACGAGAACATCTAATCAGATGAGAACTTGCATGTGTCCCTAGGATATGTGTGTGAGTGTGGTGAGAGGTTGTTATAGGTGCTTGCATGTGTCCCCCGCATGCATGCGCTCTAGCCTAGAGGCGAAGGTTCCTGACCATAAGGGGGAATCTCCCGCTTAGGTGAAACCGGTAGGATAGTGCCCCAACTTGTGAACCAACATGGTTTTACATCACCCTATGACCTAAACAAACACAAAACAAGAGAGCTACGTGGCTATCCTCGGAGGAACGCCTAGGGGGTAGACGATCCGAGTGCACAGAGATCGGGGTTTCACGGAGGAAGACCACGAGAACATCTAATCGGCGAGAACTTGCATGTGTCCCTAGCATATGTGTGTGAGTGTGGTGAGAGGTTGGTATAGGTGCTTGCATGTGTCCCCTCGCATGCATGCGCCTAACCTAGAGGCGAAGGTTCTGACCAGTATAGGGGGAATCTCCCCGTTTAGGTGAAACCGGGTAGGATAGTGCCCCAACTTGTGAACCAACATGGTTTTACATCACCCTATGACCTAAACAAACACAAAACAAGAGAGAGCTATGCCGGGCTACCCCTGTCAAAGGAACGTCTAGGGGGGTAGACGATCCGAGTGTGCACAGAGATCAGGGTTTCGCCGGAGGAAGACCACGAGAACATCGGAATCAGACGAGAAATTGCATGTGTCCCTAGCATATGTGTGTGAGTGTGGTGAGAGGTTGGTATAGGTGCTTGCATGTGTCCCCCCTCGCATGCATGCCCTCTAATCTAGAGGCGAAGGTTCCCGTATAAGAAATCTCCCGTTTAGGTGAAACCGTAGGATAGTGCCCAACTTGTGAACCAACATGGTTTTACATCACCCTATGACCTAAACAAACACAAAACAAGAGAGAGCTACGCCGGGCTACCCCTGTCAGAGGAACGTCTAGGGGGTAGACGATCCGAGTGTGCACAGAGATCAGGGTTTCGCCGGAGGAAGACCACGAGAACATCGGAATCAGACGAGAACTTGCATGTGTCCCTAGCATATGTGTGTGAGTGTGGTGAGAGGTTGTTATAGGTGCTTGCATGTGTCCCCCCTGGCATGCATGCGCTCTAGCCTAGAGGCGAAGGTTCCGACCATAAGGGGGAATCTCCCGCTTAGGTGAAACCGGTAGGATAGTGCCCAAACTTGTGAACCAACATGGTTTTACATCACCCTATGACCTAAACAAACACAAAACAAGAGAGAGCTACGCCGGCTACCTCGTGAGGAACGTCTAGGGGGGTAGACGATCCGAGTGTGCACAGAGATCAGGGTTTCGCCGGAGGAAGACCACGAGAACATCGGAATCAGACGAGAACTTGCATGTGTACCTAGCATATGTGTGTGAGTGTGGTGAGAGGTTGGTATAGGTGCTTGCATGTGTCCCCCCTCGCATGCATGCGCTCTAACCTAGAGGCGAAGGTTTGTACCCGTATAAGGGGGGAATCTCCCCGTTTAGGTGAAACCGGGTAGGACAGTGCCCCAACTTGTGAACCAACATGGGTTTTACATCACCCTATGACCTAAACAAACACAAAACAAGAGAGAGCTACGCCGGGCTACCTGCCGGGAGGAGCGTCTAGGGGGTAGACGATCCGAGTGTGCCACAGAGATCGAGGTTTCATGGAGGAAAACCACGAGAACATCGGAATCAGGCGAGAACTTGCATGTGTCCCTAGCATATGTGTGTGAGTGTGGTGAGAGGTTGGTATAGGTGCTTGCATGTGTCCCCCTCGCATGCATGCGATCTAACCTAGAGGCGAAGGTTAAACCCGTATAAGGGAATCTCCCGTTTAGGTGAGCCGGCAGGATAGTGCCCCAACTTGTGAACCAACATGGTTTTACATCACCCTATGACCTAAACAAACACAAAACAAGAGAGAGCTCGCAGGGCTACCCACTGTGAGGAGCGATCTAGGGGGTAGACTATCCGAGTGTGCACAGATATTAGGGTTTCGCCGGAGGAAGACCACGAGAATATCTGAATCAGACGAGAACTTGCATGTGTCCCTAGAATATTTTCATGAGTGTGGTGAGAGGTTGGTATAGGTGCTTGCATGTGTCCCCCTCGCATGCATGCGCTCTAACCTAGAGGCGAAGGTTAAATGCAGTATAAGGGGGGAATCTCCCCGTTTAGGTGAAACCGGGTAGGATAGTGCCCCAACTTGGGAACCAACATGGTTTTACATCACCCTATGACCTAAACAAACACAAAACAAGAGAGAGCTACGCCGGGCTACCCCTGTCAGAGGAACGTCTAGGGGGGTAGGCGATCCAGTGTGCTAGAGATCGGGGTTTGTGGAGGAAGACCACGAGAACATCGGAATCAGACGAGAACTTGCATGTGTCCCTAGAATATGTGTGTGAGTGTGGTGAGAGGTTGGTATAGGTGCTTGCATGTGTCCCCCTCGCATGCATGCGCTCTAGCCTAGAGGCGAAGGTTCCGTCCCCGTATAAGGGGGGAATCTCCCCGTTTAGGTGAAACCGGGTAGGATAGTGCCCCAACTTGTGAACCAACATGGTTTTACATCACCCTATGACCTAAACAAACACAAAACAAGAGACTCGCCGGGCTACCTGTCGGAGGAGCGTCTAGGGGGTGAGCGATCAGAATGTGCCAGAGATCAGGGTTTGCGGAGGAAGACCACGAGAAGATCTGAATCAGACGAGAACTTGCATGTGTCCCTAGCATATGTGTGTGAGTGTGGTGAGAGGTTGGTATAGGTGCTTGCATGTGTCCCCCCTCGCATGCATGCGCTCTAACCATGAAAAGGTTCTGCACCCGTATAAGGGAATCTCCCGTTTAGGTGAAACTTGGTAGGATAGTGCTAACTTGTGAACCAACATGGTTTTACATCACCCTATGACCTAAACAAACACAAAACAAGAGAGAGCTACGCTGGCTACCTGCCGAGGAGCGTCTAGGGGGTGGCGATCAAGTGTACAGAGATCGAGGTTTTGAGGAAGACCACGAGAACATCAGAATCAGGCGAGAACTTGCATGTGTCCCTAGCATATGTGTGTGACTGTGGTGAGAGGTTGTTATAGGTGCTTGCATGTGTCCCCCTACGCATGCATGCGCTCTAACCTAAATGAAGGTTTGCACCAGTATAAGGGGAAATCTCCCCGTTTAGGTGAAACCAGGTAGGATAGTGCCCCAACTTGTGAACCAACATGGTTTTACATCACCCTATGACCTAAACAAACACAAAACAAGAGAGCTACATTTGGGCTACCCTGTCGGAGGAGCGTCTAGGGGGTGACGATCAGGAGTGTGCCAGAGATGAGGTTCGCGGAGGAAGACCACGAGAACATCGAATCGGGCGAGAACTTGCATGTGTACCTAGCATATGTGTGTGAGTGTGGTGAGATGCTGGTATAGGTGCTGCATGTGTCCCCCGCATGCATGCGCTCTAACCTAAATGAAGGTTCCACCCGTATAAGGGGAAATCTCCCCGTTTAGGTGAAACCTGGTAGGATAGTGCCCCAACTTGTGAACCAACATGGTTTTACATCACCCTATGACCTAAACAAACACAAAACAAGAGAGATATGCCGGCTACCCCTGTCAAAGAGCGTCTAGGGGGTAAACGATCCGAGTGTGCACATAGATCAGGTTTGCTGGGAGGAAGACCACGAGAACATCGGAATCGGCGAGAACTTGCATGTGTCCCTAGAATATGTGTGTGAGTGTGGTGAGAGGTTGGTATAGGTGCTTGCATGTGTCCCCGCATGCATGCCCTCTAATCTAGAGCGAAGGTTCCATACCCGTATAAGGGGAATCTCCCGTTTAGGGTGAAACGGGTAGGATAGTGCTAACTTGTGAACCAACATGGTTTTACATCACCCTATGACCTAAACAAACACAAAACAAGAGAGCTACATGGGCTACCTATCGGAGGAGCGTCTAGGGGTAAGCGATCCGAGTGTGCAGAGATCTTGGTTTGGGGAGGAAGACCACGAGAACATCGGAATCAGACGAGAACTTGCATGTGTCCCTAGCATATGTGTGTGAGTGTGGTGAGAGGTTGGTATAGGTGCTTGCATGTGTCCCCCCTTGCATGCATGCGCTCTAACCTAGAGGCGAAGGTTTCGTACCCGTATAAGGGGGGAATCTCCCCGTTTAGGTGAAACCGGGTAGGATAGTGCCCAACTTGTGAACCAACATGGTTTTACATCACCCTATGACCTAAACAAACACAAAACAAGATAGAGCTATGCATTACCCTGTCGGAGGAGCGTCTAGGGGTAAGCGATCCAGTGTGTGCAGAGATCGGGGTTTCAGGAGGAAAACCACGAGAACAACGGAATCAGACGAGAACTTGCATGTGTCCCTAGCATATGTGTGTGAGTGTGTTGAGAGGTTGGTATAGGTGCTTGCATGTGTCCCCCTCGCATGCATGCGCTCTAACCTAGAGGCGAAGGTTCCGTACCCGTATAAGGGGGGAATCTCCCCGTTTAGGTGAAACTGGGTAGGATAGTGCCCCAACTTGTGAACCAACATGGTTTTACATCACCCTATGACCTAAACAAACACAAAAAAAAGAGAGCTATGCTGTTTACCCCTGTCAAAGGAGCGTCTAGGGGGTAGGCGATCAGAATGTGCATAGATCAGGGTTTCGCCGGAGGAAGACCACGAGAACATCGGAATCAGACGAGAACTTGCATGTGTCCCTAGCATATGTGTGTGAGTGTGGTGAGAGGTTGGTATAGGTGCTTGCATGTGTCCCCCCTCGCATGCATGCTCTCTAATCTAGAGGCGAAGGTTCCGTACCCGTATAAGGGGGAAATCTCCCCGTTTAGGTGAAACCGGGTAGGATAGTGCCCCAACTTGTGAACCAACATGGTTTTACATCACCCTATGACCTAAACAAACACAAAACAAGAGAGAGCTACGCCGGGCTACCCCTGTCAGAGGAACGTCTAGGGGGTAGACGATCCAGTGTGCAGGAGATCGGGGTTTACGGAGGGAGGAAAACCACGAGAACAACGGAATCAGACGAGAACTGGCATGTGTCCCTAGCATATGTGTGTGAGTGTGGTGAGAGGTTGGTATAGGTGCTTGCATGTGTCCCCCCTCGCATGCATGCGCTCTAACCATGAGGCGAAGGTTCCGTACCCGTATAAGGGGGAATCTCCCCGTTTAGGTGAAACCGGGTAGGATAGTGCCCCAACTTGTGAACCAACATGGTTTTACATCACCCTATGACCTAAACAAACACAAAACAAGAGAGAGCTACATGGCTACCTGTCGAGGAACGTCTAGGGGGTAGACGATCCAGTGTGCTGAGAGATCGAGGTTTAGCGGAGGAAGACCACGAGAACATCGGAATCGGTGAGAACTGGCATGTGTCCCTAGCATATGTGTGTGAGTGTGGTGAGAGGTTGGTATAGGTGCTTGCATGTGTCCCCCCTCGCATGCATGCGCTCTAACCATGAGGCGAAGGTTCGTGCAGTATAAGGGGAATCTCCCGTTTAGGTGAAACCGGGTAGGATAGTGCTAACTTGTGAACCAACATGGTTTTACATCACCCTATGACCTAAACAAACACAAAACAAGAGAGCTACGGGCTACCCTGTCGGAGGAACGTCTAGGGGGTAGACGATCAGTGTGCACAGAGATCGGGTTTCATGAGGAAGACCACGAGAACATCGAATCGAGCGAGAACTTGCATGTGTCCCTAGCATATGTGTGTGACTGTGGTGAGAGGTTGTTATAGGTGCTTTCATGTGTCCCCCCTCGCATGCATGCGCTCTAACCTAGAGGCGAAGGTTCCGTACCCGTATAAGGGGGGAATCTCCCCGTTTAGGTGAAACCTGGTAGGATAGTGCCCCAACTTGTGAACCAACATGGTTTTACATCACCCTATGACCTAAACAAACACAAAACAAGAGAGAGCTAGCTACTGCTACCCTGTCGGAGGGCGTCTAGGGGGTAGACGATCCGAGTGTGCCAGAGATCGGGGTTTCATGGGAGGAAGACCACGAGAACATCGGAATCAGACGAGAACTTGCATGTGTACCTAGCATATGTGTGTGAGTGTGGTGAGAGGCTGGTATAGGTGCTTGCATGTGTCCCCCCTCGCATGCATGCGCTCTAACCTAGAGGCGAAGGTTCCGTACCCGTATAAGGGGGAATCTCCCCGTTTAGGTGAAACCGGGTAGGATAGTGCCCCAACTTGTGAACCAACATGGTTTTACATCACCCTATGACCTAAACAAACACAAAACAAGAGAGAGCTATGCCGGGCTACCCCTGTCAAAGGAACGTCTAGGGGGTAGACGATCCGAGTGTGCACATAGATCGAGGTTTGGGAGGAAGACCACGAGAACATCGGAATCAGACGAGAACTTGCATGTGTCCCTAGCATATGTGTGTGAGTGTGGTGAGAGGTTGGTATAGGTGCTTGCATGTGTCCCCCCTCGCATGCATGCCCTCTAATCTAGAGGCGAAGGTTCCATACCCGTATAAGGGGGAAATCTCCCCGTTTAGGTGAAACCGGGTAGGATAGTGCCCCAACTTGTGAACCAACATGGTTTTACATCACCCTATGACCTAAACAAACACAAAACAAGAGAGAGCTATGCCGGGCTACCCCTGTCAGAGGAACGTCTAGGGGGGTAGACGATCCGAGTGTGCATAGAGATCAGGGTTTCGCCGGAGGAAGACCACGAGAACATCGGAATCAGACGAGAACTTGCATGTGTCCCTAGCATATGTGTGTGAGTGTGGTGAGAGGTTGGTATAGGTGCTTGCATGTGTCCCCCCTGGCATGCATGCGCTCTAACCTAGAGGCGAAGGTTCCGCCCCGTATAGGGGAATCTCCCCGATTAGGTGAAACCGGGTAGGATAGTGCCCCAACTTGTGAACCAACATGGTTTTACATCACCCTATGACCTAAACAAACACAAAACAAGAGAGAGCTACGCCGGGCTACCCCTGTCAGAGGAACGTCTAGGGGGGTAGACGATCCGAGTGTGCACAGAGATCAGGGTTTCGCCGGAGGAAAACCACGAGAACAACGGAATCAGACGAGAACTTGCATGTGTCCCTAGCATATGTGTGTGAGTGTGTTGAGAGGTTGGTATAGGTGCTTGCATGTGTCCCCCCTCGCATGCATGCGCTCTAACCTAGAGGCGAAGGTTTCGTACCCGTATAAGGGGGGAATCTCCCCGTTTAGGTGAAACCAGGTAGGATAGTGCCCCAACTTGTGAACCAACATGGTTTTACATCACCCTATGACCTAAACAAACACAAAAAAAGAGAGAGCTATGCCGGGCTACCCCTGTCAAAGGAACGTCTAGGGGTGGGCGATCAAGTGTGCACATAGATCGAGGTTTCACGGGAGGAAGACCACGAACAACGGAATCAGACGAGAACTTGCATGTGTCCCTAGCATATGTGTGTGAGTGTGGTGAGAGGTTGGTATAGGTGCTTGCATGTGTCCCCCCTCGCATGCATGCACTCTAATCTAGAGGCGAAGGTTCCGTACCCGTATAAGGGGGAAATCTCCCCGTTTAGGTGAAACCGGGTAGGATAGTGCCCCAACTTGTGAACCAACATGGTTTTACATCACCCTATGACCTAAACAAACACAAAACAAGAGAGCTACTGGGCTACCCTGTCGGAGGGCGTCTAGGGGGTGGCGATCAGTGTGCAAGAGATCGGGTTTGGGAGGAAGACCACGAGAACATCGGAATCAGACGAGAACTTGCATGTGTCCCTATCATATGTGTGTGAGTGTGGTGAGAGGTTGGTATAGGTGCTTGCATGTGTCCCCCCTCGCATGCATGCGCTCTAACCTAGAAGCGAAGGTTCCGGACCCGTATAAGGGGGAATCTCCCCGTTGAGGTGAAACCGGGTAGGATAGTGCTCTAACTTGTGAACCAACATGGTTTTACATCACCCTATGACCTAAACAAACACAAAACAAGAGAGAGCTATGCGGCTACCTGTCGGAGGAGCGTCTAGGGGGTGAGCGATCCGAGTGTGCACAGAGATCGGGGTTCATGGGAGGAAGACCACGAGAACATCGAATCAGGCGAGAACTTGCATGTGTCCCTAGCATATGTGTGTGAGTGTGGTGAGAGGTTGGTATAGGTGCTTGCATGTGTCCCCCCTTGCATGCATGCGCTCTAACCTAGAGGCGAAGGTTACGTACCCGTATAAGGGGGGAATCTCCCCGTTTAGGTGAAACCGGGTAGGATAGTGCCCCAACTTGTGAACCAACATGGTTTTACATCACCCTATGACCTAAACAAACACAAAACAAGAGAGAGCTACGCCGGGCTACCCCTGTAAGAGGAACGTCTAGGGGGTAGACGATCCGAGTGTGCACAGAGATCAGGGTTTCGCCGGAGGAAAACCACGAGAACAACGGAATCAGACGAGAACTTGCATGTGTCCCTAGCATATGTGTGTGAGTGTGTTGAGAGGTTGGTATAGGTGCTTGCATGTGTCCCCCCTCGCATGCATGCGCTCTAACCTAGAGGCGAAGGTTTCGTACCCGTATAAGGGGGAATCTCCCTGTTTAGGTGAAACCGGGTAGGATAGTGCCCCAACTTGTGAACCAATATGGTTTTACATCACTCTATGACCTAAACAAACACAAAAAAAAGAGAGAGCTACGTCGGGCTACCCCTGTCAGAGGAACGTCTAGGGGGTACGATCCGTGTGCAGAGATCGTGGTTTCAGGAGAAAGACCACGAGAACATCGAAATCAGACGAGAACTTGCATGTGTCCCTAGCATATGTGTGTGAGTGTGGTGATAGGTTGGTATAGGTGCTTGCATGTGTCCCCCCTGGCATGCATGCGCTCTAGCCTAGAGGCGAAGGTTCCGTACCCGTATAAGGGGGGAATCTCCCCGTTTAGGTGAAACCGGGTAGGATAGTGCCCCAACTTGTGAACCAACATGGTTTTACATCACCCTATGACCTAAACAAACACAAAACAAGAGAGAGCTACTGGCTATCCTGTCGGAGGAGCGTCTAGGGGGTGGGCGATCCGAGTGTGCAGAGATCGAGGTTTAGGGAGGAAGACCACGAGAACATCGGAATCAGAGGAGAACTTGCATGTGTCCCTAGCATATGTGTGTGAGTGTGGTGAGAGGTTGGTATAGGTGCTTGCATGTGTCCCCCCTCGCATGCATGCGCTCTAATCTAGAGGCGAAGGTTCCCTACCCGTATAAGGGGGAATCTCCCCGTTTAGGTGAAACCGGGTAGGATAGTGCCCCAACTTGTGAACCAACATGGTTTTACATCACCCTATGACCTAAACAAACACAAAACAAGAGAGAGCTACATGGCTACCCTGTCGGAGCGTCTAGGGGGTAGACTATCCCAGTGTGCACAAGAGATCGGGGGTTTTGGGAGGAAGACCATGAGAACATCAGAATCAGACGAGAACTTGCATGTGTCCCTAGCATATGTGTGTGAGTGTGGTGAGAGGTTGGTATAGGTGCTTGCATGTGTCCCCCCTCGCATGCATGCGCTCTAATCTAGAGGCGAAGGTTTCGTGCAGTATAAGGGGAATCTCCCGTTTAGGTGAAACCGGGTAGGATAGTGCCCCAACTTGTGAACCAACATGGTTTTACATCACCCTATGACCTAAACAAACACAAAACAAGAGAGAGCTACATGGGCTACCGCCTGTCAGAGGAGCGTCTAGGGGGTAGGCGATCAGTGTGCAGAGATCGGGGTTTAACGGAGGAAGACCACGAGAACATGGAATCAGATGAGAACTTGCATGTGTCCCTAGAATATGTGTGTGAGGGTGGTGAGAGGTTGGTATAGGTGCTTGCATGTGTCCCCCTGCATGTGGCCTAACCTAGAGGCGGAGGTTTCGTACCCGTATAAGGGGGGAATCCCCCCGTTTAGGTGAAACCGGGTAGGATAGTGCCCCAACTTGTGAACCAACATGGTTTTATATCACCCTATGACCTAAACAAACACAAAACAAGAGAGATCTACATGGGCTACCCTGTCAGAGGCGTCTAGGGGGTAGGCGATCCGAGTGTGAAGATCGAGGTTTCACGGAGGAAGACCACGAGAACATGGAATCAGGCGAGAACTTGCATGTGTCCCTAGCATATGTGTGTGAGTGTGGTGAGAGGTTGGTATAGGTGCTCATGTGTCCCCTTGCATGCATGCGCTCTAACCTAGAGGCGAAGTTTCAGTACCTGTATAAGGGAATCTCCCGTTTAGGTGAAACCGGTAGGATAGTGCCCCAACTTGTGAACCAACATGGTTTTACATCACCTATGACCTAAACAAACACAAAACAAGAGAGCTACATGGCTACCTGTCGGAGGAACGTCTAGGGGGGTAGACGATCCGAGTGTGCACAGAGATGAGGGTTTCGCCGGAGGAAGACCATGAGAACATCGGAATCAGGCGAGAACTTGCATGTGTCCCTATCATATGTGTGTGAGTGTGGTGAGAGGTTGGTATAGGTGCTTGCATGTGTCCCCTCGCATGCATGCGCTCTAACCATGAGGCGAAGGTTCCATTACCCGTATAAGGGGAATCTCCCCGTTTAGGTGAAACCGGGTAGGATAGTGCCCCAACTTGTGAACCAACATGGTTTTACATCACCCTATGACCTAAACAAACACAAAACAAGAGAAAGCTATGGGCTACCCTGTCGGAGGAGCGTCTAGGGGGTAGACGATCCGAGTGTGCAGAGATCGAGTTTGGAGGAAGACCACGAGAACATCGGATGACGAGAACTTGCATGTGTCCCTAGCATATGTGTGTGGTGTGGTGAGAGGTTGTTATAGGTGCTTGCATGTGTCCCCCTCGCATGCATGTGCTCTAACCTATAGGCGAAGGTTCCGTGCCCGTATATAAGGGGGAATCTCCCCGTTTAGGTGAAACCGGGTAGGATAGTGCCCCAACTTGTGAACCAACATGGTTTTACATCACCCTATGACCTAAACAAACACAAAACAAGAGAGAGCTACTCCGGGCTACCCCTGTGAGAGGAACGTCTAGGGGGTAGACGATCCAGTGTGCCCCGAGAGATCGAGGTTTCATGGGAGGAAAACCACGAGAACAACGGAATCAGACGAGAACTTGCATGTGTCCCTAGCATATGTGTGTGAGTGTGGTGAGAGGTTGGTATAGGTGCTTGGATGTGTCCCCCTTGCATGCATGCTCTAACCTAGAGGCTAAGTTTCCGGACCCGTATAAGGGGTAATCTCCCCGTTTAGGTGAAACCGGGTAGGATAGTGCCCCAACTTGTGAACCAACATGGTTTTACATCACCCTATGACCTAAACAAACACAAAACAAGAGAGAGCTACGCCGGGCTATCCCTGTCAGAGCAACGTCTAGGGGGGTAGACGATCCGAGTGTGCACAGAGATCAGGGTTTCGCCGGAGGAAGACCACGAGAACATCGGAATCAGAGGAGAACTTGCATGTGTCCCTAGCATATGTGTGTGAGTGTGGTGAGAGGTTGTTATAGGTGCTTGCATGTGTCCCCCCTCGCATGCATGCGCTCTAATCTAGAGGCGTAGGTTCCGTACCCGTATAAGGTGGGAATCTCCCCGTTTAGGTGAAACCAGGTAGGATAGTGCCCCAACTTGTGAACCAACATGGTTTTACATCACCCTATGACCTAAACAAACACAAAACAAGAGAGAGCTACGCCGGGCTACCCCTATGAGAGGAACGTCTAGGGGGTAGACGATCCGAGTGTGCACAGAGATCGAGGTTTGCCGGAAGACCACGAGAACATCAGAATCAGACGAGAACTTGCATGTGTCCCTAGCATATGTGTGTGAGTGTGGTGAGAGGTTGGTATAGGTGCTTGCATGTGTCCCCCCTCGCATGCATGCGCTCTAACCTAGAGGCGAACGTTTACGTGCAGTATAGGGGGAATCTCCCCGTTTAGGTGAAACCGGGTAGGATAGTGCCCCAACTTGTGAACCAACATGGTTTTACATCACCCTATGACCTAAAAAACACAAAACAAGAGAGAGCTACGCCGGTCTACCCCTGTCAGAGGAACGTCTAGGGGGTAGACGATCCGAGTGTGCACAGAGATCAGGGTTTCGCCGGAGGAAGACCACGAGAACATCGGAATCAGACGAGAACTTGCATGTGTCCCTAGAATATGTGTGTGAGTGTGGTGAGAGGTTGGTATAGGTGCTTGCATGTGTCCCCCCTCGCATGCATGCGCTCTAACCTAGAGGCGAAGGTTTCGTACCCGTATAAGGGGGAATCTCCCCGTTTAGGTGAAACCGGGTAGGATAGTGCCCCAACTTGTGAACCAACATGGTTTTATATCACCCTATGACCTAAACAAACACAAAACAAGAGAGAGCTACGCCGGGCTACCCCTGTTAGAGGAACGTCTAGGGGGTATACGTTCCGAGTGTGCACATAGATCAGGGTTTCGCCGGAGGAAGACCACGAGAACATCGGAATCAGACGAGAACTTGCATGTGTCCTAGCATATGTGTGTGAGTGTGGTGAGAGGTTGGTATAGGTGCTTGCATGTGTCCCCCTCGCATGCATGCGCTCTAACCTAGAGGCGAAGGTTCCGTACCCGTATAAGGGGGAATCTCCCCGTTTAGCCCACATCTAGGGTTTGCTTGGAAAACAAGCACAAGACGAAATAAAAAATTATATATTAATAATATATAGTTTCTTCTATAATAGTAGACACTAAATAAAGTATCTTGTAAAATTTGATATTAAACAAAAAACCCTTCTTTCAAAAAAAACGTTCTACCCTGGAAAAAAAACCCTAGCTACGCAAACGGCTGCCCTCGGCGTATGCCTGGCCGTCGGCGTAGCCCTATCCTACTAGGGCTTCCCATGCGCCCGCTCCCGACCCCTCCTCCTCTCACCAACTGCTCTGCCCGCGCCCGCTCCCGGCCCGGCCCCAGCCTTGGGCGCCATTCCCGCCAGCAGCTCCTTCCCCATTCCCGCCGCCGCCAGCCCTCCCTCCCACGAGCCTCCACCGCCTCCTCCCTCCCCCGAGCCGGTCCCCGAGCTCGGGGCCGCCGCCGCTAGCCCCACCCCGGCCCTCCCCCATCCTGGCCCTTCCCCACCGCCGCCTCCCTCCCTCCTCCCTGCCGCCAGCCGCCTTCCTCCTTCCTCCCTTCCTCCTCCCCGAGCTCGGCCCCCTCCGCCCCGAGCTCTCCCCCTCCTCCCTGACCTTGCCCCCTCCTCCCCAAGCTCTCCCCTTCCTCCCTGACCTTCCTCCCTCCTGCCTTCCTCCTCCCCGAGCTCGGCCCCCTCCTCCCCGAGCTCGGCTCCCTCCTCCCCAAGCTCTCCCCCTCCCGACCTGCCCTCCTCCCCCCCTCGCCCCCTCCCAAGCTCTCCCCTCCTCCTCGGCTCGGGCCCTCTCAGTACCTCCTCCACTCCCCTCTAGAAGCAAATATTGTTGTTAGAGTTAATTTTGTTAGATTAAATCTTGTTGTTAATCTTGTTAGAATTTATTAGTTGCATCTATTAGTAGTTTATATCATTTGTTAAGTGATATGCATGCACGAGTTGCTAGGATTAGGCCGTTGGTTAGTGGCAAGCTAGCTTGGTCATATGGCCGTTGAAGAGAGAAGCCACACTAGGGTCGTGAGTGTGTTGCATGTTTACTAAGGTGTTCTCTTTATGTCAATGTACAGACTTTGTAGTGTTTCGGGAGTGACCATCCTTGGCGGACTGACTGTCGTTGCGGGAGATGGTGTAGGTGACACCTCGATCCCGTCTCCGAGTTTCGTCGCCGACCTCGACACTCGGTTGATCGACTACTTCCTCTACCACCGAGGGTGAGAATCTGTTCGCCTCTCTTGTACCTAGGTTTTATTTTTGTGTCTAGATCACAAAGTCTGTCGCGTCACCTAGGCGTCATCCCGACCGTAAGCGTTACGCCACTTAATATGCATTAGTGGTCTCGCATATTTTGGACCGTAACGCAACATGGCTTTTATCGAGGCGGCGGATTAAATAGTTGGGTTTGGTTCTCCTGGCTCTACCTCGATTCGAGACAGGATTTCGGTGGCGCCTCCTCGTTGTTCTCCGGATGCACATCCTCTTGGCTTTTGTCGAGGCGTGTATCGGGAGCAGCGGGAGGAAATCTGCCAAATCTGCTTGGATCGGGGTAGAACTGTGGAGAACTTACCCAATCTACGGATCCGCGGCTGACAATTCCCTCTTTTCCTATTGGACATGTAGGTTGATGAATGCGTAAAAATATGAAGCATTTAATCTCTGTTTGATATAAAATGTTATATTTGTTGTTTGTCTCCCAACAAAGCGTAAGAGGATGGTGATAATGGGTGGATGTGCGGTGGCCGTATTAGTGCGACTAATAAAGCAGACGATTGGATACGGAACACTCATTTGTTAGTGAATGAGTTAGCGTGGTTCAAGGCAATGGTTCGGGCACTTTGTCCCTGCGCTCATTGCACTAAGCGTCATCGTCGGGGAAAGGATGACATGTACAAACACCTTACGCAATATGGGTACATGTCTAACTATGTCACGCATAAGTCGACTTTGCTCGATACGAACATGGAGAGGTGAGGTGATGCGTCGGCTCAATGGCAATGAGCACGATGGGATTAGAAACATGCTAGATGATCTTATCGATGCCGACCAGCCGAATTCGCCACCTCCGGAGGAATCACCGTAACCGGAGGAACCGCTAGAACCGGAGGAACCGGAGCCAACGCGAAGGCCTTCCTTGATATGATGGCCCGGCTAAGAGGCCTCTGTGCGAGGTGCAAAGATTTCTCAGCTCGATGCCATCTCTCTCTAGCCGACAAGTGCAGATTCACCCGTTATCTCTTTGAAGCTAATCTGAGAACATGTGGTAACATGTTGACCGAAGGGCATTGTCTTCCTAAAACCTTTCACGAAACGAAGAAACTCATGAAGGAGCTCAACATGGATTATGAAAAGATAGATTGTTGTCCAAAAGGCTGCCTTTTGTTTTGGAAACAGTTTGAGGTGACAAGTATTGCTCCATTTGTAAGGCCTCTAGATATGAAGAGATAAAGGGGAAGGATGGTCAGGTGAGGCAGTCGAAGGTCGCTAAGAAGATACTTCGGTATCTCCCATTCATAAAAAGAATCCAGCGGCTTTACTTGAGTGAGGAGACTGCCAAACAGATGACGTGGCACAAGAAGGGGAAAATATACGAGGACGGGCACGGACGGAAGAAGATGGGACATCCATCTGATGGTAAGGCATGGAAGAACTTCGATGACAAATACCCCCGGTGGGCAGAAGAGGCTCGGAATGTTAGAATTGCGATAGCAGATGGCTTCAACCCATATGGTATGTCGACCTCGAATACCGCTGGCGGTGTATGTTATTCGCTCAATCTCCTCCGAGTATTAATGCGACGGAAGACCATGTTTTTGTCGCTAATAATTCCAGGACCTGAGTATCCGGGGAAGAACTTGAGTGTCTACATGCAGCCGATTGTGGATGATTTGAACCACTCTTGGATACACGGGATGTTGACATACGACCGAGCATCAAAGAGAAACTTTTTGATGAAAGTTTGGTTACAATTTACTATGCATGACATGCAGATGCGCCCTAACGTGCGGATGGTGTACAGCTGGTAAGTGGCCATGCCGGTGCGAGCACGACTTGAGTTCCTTTGGCTAAAGTCGGGTCGCAAATATGTTGCGTTTGACACGAATCGACAGGTACCTCAAAAGAAATCATTCGTTCGGAGAAGAAAGAAAGAACTTCAAGAAGGGCAAAGTTGCATGAAGTAAAGAGGTACCAAAGTTCGAGGGTGCATTTGTTGATGCCGAGATACATGCTCTCGTGCCCATGGCGCGGAGCCATCAATTTGCGGGATATGGTGTAATGCATAATTGGACTCACGTGGCAGCCTTAACGAATCTCGTGTATTACAAGGACCTCGGACTTCCCTATAACATCGATGTGATGCACACCGAAAAGAATGTCGGGGAGTCCCTTTTCACGATCTGAACATTCTAGGAAGTCAAAGGATAATGTCAAGGCTAGAGTCGATGTTGAGAAGCTTTGTGATAGGAAGAGATTACACATGCAGCCTCCTACTGTCCATCGAAAGAATTGGTTCAAGCCGCATGCCTACTACTGCCTTGATAATGTCCAAAAGAAGGAGTCATTTAGGTGGCTCAAATACGTCATGATGTTCCCTGATGGTTATTGTTCGAATATAAGTAAGGGAGTCAATCTTTTGACGGGACAAGTCAACGGGCTCAAGAGTCACGACTATCATATATGGATTGAGCGGCTGATGCCGGTGATGGTTCAAGGGTATCTCCCCAAAAAAGTATGGCGAGTGCTTGCGGAGTTGAGCCATTTCTTCCGCACCCTCTGTGCTAAGCAGATATGTCCTCTGGTGATTGAGAAGCTGCAAGTTCAGGTGCCGGAGTTGCTATGCAATTTGGAGATGATCTTTCCGCCAGGCTTCTTTACTCCGATGGCACATCTCATTGTGCACCTCGCGAACGAGGCACTCTTGGGGGGGACGGTGCAATTTTGTTGGCAATTTTGTATTGAGAGAGAGTTTAAGTATATTCGAAAGATAACTGGAAACAAAGCCAAGATTTAAGCATGCATAGCTGAAGCAACATGCCTTCGGGAGATGGCAGACGCCGCGACAACCTACTGGCCCGATGATGTTCCCACTATGCATAACCCGGTCTCTCGTTACAATGTCGACCTGCCCAAGAATGACCCCAATCTCGAACTATTCCAATTTCCCGGTGGCAAGGCCGGTAAAGGACTAAAATATAGGTTGCCGAAGGAAGAGAAGGATTGCATAATGCTCTATGTGCTTATGAACATGAAGGAAGTTGTCGATTTCATTAGGTAAAATGGTGAACACCCTATTTCTCTATGGAGCTAGTAACTCGGTCTTCGTCTAATGCTTATTTTCTCCTTCTTAGCAATTTCACGGATGAACAGTGGCCGGGACCGACGGATCCCTCTCCCATGGAGTTGGACACTCTACTGAAAGAGGGTGCTCCCGGAAATAAAAAAAACTTTGTGTCCTGGTTTATGGAAAAAGTAATTTCTAACTTGTCCCTCTTACCTTGCAATATGTGACTTGTAGCTCTTATTCCACGTAACTTGAGCGCAACAAATTCCTCTTGTGCACAGGGAGCTGATCCCAACGTTGAGATGTCGGATGAGCTGAAATGTGTTTCCCAAGGTTGTAGAGTCATGAAGTATGAGAAGTATGATGTGAATGGGTTTCGCTTCCATACGAGCCGCAGAGAAAGGCGACCGAATGCAAAAGCGGTAAATCTTGGGGTGTTCACCAAAGGCCGATTCCCTTGATTACTACGGAAGGTTAGAGAATGTATCTGAGCTAACCTTCAATCGTCGAATGTCGAACTCAATCTTGTTGTGTTCAAGTGCCACTGGTTTGACCCAAGGGGTGGACTGAGAAGTACCCCTTCCATTGGGTTAGTTGAAGTTAGGCCTTCAACCACCTATAGCGGAGCCGACGTCTTTGTTGTTGCTCACCAAGCGAACCAAGTTTATTATTTGCCCTACCCATACCAGAAAGCGGAACTCCAGGGCTGGGAAGTCGTGTTCCAGGTATCGCCACATGGTAACCTACCGATTCCCTCCGAGGACGATTACAACAACATTAACCCTATAACGTATGAGGGAATTTTCTATCAAGAGCAAGAGGACTTCGGACACTTTGATTTAGAACCGGTTGATCTTGAGGACCTTGGGAATGATGTAGAAACTCGGGGTGAGTCAGTGGTGAATCTACATGACATAAGTATGCTCGAGAAGCTCCATACTGAGAATGACAACGATGATGAGCCTACACCCTTCGATGAGAATCCAGATTTCTACTCAAAAGATAGTGATAGTGATAGTGAGAATGAGAATGAGAATGAGAATGAAAATGATAGTGAGTATTTATTTTTTAATGCATTTTATTTTGTCTTTGTGCTTAACTGTTTTCTTAATTGCATTATGCCTTTATTCTTTGTGTATACATTTTATTATGTCTTTGTGCTTAACTGTTTTCTCTTACTTAATGCAGGTGATTGAACAATATGAGCAGCGGCAAGGCAACCAGTTCGTCCTTGCTTAATCTGTTGAAGCGCAAGAAAAAAGAGCTACGGAGTGGGAGACAGCCAAATCCCAATCGCGTTACCCGATCTTGCTCCTCTGGCGGAGGACGGGGTCGAGGCCGAGTCGAGGAGGGCGAGGATGAGGTGCCACGGGAGAAGGCGTGGACTTTGACCCACCCTCTACTTCGGCGTGGCTCTGAGTTGTTCTGACAGGCAGCCTTTCGGGGCGAGAGGAGGCGAGTTCGAGAGGAGGCGAGTCGAGAGGGCCGAGGACCAAGAGGGAGGCGGGGACCCGTCTGAGGCGGACACTAGCCGCGAGTTGGTGGGGCCGAAGAAATGCGAAATCGTGGGGAATCGGGAGTCCTGACGAGAAGTTTGAGCCTAGGACTCGAGGCTAAAGCCCTTATTATTCGGATGGCCTTGAGTAAGTGTACTAATTTGGCAATTTAAAACATTTTATTTCATGTTGGTCATAAATAATTATTGTGTACTAATGTTTATTATTGTGCAGCAATTGGACATTTCCTCAGGGACCAAGGCTCGCCTTCCTAACAGCCTCGTTGGAGCTACGATTAGGAAGTTCTGTCGGCTATCACATTACCCCGAGGGTGACGGAAGCTAGCTACTACTTGGGACTACGGACTACTGTGTCCCGGGCTTTCACATTCTTGATCTTGTCATCACCAAGTTTTAGGTAAGGCATATTTCTCGAGTTATGTTCATACTTGATGACCCCACCGTGCTAACTCATGACTCTTATGCATGATTGAAGTGCTTTTACCGTGTGGCGAGGAGGACCAGGAGAAAGCGAAGGACTTTGCTTGGGGCTTGTGTGAAGTTGACCCCCAGGTGTGGTACAACCAGGAAGGTCACGGCCGCTAGCCATACGGGCTGACAGGCGTGAGGGTCGAGGAAGGAAGACATTGTCGGTAGGAACCCTAATCCTGAGTACTCGATGGCCTTGAGAAGAGTACATGTCGGTGAGTAAAATGTCAATGAGATTCTACATTGCTTCTAAGTTGCCATTGCATTATGCAGGTTAGTATTGCATTTTCAGGTTATCCCGATTGGGAGCATCGACTCGCATGGGAGGAGCTGGTTAGGGCGAGGTAGCTCGGAGAAGACGAGGAGTTTGCAGCCTTGTCGAGGCGGAAGCGGATAACCGAGGCGATGGTGGAACGACCGCTGGAAACCGCAACTTTGACCGCTTCAAGGGAAGGTGGTGCGTATATACATGGAGCGACCTGCGTGTATTTCTCGTCATGTTTGTACTTCATATGCATAATATTTCTTTTCGCGTCTGGTGGCCGAGGCACAACCCGGGGAGGTGATTCATGGCGTCGCCGTCTATGAGATGATGCGTGAAACAAGCCCAATTACTCGAGCCTCAACCCTCGTTGCCCGTGTGTACTTCGGCCCGCCCGTAAGCGACTCGGGAACTACAACACGATGGTGAAGGCTCGTCACCCCATGTGGATGACCCCATTCACGCGGATATGAGCAGTCGTTGGTCTGTCGGGCACGGATTGCAGCATGGACGCCTCAAGATTCTGAATAAGAAGGTCAAGCCTACCCTCAGCACGAGCTTCAGCCATCTCAAGGCTACCTACCCCGCCGACGGCCCCCCTATCCCGCCTCGTGGAAAGCCTCGTCGCTTCGCCGAGGATGTAAGTTTTTCTCGTTCTCATCATCTTTATGACTTTTGTTCCTGCATGGCTAACCACTGACGAGATTCCTTGTATTTGAAATTGTAGCCTGAGTTAGGCGACCTCGATACCGTTTATGAGGAATATCAGGTGGCCTTTCGGCAGCATCAGGAGGCGCTTGCGATCTACATGCAATACGTAAATGTAAGTCCGAACCTTTATTTTTGCAAAAGATACAAGTCCCACTTCCCCCTGTTTGTTGTACTACGGCCTGACTTCTAAACTATCTTGCAGGACATGATAGTGAATATTCAAACTGGCCAGAATAGAGATTTGGGGCCCGTGCCTCCCATGCCAGGTCCGGCGCCATTTTTGCAATCGAAGGAAAGCTTCGCTAGGACCTACTACGCATCGACACCGGTAAGTTCTTTGCTAACCCACTGGTTATCGCTTTACTTTGCCTCGCAAGTTGCTAACATGTAGGCAACATGTAGGGAACGGGAGCTTCTGGGAACCGGCACTTTGGCCACGCCTCGCCGGATGGGCGTCAGATCACACCGCTTCATGACGATGGTCCATCTCCTGGCCATTCTACAGGTGGTTCTCCCGAGCTTCACACTTCTACTCCCTCGCTAGGTGGCTCTTCTGCTGCTTCTACTGGACGCAACCCTCGGCAGAGGTCGCCACTTTTCACCAGGGGAGATCTCGGGTACACCCCCTCTCCTCCAGAGTTGTAGGCATGTGTGATGATGTATGAACGATGTATGGATGATGTATAAACAATGTTTAATATGAGCATGTGTGATATGAACAATGTTTAATATGAGCATGTGTGATATGAACAATGTGTGATATGAGCAATGTTTGATATGAGCATATGTGAAATAAAGGTGAGCATTGCTGTGAGCTGTGAGGGTTTGATATGAGCATGTGCTGAAATAAAGGTGAGCATTGCATTGCAGAAAAAAAAACTGGGGCTGGTCCTACGCCGACGGCCTTGCCCTCGGCGTATAAGGTACGCGTGACCAAATGGTCACGGCTACGCCGACGGCAAGGCCGTCGGCGTAGGGCCAGCCAGCTGCTGCTAGGCCGCTCCGCTGCCTCCACGTGGCATATGTACGCCGAGGGGGAGGCCGTCGGCGTAGGCGCTGCGCCAGGCCGCTCCGCTGCCTCCACGTGGCGAGCGTACGCCGAGGGGAAGGCCGTCGGCGTAGCGGCTGTGCCAGGCCGCCCGCCTGCCTCCACGTGGCGAGAGTACGCCGAGGGTGAGGCCGTCGGCGTAGCCGGCGCGCCGTTAACTGGCCGTGTGACGGCGCTGCCGGCGACGTCGCCGACGCCGACGCCCGGCAAGCGCCGTCAGGCCGTCGGCGTTGACCTACGCCGACGGTCTTGTTCTACGCCGACGGCCGCGCCTGCTCCGCCGAGGGAGAGGTCCGCCGAGGACGGTACACCGACGGCAGCCGTCGGCGTAGCTTACGCCGAGGGTTTTCCTAGCTACGCCGACCGCAATAAGCCCTCGGCATACCAGGCGTTTCCTGTAGTGATGTATGAAATAGTGCCATAATAGGTGGATGCAGAAATATGTTAGGGGCCTAGACAAGCTCTTTGGATTAGTATTCTCTGCGACTTATCAGGGCATCTACTCGAGATCTTGAAGCGTTGTGCAAATTTGATACTTCCTTCGTTTCAAAATAGATGTCTTAATTTTGTTAAAATTTAGATGAATTTAGACACTATTTAGTATATAGATTTCTCTAAATTTTGAAAAACTTAAGACATGTATTTTGGAACGAGGGGAGTACATGCTATATATTGACACACATATAGAAGCTAGATTAGACAAAGGAGCACCAGGTGCATTGACCCTTAAAGGCTCCATTGCATAGCACGAAACCACATCAGGTCATGATCTTATATTGTTACAAAAAAATCAGGTCTAATATAACAAAAACAGTAAACTATAGGATTTTCTATTGATTGTGTATTATATCGGGATGTCAGAACCCAAGATGTCTTGCTTCTTACATCCTATGTTGTCTCCATTTTCATATAAAAGACCTCATATATTAGTCCCAGAGATGTATTCGGGAACATACTTCATAAACTAAGGGAGCTAGTAACTGGGTACTCCCTCCATCCCATAATATGTTGCGTATAATTATATAAAATAATATGAATATGTGTAATATAAAATGGATATATTATGAAAATATATTTTAAGACAATTCTAATAATATTAATTTGACACCATATAAATTTATAATTGTATCAAACTATTTAGTCAAACATTGTATAGTTTAACTTTGATCGTATATGCAACCTAATTGGGATGGAGGGAGTAATAAGTCTTTTCTCAGGATCGTACGTGCTAAAAGTAGCTCTAATTTATAAAGCACAAATTCTATACAATTAGGACATCATACTTACCCAGACAATGCGATAACAACAACGAGAACATTGGTTACAAAGTGCAAATTTGGTACATGCTATATATATATATATCACTGTCCTGACTATTCTTGTATGCCTGCTATATAGTAATACAACGACGTTCTGCTTGAGTCCTAGGACGCTCCGCACCTGGGAAAGAATAGATGGTGTTGTTATTGCATGATGGTTTGTAGTCACATATTAGTCTCATCGATGCTTTGTGAAACGATACTTCAGAAAATTCGGGAGGCACAATATATAACTGGGCAATCGCTCTTATCTGTGGGAGCGCTAGAAGTAGCTCTAATTTATTCACTGTCAATTATATATATACAAGGAGACATCATAATTACATATATACAAGGAGACATCATACTGACAAATACAATTGGATAACAACAAGAATGTTGGTTACAAAGTGCAAATTATGTCCATGCTATATATATCTCTGCACTAGCTTTTTTTTTGAGAAACATAGTATAAATGCAGACGCTCACAATGCGTACAAACAGTCACCCCTATAAACACACGCACGCACACCCTACCTCTATGAATCACCTCCGAGTGAATGAGCCGGCGGTTCTTGAGATTGACGAAGTTACCGCACGCGCCTCCCTATCGACGGGAACGTCGCCTCCCACTGAAAGAATATTCCGCCTTTATAAGACACCAAAGCGTCAAACCTGGGGTTTGAACTCTGGTGGGCTAGGGGTCACTGCCCTCCTAACCATCCAACCACAGGTTGGTTCTCCTGCACTGGCTATTGTTATATTCTGTTTATGCATCTTCACCTGTTTACGCCTGTGACCAGGTGATATCCTCCATACCGACATTCTGGTCGAGCCCGAGGGCGTTCCACACTGCTGGCGATGCATCAACGATGTTGTTTGCACATGGCGGCTCGTAGTTGTGCTCGTCGTCACATCCGTACACGGAGTCACACTCATCCACGACCTTAGCATACATGGACTTGCCGTTCGCGGTGATTTTGATGTGGTGGTCGCACCTTGCCATGTTCTCGAACCAACCCGTGGAGAGCGCGACTACCAGCTCCTTGTCGCTATGGTAGGAGTTGTCACACTCTGATGGACCACCACCATCCTTGCCCTTCTCGAAGCTGTTAAGCGTCAACACGGCCTTGGTGGTCGCGGTGACCGGTGGCGAGCAATGGTACTGTGGGTACCTCTTACCGTCCTCGCAGCAGTCCGGATCATTGCTCTTCTCGCAGTGGCCGGCCTTGCCCAGGAGATAGCCACTTGCATGGCAGACGCCAAGACCGGGGCGAAGGGAGGAGGCAATGTGGGAAGTGGAGAGCGCGACCAGGAGGAAGATGGCCATGGCGGCAAGAGCTCCGATGGTTGCCATCTTAGGTATTTTCTCCCGCTGGTCTGCTTAGTTCCTGATGATGTGGTTTTCTTTGCTTCTTGCCTGCTTTTGGGATCGCTGTGCGCGCATGCTTAATATAGCTGTGTTGCTGCCGGGTCTGAACATTTATTAATGTTGGATTGTTTCCTACGGCAATTTGTTGGTATGTTTAGATTAAGTACTGTACATGGACATGGTATGTTGACGTACCGTCTCAAATGGGCTTCTAGTTCCCGGTGGTCAATTATTTTGTGAACTCAACAATGTCTACCTGTATTGGACTGCAACGCCCTGCGGCTATGTAGATCAGCTGGTACCTGGGTATCTGGTTTCAGTTAGCACCGGAGATTGGTTCAAATGTTGAGTCTCGCCCATCCTGTTAGTTAGAATATCAATTTTGAACACAACTATCAGAGCTATATGTCTTGGCTGTTGGATATGCGACCGCACTTGCTCCAAGCTTACCTCAGACGTGATCAACACCGGCCCGAGCCAAAGGAGCACAAAAAAAACTAAAATCGCAAGAATTACTATATATGGAACTGATGAAGATTAAGATCTTCATTAAAAATGTAGAATTATGTTATAAAAAATATAAATACCTTTGGAATAAAAAATATAAAATTACTATATAAAAAATATAGAATTACTTTTTAATGAAGATGGCATATGTGGCAAGAGCTGCTGCACAACATCATTGGTTTGGTTGTTAAGTTATATATTTCAATTCAAGCACAAATATAGCTAAGATCTAATTTCAAGGCACATCCCTAAGATAAGGGTAGCACCTTAGAAGCTAATCTTTTGGATCCAGATAATGATCAAGCCTACTATCATTTTTTCCAAGCTTTGATTCAATAACTATAGCTGGTACCACTGCCAGGACTATCTATATGAATCAACAAGATAAGGCCTAAACACCTAAGCCTCAGACCAACATCATTGGTCTTAGGGATTTCAGAGAAGAACATTCTATTTATCTGATACAGCCAAGCTTGTCTTAAGCTTAAACCAACCCAACAAATGGAGTAAAATCAATCTTGTGTGCCATACAATGGTGGTGTCACAAGAACAATTCTACATGAATCAGGATAAACATTCAATCATCACAGATTCAATAAATCAATCGACTAATCATTTTCCTGTCAATACAGGAATCATAATTAGGATATTGCTATGTTTATCTTCACTGTTTGAGATCATTGTGATCTCAAACCACACAAGCCAACAACACTAAGGCAGTAATTTCATCACACCATAACCATTATCATAAACCAAGAAATGACAGTGGAAAGTTAGCAAACTCACTGACTTTACCAAGCATTGGTTTCAGAACAACTACACCATCTGAATCATATGCAATCCAAGCATAAAATCATCCAATAAGCCACTAGAACCATTATAGTTCATCTTAAGCAACAAGACCAGGCTAATAAACATTTAGCATGCTTAAAGATCATCCACACATGATCTAATTCATTCAGTATATGATCAACCATAGGATAAGAACCCTAAATGAAATAAATTACCTTAATCAGGACAAGACAGTAACCAGAGAGGTCACTGCCAACAACCAGCATAGGATGAGCAAGCACAGAGAGCACAAGAGGAGAGGAAAAAACTCACGAAAGGTCCTTCGATGGAGATTAGAAGAGGAAGCAGGGGTGGCCGACGACCATGGCGGCACGGGGAGCACCCCCAGAGGGGGCGCTGCAACCCATACGGTGCCAAGGCGGCGACCATGACCATGCCCAGAGGCGAGGCGAATCACCATGACGCACGACGGCAATGGCAGCACCAAGATCCACGCCAACCCCCAAACCCTAGGGTTCGAGACGACACCGATCCGTCGCAGGAGAGCCCCATGCTCAAATCCAGTTGGATAGAAAGGATGGGCGTAGTCGACAACCTCATACTGCACCATGGCAGCGACCAGAACGGCCCACGACGGCGGTAATCGCCAGCGGCGATATCACCGAGAACGGGGTCGGGGGCAGAAGAGGAGAGGAGTGAGCTCGAGGGAGAGAGGCAGTGAGGAGTGGGCTGAGTTGGGCCAGAACCTTTCGGGGTGACTATTTGGACTATGCCTAATGGGCCACTAGGGCCCAATAAAAACAGGCCAGCCCAGAAACCTTTAAGGCTTATTTTATTAAATAGGAAAAGACCAAAATACCCCTGAACTTAATTAAATTCTAGAAAATAAAATAAAAGTCCAAAAATTAGAAATAAAATATTTTTGGATTCACAATCCACACTATCCAAATAAATTAAGAAATAAAAATTTTGACACATAAATTTTATTAAGAATTTTGTAATTCTATAATTCTTATGGAATTTTAAAAAATTATTTAAAGGTGATAAAATTAATTAAAATTCACTTTCATCATATATTAATATTGTAGTATTTTAGAAAATACTAAACAAATATTTAATAACAATTTTTGAAATTTAAGTAATAATTCCTAAAATAATTATTAAATTAACAAAAGTCAAATAAAAGGAAAATAAATAATTCAATACATGTTATAAATATTAAAAAGTAATATTTATAAATCCTTTATTATTAAAAGAACTGTTTATAATAATGGGGAGATAGCATATGAAGTTAGATGATGCATTACATTACTTGCATAATCATTTTTCTTCTTTAAATATTGTCCTTACCGGGCAATAATGATGTTTTTGTAGACATAGAAGCTCAAGATCCAGTGCAAGCATCAGACTTCACTACCTTGCCATCACAAGGCAAGTTCATCGCTTGCTCATGTCCTTTGAAGAGTCTTTATCAAATTATTTGCAAATTTTGTGTTATCATATATACTATAAAGGCAAGAAAATAGTCTTTTCACAAATAAAGAAATTATAGAGATAATCCTAAGTGATGATATAATGGAGCAATAGAACTTAGGGTTCTATTTGAAATGATGATAATCAATTAGGGACTTAATAACCCCTGACATCAGTGATTCTAGCGCCGTATATTACGCATTAGCCATGAGATTTGGAATGGGATAGAGAAGTCAGTTGTACCTTCTTCCTCTCGCATGAAGCCGGATGTGCAGTTCGTGGCTATTTTCCTTGTAGCGTGCATATTAATTGGTAATTCGTAGAGGATATACAGCATATGGGTGGGAACCCTCATCATCTCACGATAGTTCTGGCATCTAACGGTTTGTACAAACCATTGCCGTAATTCATTATGTGGGCATGGTGTACACCAAGGAGGCATGCGAGGTCGTGAAGGGGGCAGTGATTGGCTTGGACCAACTACTGGGCCCCACATCATGGAATTGTGGACGGGAAAGTACGCCCGGTTGTGCAACAAGGAGTTGATCTCTCATGGGTAAAGTAACGCACCTCTATAGAGTGTAAGAATTGTAACTTGTTACTCCCTGTTCCGGTAAGGATCTACGAACGCGGCAGGAAAGGAACTTCATTAAAGTTCTGGTCAACCTGTGAAGGCTGATGGTCATAGTTTTTCATAATAAAATTAATCTTTGAAGAAAGATTTACAAAAATTGCATAATGCCAAGGATTTATAATCCGAGGTGGTAGTTAGAGCATCAAACTTCCCACCTTGCATATAATGAACTTATTGGGTAATGCTATTACTTATTCTTTCCTTTGATCCCTTGCTTAGACTCTGAGGATCCCGAAGACGTGCCAATGTATGCAGCCGAATGTCAAGAAGATGTGTTCTACGAGGAACCTGATCTATCCGAAGGTGTAGAAGGAGTGGATTACGAAATCCGCTATGGTGTCGATGATAACGAGTCCAACTAAGTATCCCTAGTTAGTAGTAAGCAACGGAGCCGAGCAGCATGAACTCTATAGAATAAGCTGTTGAGCTCAACTCCTAGTCGGAGTTGTTACTTTTAAATTCCGCTGAAACACTTTATATTTTGGTTTGTAAGTTGAATCTTTTAGAAGTCTTGAACTTCTGGTATTGTAATAATAATAAAGTGTGTATATTTGTAATATGGACCTGCAATGTTTCTGTTGTACCACTCTGAGGGAGGTGATATTTACAGAACGGTGTTCTGTGGATGTCATGTCAACGATTATAGTGTACTACACATGCAGTGGTATGTTGGGTCACCGCAGTTGGTATCAGAGCAAATTTCTTTGACCTTAGGTTGGAAACCTAGTAAAGGGTATTACCTGTAGAAAAGTTTAGCAACTATAAAGAATTCTCTAAAAGTTATATAGTGGGTATTCAAATGAGAATATTCTGTTATATATTTTAGTGTGATAATTCTTTGTTATGATGCAATATATCATTGGATACTAATCAAAAATTATTTTTCTGATATACAGAGATATGACACCAAAGTTTCCAAAACAGACTTTGGTAAGGAAATAGGAGACTCTTGATGATTATCAAGGATCATTCACAGACCAACTCCGTCAACTTTTAAAGCTCTTTAGTTGTCCAACTAAAATTCCAGTGAACACTATCACTTACCTTGATGGCCGGATGTTATCCAAGTATCGTGTGAGTATCCAACTTCCAGAGGAGCTGGTATTATATCACGATCTACCTATAGGAGAAGGTAGGAGTCATTTAGCAGCATATCATGTTGCTGTTGTGGAGGCGATAGCTAATATCCGGGAGCAAAAAACCAAGGAGTTATAAGGTAGCACATTCTCTGTGATACCTCATGATTCTATGGACTCGGAGCTTATACCGGATCATCTTACTCTAATTAAGAAGCATCCTAAGTTAGCTTCCAAGTTTATTGATAGATACCCAACACTCGTTGCGTATTTTTATAAGACACATCAAGTGATTGTCGAAGATAAAAATGACATGTTAGAGGATCTAACTGATCCGGAAAGGAGGAAGCAGTTAGCATTCCAGTTAGAAAAGGAAGCAAGTAGTAGTGCAACACCTATTTTTAAGGATATACCTATAGATCCTGAATCTTTTATACCATATCCTTATTCACCAAGACCCGAACCTATAAATGATCCGATTATGGATAGGAGGTATGCAGTACCACAGGGCTCAGAGAATGGTTCTGACTCAGAACTTCCTATTGAGAATTCAGATGGTTGGAGAATATGATGGATCGCATGAACACCAGATGTCCACAGATGGTTCTGACAGAAATGTTGGGCAACTAGTTGGATGGGTGCAAGGATGAACCCTAATAACAGTAGTAGAAATTCCATGTCAATAGATAATCAGGATGAAGAAGAAGATCCTAAGGAGAGAGTGTTTGAATCATCAACATCTTCTCAAAACCCAGGGAATATACATTATCCAGTGTTTAACTATCTTGTCCAAGGGAGCACCTGGGAAGCAGCAGGATCTGTGTATCATGTTGACAACTCAAGGAATGAAGCTCAGGGGATGCAGGCTGGAGATAATGTTGAATATGTTTCTGAAGACTTTTCAGCTGAACTGGAGGGAGTCAATGCGCTTAGGTTGAGTAATGACTCAACTCATGACACTTCAGATATAGAGTATGTTCCTTCTAAAAGGCCATTTGTTCCACAAACTGTGCGACGAACAACACGTCATCACGGTTGGACATCAGTCATGTATAATGAGCGTAGCTACTACTAGAAGGAGGCAACTCGTTAATGATATCAAATACCGTGTATTGTACTCCAAGTAATATGGTAGTGAGATAAATACGGTAGTTTTGTGATTATACCTATATGGTATATGTTGTAAGGACTTTGTATCATTATGATATTATGTAAAATATGTGAAATGCATATTTGGATTTTCTTTGGATCTTCACTGTGTGACTAGTTCTGTGCGTAAAGTCGAGCTCAAAACACATGTGCATGATGTAATTATGAGTATTCGCTTTATGTTGCAGGACTAGAGGGTCAAGGATACGGGTGTAGAAATGGAAACTGAGCAGCAGCGGATGGAGCAAGAGGCCAAGGAGAAGGCCGATACAGATGCAGCAAATCAAGGAGCATTACCACCACCACCACCAATGAGGCCATTAATGGAGCAAAATTTTATGCAATGCATGCAAATGATGCAAGAGACCCAGAACAAGTTCATGGAAGAGATGCTGGGACGAGCAAATCAGAGGGCACCTGAAGGTGGAGGAGTGAGTCTATCGGATTTCCAGAATGCAAGACCGTTACCTTTTGCATCATCTCCTGAACCTATGGATGTAGAAGATTGGCTAGCAGATACTGAAAGCAAGCTGAAAACTGTAGGTTGCAATGATGAGGAAAAATTCAGGTATGCAACCCATCTTCTGACTGGACCTGCAGCATCATGGTGGGAGAATCAGTTGGCCATGCAACAACCAGGAAGGGAGTTTACCTGGGAAGATTTCAAGCAGAGATTCCGTGAATATCATGTTCCAGAAAGTGTTATGGAGTTGAAGCAGAGAGAATTTGAGGAGCTTCAGCAAGGATATACTAGTGTTATGGAGTACATCCGGGAGTTTAGTCAACTGTCTCGCTATGCTGAGGAGGATGTCAACACTGAAGAGAAGCGGAAGAAGCGTTTCTTACATGGATTAAATCCATTTGTGAAGATGCAGCTAAGATTAGCCAAGAAGGAAACCAAGAGGATTCAGGCAAGCAAACCTAAACCCAATCTAGAATTCAAACCTCGGAACAGGAATTATGGCAACAATAACAATAACAATAACAATAATAATAACAAGGGCAGTGTTAGAAATCAATCCAATTCGAGAAGGAATGTTATTTGTAACAATTGTGGAATTCCAGGGCATTTCTAGAGGGAATGCAAAAATCCTGTAGTGATCTGTTACGGTTGTGGTCAGAAGGGACATATCAAGCCCGATTTTCCGAGAAAACCACTAGGTGGTTGGCCTACCAAGGGAGGAGGACAAGCCAGTGGAGGAAATGGACAGCCCAATAAAGGAGGAAATAATGTCAAGAACAACAATGGCAAGAGGAACCGACCTACCGGGAAACTGAAATGTGCAACCCTCGAGGAGGTGGATAATTCGGAGCATGCAGTGATAGGTACGCTCAATATCCTTACCAATCCCGGCAAAGTTCTATTTGATACTGGTGCAACTACTTCATTAATTTCTGAAGAATTTTGTGATAAGTTCGGGATTAGAAGGGCAATGTTAGAAAGTCCTATGACCGTAGTTACGGCAGGAGGGAATGTGATTGTACGCCACATAAAACAAGATCAGGTTATCTCAATCTGTGGTTGTACATATTTCATAGACCTTTATGTGATTCCTTTGAAGGGAATTGCAGTAGTGCTGGGAATGGATTGGATGATGGAACACGGAGCTCAGATAAATTGTGAGGAGAAAACTGTCTCAATCAAAACTCCAAGTGGAGCAAGGATAGTTTACCAAGCAGATAAGCATAGTCATATCATGGTGGATCTGTAGTTGAACTCAATGAAAGAGGTCAAATTGGAAGAAAATCCTATAGTAAATGAATTTCAAGATGTTTTTCCAGCAGAGCTACCGGGAAAGCCACCAGACCGGGAGATAGAGTTCACTATTGACCTAATTTCTGGTACAGCACCAATAGCTCAAGCACCATATAAAATGGGACCCAAAGAGTTAAAAGAACTCAAAGAGCAAATTGATGAGTTAGTCAGAAAAGTATTTGTTCAGGAACGTGTATCTCCATGGGGAACACCAGTAATCTTTGTAGATAAGAGAGATGGTGGAAGAAGAATGTGTGGTGATTATAGAAACCTAAACAACGTTACTATCAAGAATAAGTATCCTTTACCAAGAATTCAAGATTTGTTTGATCAAGTGAAAGGGGCTAGAGTATTTTCAAAGATCGATTTAAGATCTGGATAGCATCAAATAAAAATCAAACCGGAAGATGTTCCAAAGACAACATTTGTCTCAAGATATGGACACCATGAGTATCTGGTAGTACCATTTGGTTTGACCAATGCACCGACAATATTCATGAATCTGATGAACAAGATCTTTATGCCATATTTGGACAAGTTCGTCATAGTCTTTATTGATGATATTCTAATATATTCCAAGGATAAGGAAGAACATGCTGATCATTTGAGAATAGCATTGCAGACTTTAAGAGAACACAAACTTTATGCTAAGTTCAGTAAGTGTGAATTTTGGCTTGATGAGGTAGAATTTCTCGGTCATGTGATCAGTAAGAATGGAATTGCTGTAAATCCATCCAAGGTTCAATCAGTACTAGAGTGGACTGCACCAACAAATGTGAAGCAAATTCGAGGTTTCTTAGGAATGGATGGTTATTATCGGGGATTCATTGAAGGGTTCTCCAAAATAGCCGGACCAATGACCAAATTATTAAGGAAGAATACACCATTCAAGTGGGATGAGAAATGTGAAGCAAGTTTTCAAGAGTTGAAGACTAGATTAACCACAGCTCCAATCTTAGCAGTTCCTGAAACAGGGAAGGACTTCACAGTATACTGTGATGCATCTAAAGAAGGTTTGGGTTGTGTATTAATGCAAGATCGAAAAGTTATTGCTTATGGTTCAAGACAACTGAAACCACATGAGGTCAACTATCCAACTCATGATTTAGAGTTAGCAGCAGTAGTTTTTGCGCTAAAAGGATGGAGGTATTTTCTTTATGGAGCCAAATGTGAGTTATACACTGACCATAAAAGTATCAAATATTTCTTCACTCAAAAGGAATTGAATATGAGACAGAAGCGTTGGTTGGAACTAATCAAGGATTATGATTTAACAATCAACTACACTCCAGGGAAAGCAAATGTTGTAGCGGATGCTTTAAGCAGGAAGAGTGCAAATATTCAGCCTAGCAATAGGAAGCTACCAAAGGAGTTACAAATGGACTTGGAAAGATTAGAACTTCAATTCATTAGAACAGAGGTTCTTGGACGATTAGCTACTATGCAGGTAGTTGTAGAGCAGGACAATGATCTTAAGCAAGAAATTTTTAGACATCAAGCAGAAGATCCTTTTATTGCTGAGGAAATTCAGAGGATATCTCAAGGGAAAAATCAGTTTTTCGCCTTGGGGATTATGAGTCTTTATGGTTTCAAGACCGTCTATGTGTTCCAGATATGACTGAGATTAGAGATATCATACTCAGAGAAGCACATGAAACACCATATTCTATACATCCGGGAAGTACTAAGATGTATATGGATTTGAAAGAACTGTTCCGGTGGAATAACATGAAAAGGGACATTGCTAAATATGTATCTGAATGCCATACTTGCCAAAGGGTGAAGGCTGAACATCAAAGTCCAGAAGGACCATTACAACCCTTAGAAATTCCGGAATGGAAGTGGGAGGAAATAGGTATGGACTTCATCACAGGACTACCCATGACACCAAAAAAGAAGGATATGATATGGGTAATTGTGGACAGACTCACTAAAAGTGCACATTTTATTCCGGTGAATCAAAAAGATAATGTCGAGAAGTTAGTTGAAGTATGTGTCAAAGAGATAGTAAGTAAGCATGGAGTACCCAAAAAGATCGTAACTGATAGGGGATCAGTGTTTACTTCAGCATTTTGGAAGCAATTGCATGAAGCACTTGGTTCAAAGTTAGATTTCAGCACAACATATCATCCTGAGACAGGAGGACGAACTGAAAGAACAAATCAAATACTAGAAGACATGTTAAGAGCTTGTGCACTAGATTTTGGAGGTACATGGGAATATCATCTACCATTGGCAGAATTTTCTTATAATAATAGCTATCAGAGTAGTCTAAAGGCAGCTCCATATCAGGTTATGTATGGAAGGAAGTGTAGATCACCAATATGTTGGTATGAGCCTGGAAGCAGCAAAGAATTTGCGCCAGATTATATCAAGGAAAGACAAGATATCATTGATAAGATCAGGGATAGACTGAAAATAGCCCAGAGTAGACAGAAAAGTTATGCGGATCAAAGTCGAAGATCATGGCATCCAGAAGTGGGAGATATGGTCTATTTGAAAGTAAGTCCAATGAAAGGGGTGAAAAGGTTCGGAGTTAAAGGAAAGTTGAGTCCAAGATACATCGGACCATTCAAGATATTGAATCAAAACAAAACTATAGCTTATGCTTTAGAGTTACCATCAAGATTAGCTCAAGTGCATAATGTTTTCCATGTGTCACAACTTCGTAAATGTTTGAAAGTTCCGGATGATGCAATCACACACCAAGAGATAGAACTACAAGCAGACCTGACCTATATTGAAAAGCCATGTAAGATTCTGGAAGAAAACTGGAAAAGATTGAGGAACAGAGCAATCAAATATTGCAAGGTACAGTGGGAACATCACCCTGAAAGGGAAGCCATGTGGGAGAAAGAGGAGGATTTAAGGAAAGCATATCCAGAACTATTCAGGTACATCTCCACAAACTTCGGGACGAAGTTTAATTTAAGGGGGGAAGTCTGTAACATCCTAGCATTTAGGAACTAACGAAGGGTAGATTTAGGAATTTGGAATGTTGCATGCATTCATCTATGAAAATGTGGGTAAAATTTTCGCCAAATAGAAACCTAAAGTGATCAAGGTTTCTTTCATACTTTGAGATTAGGTTTAGTGATGTGGACATCCCTACTATTGATACAACCATTGTACCTACAGCTACACACATACAAGGACCCATCACAAGATCTCGTGCCAAACAACTTAACTATCAGGTACTTTCGTTTCTTGGAACTATTCCTCGCATACATGAGAATATGATGTTGCCTAAATCAGATGTATTTCTTACTCTTAGGAATGATGGACCAAGCCTGGATGAGAGGGACAAGCATTGGAGCATGGCCATGCATGGAGATGGCAGCAAGCATGTGATGATCCAAGAGAAGGCCACGGATGGAGATTTCAGAACTTTGAGGCCACCATAATGAAGAAAGAAGGCTTGGACGAAATATTCAAGATTAATACTTCACGAATTCGTCCATAGCTTAATATGGTGCTGCGACACCTTTATTTTGGGCCAGGCCCATGTAATTTTCGCAGGTTTTTAATAGCCACTTTTTAGAGTCCGTATTTGAGGGGAAAAGGACTTCTAGGGTTGGATTCGGCCACCACTTCCATGGCTGGCCGAAACCCCACCTTTTCCTCCTTAAATACTTCCCATCGCCGTCACCCTAGACTCGGATTTTGTTTAGACATTAAGTTAGCCATCATAGCAACTTCGCCAAGGCTCGAGCGTCGCAGAGGCCTCTTGTACTTCGCACCTATTCAGGATCCCACATTTTCAATAAAGCTTTCCTCTTAATCCGCAATATCTTGATTGCAATATTAGTTCTTACTTGTTCTCGATTTCAGGTAGGAATTAAGACCCTCGTTGGTCAGGCTGATCGTGTTCACGCAGGATCGGTAACCTCCAGGAGATTGGCCTAGAGATTGCATTGGTGCTCGTGCTCACACGTGTAGTCGGATCGTCAAGCCCGAACTCCACCAAAATCGAATATCGCCATCTCATCGAAAGATCGGACACCTTTGCCCTATCAAGTGGTATCAGATTTCAGGTTGCTCGGTGAGATTTTACTGTTTTCGTAGATTAGATCTGTTTTTACCTATAACCCACGAAAAAGCCAAAAACACAGTTAGAGTTTAGATCCATCCCATAACCAATCTACGCCTCGCATTATCTTTTCAGTTTTTGCATTGTTGAATTTGTGTCTACATCGTCGTGTCGAGTTGCTGGTCTTAGTGTCTCATCCCTTGGAGTTTCGAGTTCTGATCATAGTAGTAACCGCCACACTCTCCGATCACCGCCACCATATTCCGCCACCATATTCCACCGCCATCCTCCCAGCCACCATAAACCCTAATACTCCACCACCGCCTTCCTACCGCGACACAGATACGATCAGTTTTCCTGCCGTGGTACGAGTCCGAGTAGAGTTATTGTTTCCTACTTATTTCTTTTTACTTTCCTTCTTTGTTGTTTCCGTGTTAAGCTAAAGTCTGTGTCGAGTTAAGAGTCCAGTCGTAAGTCCAGAAGGAGAGCAAAAAAAAAGTCTGGAACCGCCTCCGAAATTTTTTCTGGCTATACTGTTTTTCGACCCCGGGGATCACTTTTCTCCATCGGCCGTTATAGCAATATTTTTTTGGCGTCTGCGTGCTTTCCGGAGCAAAATAAAAAAAATCGAATTTTTTTTTGGGGCTAACCTCTTTTTAGACCCCGAAGATCAGTTCTCGACACTCGCCATCATAGTGATTTTCCACCTCTCGGTTCGCTTTTCAGGGTGCCATATCATCATACATTGCTTATTGTGTCGCGTCGTGACATCGTTGGTGATCTAGGCTCGCGTCTCTAGTACGGTCTAGCCTAGGACCAGCACAGTACCGTCGTTGAGCATTCTTTCAACTTTTGCATTGCTATTTTGATAATTGCTAACCCTCTTTGCTAAGCCTTCCTAGAGCTCCACAAATACTCTCCACGTGCGGTGTTTCGACTCCTGGTAATCGCTTGGTTCAATCTTTGGACCCACTGATCCTCGCGGTTGCACATCGCCTTTTCCTGCTGTTTGGTAAGAACTTGTAAGAGCTTCGTATATTGCTTGACGGATTACGCGTGCCTTCCACCATATTTCCGTAGTATATACCTGTGCTTTTTAAGGACTAACCATGACAGATACTTCGCGGAACCCTGCCACAATGACGAAAGAAGAACTACATGCCCACTTCTCTGCGCTCTTGGTCAGTCGCGCTGAAGACATGGATACGCGCCTAGGGGAGTTTGAGACCAAGCTCACCAACGCCGTGGACAAGATCGATGGACTCGAGAAATCCTTCAACGCCAAGCTTGACGTTCGGTTCAAGGAGCTTTTGAACAGATTGCCCGCACCCGCACCCACACATGGCGCACGGCGCATTCCGATCACGGGTCGGACTGATGGTTCGGCTGCCGCCGCACCCCCGACGGCTACCGCTGCAGCTGACGCACCTCAGACTTCCGCCGCGGCTGCTGCTGCGACATTGGGGACAGATGACGGGTACTACTACGACCCCGACGACGATCTGTTTGACGAGGAGGTTGAACAACCTCCACAGGTACCTGCTGGCCCTCCCCGACGTTACTACCGCAACGCTCGACCACCGGTACGTGATGATGATCATGTTTCAAAGCTTAAATTAAATATTCCATCTTTTGAGGGTAAATATAATCCTGATGCATATCTTACATGGGAGATGGAAGTAGAACAACGTTTTGCATGCTTAAAATATCCTGAGAATATGCGTGTTAGTGCTGCTACATGTGAATTTACTAAATTTGCTTCCCTTTGGTGGTCTGAGTATTGTCGTTTAAATCCTACTAATATTCCTAGTACTTGGACTGCTTTAAAAACTGCTATGCGTGTTCGTTTTGTACCTCCCACTTATCAACGTGATTTACTAAAGAATCTGACACGTTTAGAGCAAGGGAAAAATTCTGTAGAAGAGTATTATCAGGAATTGCAAACGGGGATGGTTCGGTGTGGTCTTGTTGAATCTAATGAACAAATGCTTGCACGTTTCTTTGGTGGATTAAACAAGGACATTCAGCACATCTTAGATTATAAGGAATATAATTCTATCACTCGTTTGTTTCATCTTGCTTGCAAAGCTGAACGTGAAGTGCAGGATCGCCAAACACCATGGAGGAGGACTAATAATTCTGCAGGTCGCACATCCACTTGGACATCCCGACAATCAGCGCCTCCTTCTCGTGATTCGCCACCAGCTACTACCACATCCAAGGCCACCACAAGATTTCCAGCTGCTCCTCCATCGTCATCCAATGCTCCTGCTCGTAGTGCATATTCTATGGCTTCCACGGGTAAGACAAAGGATATACAATGCCGCAAGTGCTGGGGTTTTGGTCATATTGAGAGACAGCGCACAACACAACGTGTGATGATGGTGCGGGAAGATGGTCAATACGATTCAGCGAGTGACTTTGATGAAGATACACTAGCCCTTATTTCTGCTCGAGATGGAGACAATTCTGATGTTGATGAAGAGACAGAGGTAATGGGAGCTGAAGCTGCTGATCAATACAAGAGCTTAATTACACAACGTGTGTTGAGTGTGCAATTGAGCAAATCTGAGCAAGATCAACGCCACAACCTGTTCCAAACACGTGGTGTTGTCAAGGAAAGATCTATACGGATCATCATTGATGGAGGGAGTTGTAATAATCTGGTCAGTGTTGACATGGTAGAGAAGCTTGCGCTTCCAACAAGATAACACCCACATTCATATTACATCCAATGGTTTGAGAGTTCTCGCAAGATCAAGGTAACAAGAACGGTACGCGTGCATTTTACTATTGGTACATATTCTGATTTTGTTGATTGTGATGTTGTACCTATGCAAGCTTGTTCTTTGTTACTTGGTAGACCATGGCAATTTGATAGAGAATCTGTTCATAATGGCAAAACTAATCACTATTCTCTTATGCATGATGGAAAGAAAATTGGTCTAAAACCTATGACTCCCGAACAGATTTTAAAAGATGATCTTGCTAGAGTTAGTAGAGCTAAAACTGAGGAGAAAAATAAAGTGAGAATCAGATTGTTGCTGCAGATTTTATACCACCAAAGAACACTAAATCTGATTCTACACATGCTACTGAAATTCGTTTGAAGAGTCCATGTATGCTTGCAAATAAAATTGATATTGCTGAACTAGATGTAAACAATACTCAATGTTATGCAATTGTCTGCAAAGAGGTTTTGTTTTCATTTGAGGATATGCCTCCTTCTTTGCCACCCGCTATTGCTAACCTTTTGCAGGAATATGAGGACGTCTTTCCCGCTGAGCTGCCACTAGGACTACCTCCTATTAGAGGAATTGCGCACCAAATTGATCTAATTCCTGGTGCCACGTTGCCCAACCGCGCGCCATATAGAACCAATCCAGAGGAGACAAAGGAGATACAACGCCAAATTCAGGAACTACTCGACAGAGATCATATTCGTGAGTCCCTTAGCCCCTATGTTGTTCCTATTATTATGGTACCTAAGAAAGATGGTTCTTCACGCATGTGTACTGATTGTAGAGCTATCAATAATATTACTATTCGATATCGTCATCCTATTCCACGTTTAGATGACATGCTTGATGAATTGAGTGGCTCTACCATGTTTTCTAAAGTTGATTTGCATAGTGGTTACCACCAGATTCGTATGAAATTAGGAGATGAATGGAAAACAACATTTAAAACTAAGTTCGGTTTATATGAGTGGTTAGTAATGCCATTTGGTTTAACTAATGCACCTATCACTTTCATGAGATTAATGAACGAAGTTTTACGTGCTTTCATTGGACGTTTTGTGGTAGTCTACTTTGATGATATTCTGATTTATAGCAAATCTTTAGAGGATCATTTGGACCATTTACATGCTGTTTTCAATGCTTTACGTGATGCACGTTTGTTTGGTAACCTTGAGAAGTGCACCTTTTGCACCAATCGAGTTGCGTTTCTTGGCTATGTTGTTACATCACAGGGTATTGAAGTAGATCCAGCCAAGATTGAAGCTATTGAGAATTGGCCGCAGCCCAAGACGGTCACACAAGTGAGGAGTTTTCTTGGCCTCGCTGGTTTTTATAGGCCCTTTGTCAAAGACTTTGGATCAATTGCCGCGCCGCTGAATGAGCTTACCAAGAAGGATGTGCCCTTTGTTTGGGGCGATGCACAATAACAGGCCTTCGTCATATTGAAAGATAAGCTAACACATGCTCCCTTACTCCAACTTCCTGATTTTACTAAGACTTTTGAGCTTGAATGTGATGCTAGTGGAATTGGTTTGGGAGGGGTGTTATTACAAGAGGGAAAACCTGTTGCATATTTTAGTGAGAAATTGAGTGGGGCTAGTCTGAACTATTCTACTTATGATAAAGAATTATATGCATTGGTTCGGACATTAGAAACTTGGCAACATTATCTATGGCCTAAAGAATTTGTTATACACTCTGATCATGAATCTTTGAAGCATATTCGTAGTCAAGCTAAATTGAATCGTCGTCATGCAAAGTGGATTGAATTTATTGAGTCTTTTCCTTATGTTATTAAACACAAAAAGGGTAAAGATAATATTATTGCTGATGCTTTGTCGCGCCGTTATGCTTTGTTATCTCAACTTGACTTCAAAATATATGGATTGGAAACTATTAAGGAACAATATGTGCATGATGCTGAATTTAAAGATGTGTTGCAGAATTGTATAGATGGTAGAACTTGGAACAAGTTCGTCTTCAATGATGGATTTGTGTTCCGTGCTAACAAACTATGCATTCCAGATAGTTCTGTTCGTCTTTTGTTGTTACAGGAGGTGCATGGAGGAGGATTGATGGGACACTTTGGTGTCAAGAAGACAGAGGATGTTCTTGCTGCACACTTCTTTTCGCCACGTATGCGTCGAGATGTTGAGCGATTTGTGGCACGCTGCACTACTTGTCAAAAAGCTAAGTCTCGCCTTAATCCACATGGTTTATATATGCCTCTTCCTGTTCCTAGTGTTCCTTGGGAGGATATTTCTATGGACTTTGTTTTGGGATTGCCACGAACACAGAAGGGGAGGGATAGTATTTTTGTTGTTGTGGATCGGTTTTCTAAGATGGCACACTTTATTCCTTGTCATAAAACGGATGATGCTGCGCATATTGCTGATTTGTTCTTTCGTGAAATTGTTCGTTTGCATGGTGTGCCAAATACTATTGTTTCTGATCGTGATACTAAATTTCTTAGCCACTTTTGGAGATGTTTATGGGCTAAGTTGGGGACTAAATTGCTGTTTAGTACTACATGTCATCCCCAAACTGATGGACAAACTAAAGTAGTAAATAGAACTTTGTCTACTATGTTGCGGGCTGTTTTAAAGAAGAACTTAAAATTGTGGGAAGAGTGTTTACCTCATATAGAATTTGCTTATAATCGTTCCCTGCATTCTACCACAAAGATGTGCCCATTTGAGATTGTGTATGGTTTTGTTCCTCGTGCACCTATTGATTTATTGCCTTTACCTTCTTCGGTGCAACATACTTTGGATGCTACACAACGCGTTGAAATGATATTAAACTTGCATAAGACTACTAAAGATAACATCAAACATATGAATGCTAAGTATAAACTTGCTGGGGATAAAGGGAGAAAGCATGTTGTGTTTGATGTTGGAGATCTTGTT
>CM042685.1:230483-498461 GCA_023614405.1 Avena insularis
AGGTAAATGGCATTAGAATCTCTGGCGTTTCTTGTCGAGCCTCACAGCTGTTTAATCCCCTCTCTACATGACCATTCCCCTCAACCAATTCCTTCTCCATGCCACCCATTTTGCTGGCTTCGCCGGGCCTTGCTTGTTGCTCGACGACCCAGCGCCCGGCAATTCGGTGATCACCGTGTTCCCCTCTGTCCTGACTCATGCTATCAAGCTAAAGCCAACTTCTTGCTGCGCATCTCTTACATGCAGCGTTTTGTTCTCGCAGTGCATAGCTTCCTTAACGACTTACGACCGGCGCCCGCTGTCTCTGCCGCCAGAACTCCAGTGACCTCTCCTCCGCAAAGTACCAGCCGCCTTGCCCTCTACCCACAATCGCCCTAGGACCCCCTCGTCTTCATCTAACGGTGCCCTCCTTTTGGCTTAGCGCGTGGCAGAACCTATTAGCGTCGGCGGCTGACGCGCCGCGACACCGCGATGCCAAACTCCGGCGAGAATCTCCGGCGACCCGTCGCCCTTGCCAAGCCACCTCCGTTGAGCCATACCGACCTTCGCGGTTCTGGTAAGCACACTCATCCCCTCCCCGAAGCGACCTAGAGCATGGCCCGCCCATCAGCGGCAGGCGCTACCGCCGCTCGCCATAGTAGCGGCGCTTCACTTCCCGAGCGTGGTGGGCTGATCGGAAGCCGTTGGATCTAAACCAGCAGCGTCTTGAATCAGAACCGCCTTGAAGCGTTCTGATTTGATGCGAACCCGTGCATGTCACTTGATCGCCAGCGGCTGTGAAACTCGATCAAATCCCGAACGATGCAGGCCAATAGAAAAGCAGGCGTAGCTGGGGTTTGTTTAAAAACAGGGCCCAAAAACAGATTTGAATCCAATTTTGATTTAGCTATAACATGTTTTCCCCATGTTAGATTTTTTGCAAATTTTATACCGTTGGAATCAGGGAGACAAGCCCTTTCTATTTTATGCAATGTGTTTAAAGAAGTTTAGGTTCTGTTAAAATGGTTTCTTTTGAAACTTATTTAGGACTATTTTGGATATAGGAATTGTTTAGAAAATTGTTTTGAGTGTAAAAATAAACTTGGTTTGTGGTGCGGTATTTTGATTCAGTACTATACCTGCTTGGTTGGGTTTTAAAAAAATACATTCCTTAGCATCTTGCATGCATGCATATATTTTGATTGTATATGTTTTGTATGTGATTGTGGTTATATTTTAATAATAGATTTGGTGCTAGTGATTGTGATTGTGAAAGTGCTACTCTCCTCCTGCAAGGCAAGTGGTACTTATGAATATTTCCTATCCTATATTTTATACAAGCATTAGGAAATATTTTACTAGTCTTGCATGTTACTATTTTTGCCCGAATGCTGTGTTGGGAAATCCTATGTAGTTGTAAGTGCTGAAATTTCTAAGTTAGTTATAGCATGCTTGGCCTGGTTGCTTAGCAAACAAGGTTGGTGCAAGTATATACATGCTATGGTAAAATATTTCTAAGTCTTTGGACTTATGTTTTTCTTAATAAAACAACTAAGTGTTAGATCTTTAGGTGGAATGGGACTTGAATGGTGGTTTATGGTTGAGTGGTTACACAAGGCCCATGGCTATGGTTTACCTTGTGTATCTCACTTGTGAAAGCCACCGAACAAAGGGATTTAGTGGCCAAGTGTTGTGACTAGTCCGGCCACTTGTGATATGTTCTGCTACTTGGATCACATAAGTTGCTAAACTTAGCCATTTAGACGATTGGTAGTAGTGGGAAAGGGATAGAGTTGGGCGCTATCCATTTGGTCTAAGGAAGGCTTACGAAAGGTCATCTTGGGAAACCAAGTCACGGTGAGGAAAGTGCACAACCTCTGCGAGGATGGAAAAAATCCTAGAAGTACTTAGCCAAAGTCATGGCAATATGGACAAATTGAGCATCAAGACATGGAAGCTATCAAGAAGAATCTCCCATCACTCAACTTCTAAAAGTAAAAACTTGTGGGTGAACAAGGGTAAAGGACCTCAATGTCTATTGATGGTTTCTTGGAAAAAAGTTTTTGACAAAAGAAAAAAACTTAGTGAATTTCAACTAATAGGAAATAATATCTATTTTTTGAGCAAAGCAGAAGCCAAGCTACACTTAGCCAAAATGCATATAGTAAATATAGTCCACCTAAAATTTACTAATGTATCACTTGCTTCAATACTATTCCAAGTAGTATTGACCCACTGTAGGCTGCAACTTGTGATGTTGCAGGTTACTCACGCAATGAAGATTAGGTGTCATGAGTACACACTTTCAACATGCTTGCTGTGGCACACATGAAGATGAAGACTTATGTTTACTTGATATTCAAACTCTTGTATTAGGCACTGTGGCCTTGAGTTATAAAGACTATATTTTATCTACTGGAATGGATGTAATAAATGACCTTTGTATCCCTGTGTACTTCATCTTAAAGCTTGTGTGGATGCTATGATGATCCAGGGACTAGCATTGCGATCCATGAGGGGATCCTTTTCCTTTACAAAGGAGGATCGGCCAGGATGGTATCCCGAAACCTTTGTGTTGCTGTGGGATTATGACCCTAGGATTGGAAACCACTAAGGAAAAATTTTCAACTAATTCTACACTTGTCTATTCTTCTACGTAAAACCTTTCCTAATCTTTCTCTTTCTCATATCTATTTGTAGATGAACTCCATCAAGCAAGCCGTAAGGAAAGGACCACTCGTGACCATGACCTTGGAGTGTGAGGGCGAGTTCCCAAAATTCTCAAGGACCTCATGGTGGCAAGTGGAAATACCATTAGTGCGGTACATGTGTGACAAAGGCTTTCAGGGTGATGGATGAAGGAGTTGAAATCTTGGTGAGTGCAGACTTCACTTGTACAAAAACAAGGAAGACAACCACAAAGAAAAAAGGATTCTGCATGTACACCAACAACTTTATGGTGCACACCACATTCTTTGGAAGTCGGCATGAAAGCATCTTGGAGGACTATCAAAGAACTTAGTGCTGGGGGGGGAGTCCAAGTCGCAGAATGCTCCAACCTCCAAAAAGACTTGAAGAAGAAAAGACATACCCAAGGATTGGAAGCTACCAACCAAACCTTAAGAGGAATATTATAGACTTAGTAATGGAATCATGTGAGGCGAGGATAGGCTGATTGCTTCTAGGAACATTGTGTTGTTAGCCAACGAGATCCGGTGAGATAGGATTGTAAACATGCGCCCGTTAGTTGGACCACCACCTATACCCTATTTTTCAAAAATGATGCCTTAAAATAAAAGATTGAACCTTGGTTATTGTAATGGTTTCATGTATGCATGACTTGTGTGTTTATAAGGATATGTATGTGTGTTTTGTCTTTTGTTTTATCTTGAATTGTGTTGTTTCTAACCTTTCTATCTTATAAATAGATGCTATTACCATCAATACTTTGTTGAGGAGTTCGAGGTACCCGCTTTGGTCTCGTATCGTTGAGCTTACCACTTTCCTCCAATCTCCCTCTTCCCACCATCATGGTGCATCCACTCACCAAGTTAGAGAGGAAGGACCTGCAGGGAAGCACAAGGTGAACCAGCCGGACGCTTGGAACGGAGGAGCCTACCTCTGGAGGCCATCGTTATTCAAGCTTATACGCGATAGCGGGGAGAGGCATGGAGGTAGTTACCTGCGGCGAGGACCTTGATGGGGCGTCACGCTGGGGCGACACTCCCGGCAGAGTTAGAGGCACCCTTCCACGTCTTGAGGAGAAGGGCGTGATGCAAGGATGGATCAAGTCCATCGACTTGAGGGCGACTCGAGGGGCCGTGGCAGAGGCCGAATCCGTCTGTATATCTCGAGGACTTAGAGTCTCTCATTAGAGCGCGTGGACACGGATAGGACCAATGTCGTACTCGGCTGGCGATGAGCTCCGGGTACAACCAGCGAGAAGGACAAGCTCTTGGCGCGCGGCCGGGGCGAGATAGTCAAGTAAATGGAAGAAGTTCCGGGAGACCTAGAGACAGGAAGTTCAAGAGTCCCGGAGGGAAGCGGTGTCGAGGATAGGAACAAGAAAGATCCAAGGACATGGCCCGAAAGCTGCGATCCAAGGACTTCGAGCCGCAAACTAAATGACAGAGACGGTGATAGAGACTTACGTTCCCCAGAAGAGGGCTCTCAAAGGCCAAAGATAAAGCCCTTGACCACTTACTACTATTGAGGAGAACAGAAGCGCGATGGAGAGCCTGAGTCTTGCCTTTGTCGAGGAGGAGATTGATCTTGATGGGAGTAGACTTGTTTAGCGCTGGTTTATCTTTATTATCATACTTGTTATTTAAGAACTTGTTATTGGACCATCAGGCATGTGCATGGCTGAAAAGCTACTATGTGTGTTTTACTTTTGTGAACTTGTTATCTTGTTGTTGAACTTCTATCTCCTTGTTGCATGCTTAAGATTGCTTATGTGTTGCTTAATGTGCATGAAAGCATCTATGGGTATCTCATTCTTATCTCCATTTTGAAATGAAATACAGATGCCTCCCTAGTATTTGAAAACCCCAACCCCCAACAACAACAACATCACACGAGGAAATGCAACAAATGATGACTGCTCAAACCACAGCTCATGCATATGATGACAACATTCGCGTCCAGGAACCAAAACAACAACAACAATAACAATAACAACAACAACATAAATGTGACAACAACAACCCTCCCAAGGGCTTTGATATACTCACCCAGATTCTTGAGATTGAGGCCAGCTAAGTTCTCGAGGGGCGGCTGATCCACTGGTAATGGCCAATGATTGGCTATCACGTTCTGTGAACAAGGACTTAGTAACCGTGTAGAGAATTGCATGCGGATCTTTGAAAAGGTCAGTTGCAGCACATGTCTTTGGAAGGGCCAGCCGCCACTTGGTGGGACAACTTTGAGATCACCACTCTATTGATGAGTGACATGGGGTATCTTTGAGGATGGTTTCGCTGCACTCATATCTCATCGGGCATAATGAGGCTGAAAAGAAAGAGTTCCACAATCGAGCGGCGGCTGTACACAGCGTGGCTGAATATATTGAAGAGTTCAACAATGCCGTTATGCCTTGGATGAGGGGTTATTTTTGACACCGATGCCAAGAAAGGAAAAATTTCTTGAAGGCTTGAATGATGAACTGAACCCTGCGGTTAGGCTGTGGCCTATGTTCCCTTATCAATCGCTCTGTGACAAAGCTGCAATATTGGAGAACAAAATAAAAGCAAATCGAGAGTAGAAAGAGGAAGCACTCCGATAAGCACATTTCGGGATCGAATCTCACAAGCGATCTCATTATGATGATAATGAGGCTCGGGATCCCACAAGCATGGGAAATTCAACAAGCACCACAACCACAATCATGACAACAAGCATCATCGTAGTCATGACAATGACAAAATACAAGAACCAAAGAGTGGACATAAGAGCCACCAGTGGTAATGGTAGTGGAAGTGGAAATCGACTTGTTAAAAGAGACATCGATCCAGGGTTAGATGCTTCAAATGCAAGAAGATGGGGCATTATGCAAATAGGTGCCACGAAAAGAAAGATTGAAGGACTGTCAAGCCCAATCCTTTCGGAAAGGTCGAATTGAACCACATCGGTGTGGAGGAGGTCTATGAGGAGCACTGATCTTTATTCTTTGGTAAGTTACGACTCAATTCTATTCCAGCATTTGTTCTTTTTTGACACCGAGCATCGCATTCATTCATATCAAAAGCATTTGTGGATAGAAATGGGTTTCCAACTGAAAACATTGGGTGTCCAATAAAGTTAGTTCTCCGGGTGGAGATATGATAGTAAGTCTTGGATCAGGGATCTAGTAATAGGTTTGGAAAACATAAATTTCGGTGAGTGCGATAATCCTAGATTCCCAAGGACAGGCGTTAATATTGGGAATGGATTGGATGGCTAAGTATGAAGGAGTACTAGATTGTGCCAATCGTCGTTGCACTCTCAACCGGAAAGAAAAATTAAATTCAAGTCCAACTTTGAACCCAAAGAGTAAGCTAGAATTCTCTTAAGGGGTTAGCATGGACAGCGTGCCAGTTGTGAGTGAATATCCGGATGTGTTTCCGGAAGAATTGCCAGGAATGCCACCAGACAGGGATGTGGAGTTCCTTATTGATTTGCTACCAGGTTCTGGACCAATAGCAAAGAGACCGTACAAGATGTCAGTTGATGAACTGAAAGAACTCAAAAGCAACTTGGAAACGATTGCGAAAGGATTTATTCAACCAAGTTCTTCATCTTGGGGAGCCCCAGTCTGTTTGTGGAGAAGAAAGATAGAAGTCAAAGGTTATGCATAGATTACCGTTCACTTAATGAGGTAACTATCAAGAACAAATATCCTTTGCCTAGAATCAATGACTTGTTTGATCAGCTTGAAGGAGCATGTGTGTTCTCAAAGATTGATCTAAGGTCAGGCTATTTTCAACTCAAGATAAGATAACAAGACATACCTAAAACAGCATTCACCACAAGGTATGGATTGTATGAGTATACTGTGATGCCTTTTGGGTTGACCAATGCTCCAGCATACTTCATGAATATGATGAACAAGGTGTTCATGGAATTTCTTGACAAATTTGTTGTCGTTTTCATCGATGACATCTTAGTATACTCCAAGAGCAAAGAAGAGCATGAAGGACATTTGCGTTTGATACTTGAGAAGTTAAGAGAGCATAAACTTTATGCCAAATTCAGCAAATGTGAGTTCTGGTTGGAGGAAGTTGGTTTTCTTGGTCATGTTATGACGAAGGATGGTGTAGCAGTTGATCCTGCTAAGGTTTCAGCTGTGACCGAATGGAAATCTCCCAAGAATGTGAAAGAGGTTCGTAGTTTCCTTGGCCTAGCAGGTTACTACAGAAGGTTCATTGAGAATTTCTCAAAGGTTGCTAAGCCTATGACTGATTTGTTGAAGAAAGACAAGAAGTTTGCTTGGTCTGAAGGTTGTGAACTCAGCTTTGAGGAGTTGAAGAAGAGACTTGTGACACCAGTCTTCTTGTAATACGCGGACTTGGAAAAAGATTTCCAAGTATATTGCGATGCATCTCATCAAGGTTTGGGTGCAGTACTTATGCAAGACAGAAAAGTGGTGGCTTACGCCTCGAGACAACTCAAAACTCATGAAGTGAACTATCCTACTCATGATTTAGAGTTAGCCTCTGTTGTCCATGCACTCAAAACATGGAGACATTATCTTTTGGGAAAACGTTGTGAAGTGTTCACGGATCACAAAAGTTTGAAGTACATCTTCACTCAGAAGGAAATTAATATGAGACAAAGAAGATGGCTAGAACTTATCAAAGACTATGACTTAAGTTTGCAATACCACCCCGATAAAGCAAATGTTGTAGAAGATGCTCTGAGTCGTAAGGTAATTATGAATGGCCTTACCAAGGAGAATTGCGGATGATACATGTACCCAATTTAGGAAACTTCAGATTGGAGATTGTGCCTGAAGGACATCTCATGTCTCTGGATATTCAACCACTTTGCTGGACAAGATCAAAAGAAGCCGGAAGATTGATAAAGAAATTGAAGAGATTAAAGGAAAGATTAGCTTGGGAAAAGCCAAAGGGTTCCATGAAGATGAACAGGGTACTTTATGGCATGGGAAACGTATATGTGTTCCACAAGATCCGGAACTGCGGAAACTGATTTTGCAAGAAGCACATAACTCTCCGTATTCTATTCATCTGGGTAACACCAAAATGTACATGGACATGAAAGAAAGATTTTGGTGGAATAATCTCAGGAAAGACATGTTGAACAGATTGCTTTGTGTGATGTGTGTAGTAGAGTGAAGGCTGAGCATCAGAAACCAGCAGGTTTGCTTCAACCACTACCTATACCCGATTGGAAGTGGGACAAGATTGGTATGGATTTCATTACCCGATTACCAAGGACCAGGTCAGGATATGATTCAATATGGGTAGTAGTGGATCGCCTAACTAAAGTGGCTCATTTCATACAGTGAAGACTGACCTATACAAGTGCTAAGTTAGCCAAAATCTACATGAGTAGAATTGTATGTCTACATGGAGTGCCCAAGAGTATTGTGTGCGATAGGGGAACCCAATTCACTTCCCATTTTGGAGCAGCTACATGAGTCATTGGGAGCGAGGTTGGAATTCAGTACTACTTTAAATCCTCGAACCGATGGACAAGCAGAAAGAACTAACCAGATTCTTGAAGACATGTTGAGGCGTGTGCCTTAGACTATGCAGCCAGTTGGGACGAAAGTCTGCCTTACGCGGAATTTTCTTATAACAACAGCTATCAAGCCAACATTGAGATGGCACCGTTTGAGTTTATCTACGGAAGAAAGTGTACCACTCCATTGTTATGGAATGGTGTGGGAGAAAGAAGTTTATTCGGGTCAGATCTTATCAAAGAAGCTGAAGAGAAAGTCAAATTGGTTAAGGACAGGTTGAAGATAGCACAGTCGACGAGAAAAGCTACAGCAGATCCTAAGCGTGAAAGTCACATACAAAGTCGGTGATAGAGCCTATCTTAGAGTATCACCACTTAGGTAGTGAAAAGATTGAGTCAAGGAAAATTGGCACCAAGATATGTTGGGCCATTCAAAATTCTGAGTAAAGGGAAGTTGCCTATGAAATTGAACTACCGAATCCTATCAGTCCATAATGTGTTTCATGTGGTGACAGAAGTGTCACCAATGGAGGAAACTTCTTTGAAGGATACTATACCTTTGGAAGAAGTTCAACTAGAAAGTGATCTCACTTATGAAGAAACCTATCAAAATTCTTGAGGCTGAGAAAGAGTCACAAGGACAAAGACTATCAAGTTTTGCAAAGTGCGATTGGAATCATCATTCCGAAGAGGAAGCAACATGGGAAAGAAGATGATCTTGGGAAAGACCACCTCACCTATTTGCTAGCCAATCCGAATCTCGAGAGATTCACCTTAAGGGTTAGATTTGAAACATCCCTAAAATCATGATTTCAAAGATTGCATATCATTCATGCATGCATATAGAATTGAGATCAATTTCAAACTCATTTCGGAAAAGAGCGCATAGTGCTATCATTTTATGTAAGCAAACTTAAATCAAATTGCCCTACCCATTTGATATTTTCAATTTTTTAAACCTAGATTGTTTATCTGCCTTGTTGATTGGTTTGATTGTGGAGTTCGAAGAAAATTTTCAAAAATAGAAAAGGTTTGAAAAATCATTTTCAAACATTTGCAAACTTAGTACAATGTCCCTGTTATTTGGTTTCCCCAACAATGACCAAGCCTTTTCAAAGTAACCACATCGTTTTATACCCAGATTTGGTATGTTTGCACGCAAAATCCCAAATAGATTTGAATTCAAATGGAGTTTGAATTCATTTAGCTCATTCCTGAAAATCAAATAAGAAAAAGAAAGAAAAAGAATTGGAAAGGGCTGGTGAGAATTTGGCCCCAGCAATGTGACCCAGCTACCCCACCCGGGACATATCTCTCTCTCTCTCTCTCTCTCTCACTCTCTCTCTCTCGCATACTCTGCTGCGATCAGCGCCTTGGGACCCCTCTCTCTCTTCTTATTTCGCTAACAAGCGGGCCCCGTCCACGTCATCGTCCTCTTCCCCAAAATCTCGTGCACGAACTCATAGCTGCCCGTTCTTGCTGATTCCATGAGGTAAATGGCATTGAATCTCTGGCGTTTCTTGTTGAGCCTCAGCTGTTTAATCCCCTCTCGCGACCATTTCCCTCAACCAATTCCTTCTCCATGCCACAGGCTGCTTGAAACTTCGCCGAACGCCGCCGCTGCTCCGGCGAAGCGCCGGCCAATTCCGCCCGGCAATTCCGGTGAGCACCGTGTTCCCTACGTCACGACTCATGCTATCAAGCTCGGCAACTTCTTGCGCATCTCTTGAAAAGGCCCGTTTGTTCTCGCATGGTAAGCTTAGCGACTTGACCGGCGTCGCCGCTCTCTGCACCAACTCCGGCGACCTCTCCCCGTAAGTACCAACCGCCCCTTGCCCTCTGCCTGATACGCCTAGGACCCCCATCGTCTTACGCATCTAACGGTGCCCTCCTTTTGGCTTAGCGCGACGCAGAACCTCGCCAACGTCGACAGCAGCCGCACCTGACACATTCGCGAACTCCGACGAGAATCTCAAGCGACCCGTGCGCCTTGCCAAGCCACCTCCGTTGAGCTTCACCTCGACCTTGCGGTTCTGGTAAGCACCTCATCCCTCCCGGCGACCTAGAACACCAGCACCGCCAGCCGAGCGCCGCGCCGCCCGTTACATGTGCCCGCCCTAGAACATGGTCGTTTGATCGAGAGCCGTTGGATCTAGATCCAACGCGTGCGATAGAACCACTTAGCGAAGCGTTACGATTTGATCTGAACCGTGCGCCGTCACTTAAATCCTATGGCTCGTGAAACTCGATCCGTCGTTCGGTGCGGACCAATAAACAGACGCGTGGCTAGGGTTTGTTTAAAAACAGAATTTGAAAACAAATTTGAATCCAATTTTGATTTATCTATAACTTTTGTTTTCCACGTTAGATTTTTGCAAATTTTATACCGTTGGAATCAGGGAGACAAGCCCTTTCTGTTTATGCAATGTGTTTAAAGTTTAGGTTCTGTTAAAATGGTTTCTTTTGCAGAAACTTGTTTAGGACTATTTTGGATATAGGAATTGTTTAGAAAATTGTTTTAGTGTAAAATAAACTTGGTTTAGCAAGTTTTTGACTTGTTTTTGATTCAGTACTATGCACTTGCTTGGTTGGGTTTAAAAAAAGCATTTCTTAGCATCTTGCATGCATGCATATATTTTTGATTGTATATGTTTTGTGTGTGATTGTGGTTATGTTTTATGTGTATATTTTGGTGCTAGTGATTGTGATTGTGAAGAGTGCTACTCTTCTCACTACCAAACAAGTGGTACTTCATGAATATTTCTATCTCTATATTTTATACAAGCATTAGAAATATTTTACTAAGTCTTGCATATTACTATTTTTGCCAAATGCCATGTTGGAAATCCTATGTAGTTATAGATTTGCTAGGAAATTTCTAAGTTAAGTTACTATGCCATGCTTAGCCTAGCTAGTAGCAAACAAGGGTTGGTAAAACATACATGCTATGGTAAAAATATTTCTAAGTCTCTGGACTTATGTTTTCTTAATAAAACAACTAAGTCAATGAATCACACAGGTGGAATGGGACTTGAATGGTGGTTTATGGTTGAGTGGTTACACAAGGCCCATGGCTATGGTTTACCTTGTGTATCTCACTTGTGGAAAATACCGGGAACAAAGGGATTTTAGTGGCCAAGTGTTGAGAAGCTTCTAGTGCGACCACTTGGCAATATAGGCTTCTGGATCACATAAGTTGCTAGAACTTAGCCATTCGGACAGTTGGTGGTAGTGGGAAAGATAGGTTGGAGCACGTCCATTTGGTCTAAGGGAAGGCTTGAAAGGTCTGTCTTGGGAAACCAAGTGCAGTGGGGACAGTGCACAACCTCTGCAGATGGAAAAATCTAAGTACTTAGCCAAGTCCATGGCAATGGACAAATTGAGCATCAAGACATGGAAGCTATCAAGAATCTCATCACTCTAACTTCTAAGTAAAAACTTGTGGGTGAACAACGGTAAAGGACCTCAATGTCTATTGATGGTTTCTTGGAAAAAGTTTTTGACAAAGAAAAACTTAGTGATTTCAACTAATAGGAAATATCTATTTTGAGCAAAGCAAGCCAAGCTACACTTAGCCAAAATGCATATAGTACTATAGTCCACCTAAAATTTACTAAGGTATCACTTGCCCATACTATTCCAAAGTATTGACCCCCTGTGGCTGCAACTTGTGAGGGTGCAGGTTACTCTGATGGGGATGGGGTGGCATGAGTCTACACTCGACATGCTTGCACATGGCACATGAAGATGAAGACTTATGTTTATTTACTTATTCCAAACTCTTGTATTAGGCATGTGGCCTTGAGTTGTAAAGACTATATTTTATCTCTGGAATGGATGTAATAAATGACCTTTGTATCTGTGTACTTCATCTTAAACTGTGGATGCTAGCAATGATCCAGGGACTAGCATTGCAATCACGAGGATCCTTTTCCTTTACAAAGGAGGGATCTTACAGCTTCATAGATAGCTCATTATGGTGATGCTGCAAGTTTCCACCATGATTATGCATGGCTTAGGCTAGCGGCCCAGGCGTTTCTCTAACACATAATACAAACTCCATGGACTTACAAGTTCCCTCTTTATTTCACACCGGTGACATCCATAGACAAAAGAACATGATATCAACTCAGTACAACAAGGTACAAGTGCAATTTTGAAAACATTTCCCGTGACAGCATAGTTCTGATAATTCCAACTTATAAGTGCAAGCATATACAACAAAGTTGTCACAATGGTTCAAGTTTATTAGGGGCAAAGAATAAAGTGTGCCATCAAGTTCGTGAGGGCTTTAATCACTAAGTTTTCACATAACAAAATAGTTTTTAATTGGAAGATAGTTGGAAACGAGAATATACTTGGAATGGTGTAACACACCATGCATAGGAGTTTATAGCGGACACTTTGGAATAAATTGGTTTCTTGGGAGTTGGAGGCATGAGTAGAACTTACTCATACAAGTGGAGGCTAGCAAAAGACTGGGAGCAACCAACTAAGAGAGCAATAATGGCCATAATAATGCAATGCAACAAAGCATACTAATCAAAGCAAAGAGTGGTACTACAATTCAAGGACTAAATGATCATAGAGGCTAATGGTGACTTGTGAGAGTCATAACATGGTGTGAGCATGTGCCAAGTCAACCCAAGCAAAGCATCAAAGTAGAATACCACAATACTATGCTTTTGCATGCTAAAACAACGCATAATTTCTTCAAGGCACGCTAAGCAATCCCAATTGTTTATAACAATACATGATACAATAATAATCACTAAGAATAATTCTAAACAAACACCTAGCATGCCATGCTAAAGTCTAAGTCACAGTCAATTCAAGCTCCTCTTGCACTTCAAGCAAGAACTTACTACTCCTTTCCAAACAGCAAGCATCCTTACTTGCAAAACAACACATCGATAACGGGGGTCCAAACTTCTTTATTCAAGAAAATTAAACAACCTAAGCAAAGCAAACGAAAACTAAGACGCTCCAAGAACAACACAACTGTGCATGAAACAATAAAAACGAAGTGTCTAGACAGACCTGAGCTTTTTATTGATGAAGAAGGGGACGCCTTGGGCATCCCCGAGCTTCAACGCTTACCTATTGGATATTTCTTGGAGTGACACCATGGTGGCATCCCCAAGCTTGAGCTTTTTTCCATTCTTCATATCATTGCATCATTCTCTCTCTACACCTGAAATTTTTCCTTCATACAAAACTTCACACAATCTTCATTAGCAACATTAGTGTATTCAAAAGATATTAGAACACTGGCAAAGCTTTGGAACATCAAGTCTTTTCACTAAAAACACAAGCTACTGTAGTAACTCCTTCAAAAAGCTCAATTTACCTGAAGAGAACTCAAAAAGGAATCAATAAGAAGCAAATGCAAATAATGGCAGAAATCTGTCAAAACGGACCAGCAGGTAGAAACCGATATTTTCGAACATCTTCTGTTGCTCAAATCAAAAAGTGTTGAACTAACGGAAGTTATATAACTTACTGGGGGATTTATTCGTAAATTTTGAGCTCAATCTGAGTTATAGAGCTTCCTCGCGATTTTTTTTGGTGGAGGACAGAAATTTGTTTCGGGACAGCAACTCCCCAAATCTTACTTCCCTCTCATTAGAGGTCATTCTTGGTACAAAAATCAAACAAAAAGGCTAAGAAGAGGTCATTACTAAAGTAATAACTTCCAAGACTCAAAGGAAACTCTGGGTTATCTCCCAACAAGTACTTTTCTTTAACGCCTTTAAGTTAGGCACAAGAAGCAAGAAGAACCAAGTATTTTCAAATGAAGCATTGCCCCTCTCATTCCTTCTTTTCTTACCTTTATTTTTCTCCTTAGGGAAGATATGATTGCTTATCAGGGGAGCAAAGTTTCCCACATCTATTACTTCCCCAAGGTGTTTCAGTAGAGATCTTCCAAGTGTGATATGTCCTTTGCCTACACATTCAATAACAAGATAATCAGTAGACACCATTTTCCCTGAGATTTTTGTAAACACACCTTCAGCTATTCCAATAGGCAATATAGTGGCATTTTTGGTAAGAGAGATTTCCTCTCCTCCTTCAATAAGCCCCCAAAGACTCAAGGAATCAAAAATATCTTTAGGCATGAGACAAAATTTAGACATGATATCTGTGAGCATCGAAAAGTGTAGTATTTATAGAGACTTTGATTGTGGGAAACCACTTTGAAGGCTCAGAATTTATGGGAATATAATCATGGTAAGCCCTAAGCGTGTGATAGAAACTATTCATAGCAGCAATACTAGTCAAGAGTGTTCAACCTAGCAAAAATATTTGTGAAAGAGAATCAGACTTGCGGATGTGCCATAGATCATGATTAATTTCCTTATGGCATCAAAGCTTCATCCTCAGTTACAAAGCAAAAAATCTTTCCCAGCCACGACATCCAAAGCATATCTATAACGAAGAGCAATACCCTGGTGAAACTATCAATAACCAAGCTGAGGCTTACCTCGGGCTCGGTTTCCCTCAAAGCGAGATTCTAGACCAAGCCTCCTTAAAACTTTCTTCACTTTTTGCTTAAAAGTGGATATTTCTATCATAGGGGAAATAGAGGTTGATCTAAAACCATACTTGGCAGCAACTAGAGCAGGAAATAATGTTTTTATTGTTTTGAATAAAGCAAGCAAACCAAACTAGACTATTTTTTTGGGTTTTTTGGAAAGAGGCAAACAAAACTAAGAAAAAGAAACAAAGCAAACTAAAAACAAAGTAAAGAGAAAGGAAGTGAAGGACTCCCCTAGTGAGGCGTCCTTAGCCTGCTTGACAGCAGCGCCAGAGAAAGACTTGATGGTGCTCGATGTGGCACTTTGTTGGTAACCCCAAGCGCAGGGTGTGAAGAGCAAGCATCAAGTTTTCCCTCAGTTGAGATCGAGGTTATCGAACCAGAAGGAGGAAGGAAATGTCACACAGGTGTTGCAAGCAACGTGGAGACCTGCACAACACAAACTCAAGACTTTTCCCCAACAAACAGTGAGGTTGTCAAGCTCACCGGTTTGTTGTAACAAAGGATTAAATGTATGGTGTGGAAGGTAATGGTTTGCAGCAAGTAAACAAGTATAGTGGAAGATGTATCAATGGTAAAGATTGGACCAGGGTCCATAGTTCACTAGAGGTGCTCTCCTTAGATAAACAACACGGCATGAAGGGTAAACAAATTACAGCAGGGCAATTGACAGGAACTGAGCAAGGCATAACAATGCAATTCTTGGTGAAAAGATCCTATGAGGTTGATTGGGCAATACAACAAGATACATAGACCGCCATCCAACTGCATCTATGACTAGAAGTCCACCTTCAGGTTATCATCCGAACCCCCTCCAGTATTAAGTTGCAAGCAACAGACAACTGCTTTAAGCAAAGTGTGTAAGGTAAACAGTCCACATGTTCCATGAACAAGAGACCATTGTTTTCTCCCTAGTAGCAACAACACATCTACAACCGAAGAGATTTCTGTAATATATAAAAAAAAGACACAACTATCACCAACCATCCCAGAACAGAGGAAGAAGTGATCTGAAGGTTTTTCTAGAAGAAGCACAGTGAAGACGGAGATGCGCTCCAGGATGTTCCCCGATCTTGGATCTCCCTTGGCTCCCACTGGGCGTGTCGACCGCATTATCTATCAACATGGCAATGTGCGCCACGTTGATGAAGACCGCTTTCTTCATGTCGGCTTCCAGGTGCAGATCCCAGCGTTCTGCCATCACTGCTCTTATGTCATCGCATCCGGCTTGAGCTTCGGCGCCGACGCCTTGCACAGCTAGTTTGTAACACCCTTGAATCGACCCTATGCAAGTTTCAACGATTCCTGCCAAAACCCGCATAGAAACGATTCAAAGATGCCCACCGGGTACTTGCGTGCCGGTGGAAACAAGTAATACCATTACACAATAGTCCACGATGGAAACCACAGAACAGATATATACAACAACGACTCCGTGACTCAAGAATATAGATATACATTACAAAGATCGAAATCACCTTGAAAACGGTACAACATACGATTATGGATAAGAATCAAATAGGGCTAAGAGCCCTGAAGAATAAATAATGGCATCCATAACTTTGCCCAGGCCAAGACGGAAGGGTAACCCTGCTAACGACGATGATCTCAAACCTGCTAAAATAAAAAGGGCGCCGACAAAGGGCAAAGGAAAAAGAGAGCGGTCAATATCAAGGCCAGTACACCGCGAGACTTAGAATTCGGCGGCTCTCGCCTACATGGGTATGGTGGACTGAAGCGGCAGCACAACATGCACTAAACAACCTATAGAGACTCGATACAAATATCGACTATTAGAGAGAGGTATGAAAGACCTATCTTGGGACTAACGATACTAACACCAATCATACACATCCTGGTATTCCCCCCTCGAGACCAAACGAGAAAGTCCAGCCGAGAAAACTCACATAGTTGGCAGTTTTATTCATTCATTCCATGGTGGTTGTCCAACTTACTAGTCATATCAGATCTAAGTCTAATTATAACAGTAAACTTTAGTGTAAGTTGTCTATGATCGAGAAACTGCGTTCCAGGTCGTCTATAATAACGGACATGACTTTTCGGAAAGATTTAACCCTGCAGGGGTGCACCAAAGTTCCCACGCGTGCCTACACCCTTATTGTCAGAGCATGTGGGTACAAGATCATAAAACATACACCCAACGGTATGTCGACGGGGTTTGGACACAAGCGTTTCGGACGAAAGTAAGTACATGGGGCCACCTAATAAGCTACCCACAACAAAAGTCGGCGGTTCGATATGGACCCGGGTTTGTGCCAATGGTTATAAATTTGGAAACCCAAGAGTGTGACTAGGCTTGTCGATACCGTGAAAACATTTCACATTGGTTCCTAAACAGTATAGTAGTAAACGCTCCCCGAGCAACAGTAGTAAATAAAGCAGTAAAATATGACATAAGTACAAGATATTAAAAACACCCCAAACTAGTTTGTGGCCCTAGAACAGTACTTTGAAATTGGGTACTAAATCAATAGTGGTGCCCACATCTCACATGTGGTTAGTGCGCTCGATCTCGGAACATGTATCAAGAACTCGGGTCCTATGTGGAAACAAGTGAGTGGTTAAAAACCAAATATTGACTATTACCCACCGGTACCTCTGCATTAGTTATATCTACCACCAACCTTTAATTATTAAGTTGTAAATAGAACCATTATTATCTCCACCATTAAGCATGTGCTAACCATCCAACAATAGTGGAACTCTACGACACAAAGCAACACCGAGCAAGCAACTTCGACTCACAAGGCTAACTGTCTATCAAACAATATGCAATAGGAGGTGTCCAAGGCAATAGACCCCGACGCCGACCACGGTGCCCCCCTAGCGGTTACCCTGACATCCGCTGAGGGCTACCACCTCTCTTGAGCACCTCATCAGCTTCCTCTACAGTCCAAGCATTTGCGTCGTGACACGCCGTCTCGACACTCCCGCTGCTCTGTGGGGGATATCAACCTACTGAATACTACTTGGTTTCTCTCTGGGCTGACCATCCATGGCGTTTCTGTTGTTCACGCTACCACTATGACTGTAGGGGAGTGTTAGAGTATTAGACATATACAGTTATTATGATAGTTTAGATAAAGTTAGGTTATGTTTTACAATCTTAATTTGATTTGTACTCCAAGATAATCTCTTATGCCTATATATACTCACCTATTAGGCTCAATAATACATCCATCATATTCCGCAACACTCACACTCTTTCACTATTTATCTGAAGCTATTAAATAGGAAAAAATTAAAGAAAATGTATAATATTTTCTAGGAATTAATATTTCCTCATACCCATGCATATGTATTTCTAGACAATTTTTAGGGTGTAGATATATGCTAAACTAGACGTGGGAGTAGTAATTATCACAAAACATCGAACTATTAATAATCTAGTTATTCTTTGAATCAGCAGCTGGCTATGAGTTAGGGTCCATTGGCAATATTTTTGTTTCTCGAGTTTTGTGGTATACTCAAGTATTGGATGTATGCTATGTCTGCATACTCCATTGTTTTGAGATTTTGGTTATTTGAACTTACACCAATGATTTTCGAGGTCAGGTAAGGTAAGGGTGGATAAAGGTCTTATTAGGTGGGGTGGTGTGTGTGTGGGTGGGTAGGTAGCAGGAGTGGCCGATCCTTCCTTCCAGCGGCATGGTACGGTACGGGTGTTAGCTAAGATTCTTAGGTAGGTGAGACACGCGCCATGGGTTACGTCTACTTATATACTAGTAGGTATTCTAAAACCCCTCAACTCAACGGCACGTGCGTGTGCCACTGCAACTAACGTTCTTCCAACCATGGACATGGACATGGACCTGGACCGGGACGCGCTCCTGCTCATTGCCTCCTCCTCCTCCTTGGCTGCCCTGGCCATCGCATCCCTCATCTGGTTTCTCCGGCGCCGCCGTGGCAAAAAGTCTCGCAAGCTGCCGCTGCCGCCTGGCCCGAGGGGCTGGCCGGTGCTGGGCAACCTGCGGCAGCTGGGCGCCAAGCCGCACCACACCATGGCCGCGCTGTCACGCCAGCACGGCCCGCTCTTCCGCCTCCGCTTCGGCAGCGCCGAGGTGGTGGTGGCCGCGTCGGCCAAGGTCGCCTCCATCTTCCTCCGCACCCACGACGCCAACTTCAGCGACCGCCCGCCAAACTCCGGCGCCGAGCACGTCGCCTACAACTACCAGGACCTCGTCTTCGCCCCCTACGGCGCGCGCTGGCGCGCCCTCCGCAAACTCTGCGCGCTCAGGCTCTTCTCCGCCAAGGCCCTTTACGCCCTCCGCGCGGTCCGGGAGGAGGAGGTCCGCCTGATGGTGGCCTAGCTCTACGCCCACGCCTCCTCGTCGTCCTCGGAAGGGGTGGCGGTGGGGCAGGAGGCCAACGTGTGCGCGACGAACGCGCTGGCGCGGGCCGCCGTGGGGCGGCGCGTCTTGAGGAAGGCGGCGGCCGGGGAGGGAGCAAAGGAGTTCAAGGACATGGTGGTGGAGCTGATGCAGCTGGCCGACGTCTTCAACATCGTGGACTTTGTTCCCGCGCTCCGGTGGCTGGACCCGCAGGGCGTCCTCGCAAAGATGAAGCGGCTGCACAGCGATGCAACGGCATGATGGGCCGGATTCATCAGCGAGAGGAAGAGAAAGCAGCAGGGCGGCGGGGATGGGGATAATAAGGACCTGCTGAGCGTCATGCTGATGGGCGGCGAGGGGGATCAGGAGGAGGAGGAGGGGATGAGCAGCTTCAACCACACCGACATCAAAGCGCTTCTCCTGGTAACCAACTAACTAACGAACTAACTGAATACGCACTACACACATGCATGCATGATGCATGAATACACATGATCGATGCTTGTTTCATTATTATTATTAGAACTTGTTCACGGCGGGGACGGACACGACGTCAAGCACGGTGGAGTGGGCGCTGGCGGAGGTGATCCGGCACCGGGACGTCCTCGCCCAGGCGCAGCGCGAGCTCGACGACATGGTGGGCAAGGACCGCCTCGTGACGGAATCCGACCTGCCGCGCCTCACCTTCCTCGCCGCCGTCATCAAGGAGACTTTCCGGCTGCACCCGTCGACGCCGCTCTCCCTCCCCGGGTGGCCGCCGAGGACTGCGAGGTGGGCGGCTACCGCGTACCCAAGGGAACCACCCTTCTCGTCAACGTGTGGGCCATCGCCCGTGACCCTGCCTCGTGGGGGCCCGACGCGCTAGAGTTCAGGCCTGCCCGCTTCCTCCCAGGCGGGTCGCCTGGCGTGGGCGTCAAGAAACCACTGAGCTCATACCCTTGGTCGGGCGGAGGATATCTGGCGAACCTCAGCTGGGGACTCAGGATGGTCACGCTCATCACCGCCACCTTGCTGCACGCCTTCGACTGGTCCTTGCTCCCCGCCGTCAATAATGGCGGCATCATCTGAAGGGTTTCGCAGCATAGTAAATCAAAATTTTCTATGGAAGCGAACAGAGGGGAAGCCAAGATCTAATCTAGGAGATGCAAACAACGAGAGAGATTGGATTAGATCTTCATACCCTTGAAGATTCGCTGGCGGGCGTTAAATCGAACATGGGTGATGTAGTCGTACTCGCTTCTCCTCCTCGCGATCCGATCGATCTAGCACCACAAGTGGCGGTGCCTCCGTGAGATGCACCGTGCACCTCGACGTCTCCTCCTTCCTCGGACCAGCAAGTAGGGTGGAGAGATGGATTGGATCTACAGCACGACGGCGTGGTGTATATGGTGGAGAATTTCTGCCGCAGGGCTTCGCCTACAAACAGTCGGGAGGGAGAGAGGAGGGCAGCAGGGCAACTAGGGTTTGGAGGAAGATGTGTAGAGGGGAGGGGGCGCACCAGCCCTCTATATATAGAGGGGGGTGCGGCCAGCCCTTGCCCATCCTCCAAGCCTATCTCTAGTTTAAACGATTTAAACTCTCCCTTCTAGAAACCCTATCTTATCTCTAGTTTAAGCGATTTAAACTTATCTAGGATCGGCTGGGCCCTATGGGGCCTTGTGCCCCCTGGCCCAATGTGGCCAGGACACTCCCTCATAGGCCCATGCCCCTCCCGGAAGGTGGGACCACGTTGGACCCCTTCCGGAAGGTTCTAAAGCTTCGGTACAATCTTGATTAACCCGGAACAATTCCGAACTCCAAAACTGCTTTGCCTTATATGAATCTTATTCTCGGACCATTCCGGAACCTCTCGTGATGTCCCGGATCCCATCAGACTCGAACAAAAATTCATAAACCAATTATCAATCTATCCTAGCGTCGAGACACGTTAAGTGTGTGACCTGCGGTTCGAGAATATCTGGACATGATCTTTTATCAATAATCAATAGCGAGTGCAGGCACCCATATTGACTCCCACATTCATCGATGATCATATCGGATGAACGCGATGCCAGGATTCAATCAATCCCATATATATATTCCCTTCGTCTCGCGATATTTTACTTTCCCAAGATTGATCGTCGATACGTCATACCTAGTTCAATCTCGTTCACAGCAAGTACTTTACTCGTTCCGTAATCCGATATCACTTTGTGATTAACTCCTTAACCACATGCTTGCAAGCGGTGTTGATATCGATTACCGAGTGGTATGATATATCTCTCCGACTTGGGAGGACAAATTCCATCTCGATACATACAACCCAATAGATACTTTCCGATCACGAGAGACACCTTTATGATCACCCTCTCATAGGATGACGTTTGATGACCTCAAAGCTTTCTTCCGATACGAGGAGTTGTATTATCTCATGGTCTAAGGAATACAATATTTGACATAGGAAAAGCTTAGCAAAGATGAACACAATGACACGATCTAATTGCTTCGCTTAGTTTGGAGTGCATCCACCATATCATTCTCCCAATGATATGATTTTATTATCAATTGACAACTCATGTCTATGGTTAGGAAACCTTAACCATCATTGATCAATGAGCTAGTCCATAGAGGCGTACTAGGGACACGGCGTTGTTCACAAACCACACAAGTATTAATGTTTCCGCTTAATACAATTCTAGCATGGAATATAAACTTTATCATGAACAAGAATTATAATAATAACATCTTTATTATTGCCTCTAGGGCATAATTCCAACATCATCCTCACCCCGCCGGACAAACTCGACATGGAGGAGGCCTATGGTCTCACCTTGCAAAGGGCCGTCCCACTCATGCTTCACCCCGTTCCTAGGTTGTCCTTGCCATCAGCAGCCTACAAGGTGTAATAATATATATATAGCCGATCATCATTTAATAGTCACATGCCTTGTCATCAAATTATTGTAAGTAAGAAAATCGTGCGTGCATGTAGAGCTATCTATATACTCCCTCCGTTTTAAAATATAAGATGTTTTAGGTTTGTAAAGAGAATGTATCTAGACTTATTTTAGTACATAGGTTCACTCATGTTTAGAGTGAATCTAGACACTAAAACAAGTCTAGATACATTTGTTTTATAAAGCTAAAACATCTTATATTAAAAGCAGAATACTCTAGCGATAACTTTGTCGTACATATATCTGTTCTAGTAGTATGTATTTGCTTTAGGGTGCACACATCATACATTTTTTTAATTTGGTGCTCAGTTTTCTACTATGTACGTACTCCCACTACAGGAACAGGAAGCTTCGAGGGCAGGTGCGGCCGGTCAAACATCGAGTCATTGATGTGAGCCGTGACCAGGCCGACTCCTCGCGTGGCCGTTGACATAGAATTGCCCTCGGCATATCCTATGCTACGCCGACGGCTGTCCTCAGCGTATCTATTTTCCCTTTTACCTTATTAAACTTTAAAAAATTATAACTAAATTATTTTAATTCGAAAAAATACAAATAATATATCAAAATTTGCAGAAAAATAAAATCTATCTATCTATACTCAAATATTACATATTTAAAAAAATTAGTGAAACATAAAACATTATATATAGTTTAAAACGGGCATAAAAAATTTAAAAACGATCGAAACAATGCGAAACCGTCGCGCTGTGTCATACTATGTGACATAGTTACAAGAAAAAATGTCAAACCTGGTATATTGATTATGAATGAAAAGAACCTTCACAAACTGACCTATCTCATTCGAGGTTTCTTGTCTTTTCGGATCAAATGACCAATGTTATAGCTAGAATCAAGGCATAGTTTATGATAATGTGTTCATATTGTGCATATATGTGCATCATGGGATGGAGAACAATGTTGCGGGAGGAAAATTTCCTTTTATGCACCAAAAGCCATTTTCATTTTCCGTTTTGTGAAGCAACCACCAAATGGCTAATTCAGAATACTACCACCATATTTTATAAAAATACTAGACCACCTTATATGTACAATATCCCAGCGGGGATCTGAAACCTTCGTCCACCCACGGTGAATAAGATAAATTCCTAGAATCGGCGGAAGTAGGTCAGATATGAACTATAGATACATGATCCGATGCTCATTTTTTTACAAAATCATTTTTAGTTATTCCCTTGCCGTCAATAATGGCGGCATCATCCTCACCCGGGACAAACTTGACATGGAGGAGGCATATGGTCTCACCTTGCAAAGGTAGTCCACTCATGCTTCACCCGTTCCTAGGTTGTCCTTGCCATCGACGACCTACAAGGTGTAATATATATGTATGTAGCACATCATCATTTAATAATCACACACCTTGTAAGTAAGAAAATTCACTAGGGAATAACTAAATAGGCCGACGGCCTTTTATATCTTACCCGGCAAAATGTGAACCGTCGGCGTAACCGTCGGCCCGTCGATTTACCGTCGGCGTAGAATAAATAGGCTGACGCCGTCGACCTAAACATGACCATCGGCGTAGCCCATTGGACTAACAATGAACAGCAGCGTGGGTTTTGGACCTATCTGCTTGCCGAAATCGGCGTAACTATCTATTTTTTGCCACATTAATCTTAGAAAAATTATAACTAAACCATTTAAATTCAGAAAAATACATATAATATATCAAAATTTGCAGAAAAATAAGATATATCTATATAAAATCAAATATTATATATTTTTACTCAAAAAATATATAAAATATACAAATACTTTCGTATAACATATTTTTCATTTTCCAAGTGCAAAAAACGGGGTGTTTTGTGAAGCAACCACCAAAAGAAAGTTTCAAAATGATAATACCATATTTTTTAAAAATACTAGACCATATTGAATGGACAATTTCCCAACCTAGGAATCTCAAACCTTTCCGTTCACCTCTCATGAAAAAGACAAATTCCTGCTAAATCGGTAGGAAATGAGTTAGATTTGAACTACTGGTACATGATATATTGCTCATGATTTTTTGTAAAAATCATTTTTAGGTTCACAATATGCTATTTCATCAGAGATCTAATGCAAGTTTAGTGAGACTCGTCCCCGAGCTAAGAATCATCATGCCCCTCGATTTAGGAAGTTTGATGATAGTTTGAAATGGGCATAAAAAATTAAAAAAACGATCGAAACAATACAAAACCTTCACGTGGTGTCATATTATATGACATAGTTCCATGGAAAAATACCAGACTTGGTATATTCATTGAGTCTTAAAAAAACCTTCACAAAATGGCCTATCTCAATCGAGGTTTTCTGGATTTCAGGTCAAATGACCAATGTTATTGCTAGAATCGCGGTATAGTTTGCGCTAATGTGTCCATATTATGCATGTATGTGTATCATGTGATGGTGAACAATGTTGCAGGAGAAAGTTTTCTTTTAAATTACCAAAAGCCATTTTCATTTTCGATAGCAAAAAGCGGGGTGATTTTGTGAAGCAACCACCAAAGAAAGTTTCAAAATGATAATACCACATTTTCAAAATACTAGACCATATTAAATGGACAATTTCCCAACCTAGGAATCTCAAACCTTTAGTTCACCTCTCGTAAAAAGACAAATTCTGCTGAATCGGTAGGAAATGAGTTAGATTTCAACTACTCGTTCATGATATATTGCTCATGATTTTTTGTAAAAATCATTTTTAGGTTCACAATATGATATTTCATCAGAGATCTAATGCAAGTTTAGTGAGACTCGTCCCCGAGCTAAGAATCATCATACCCCTCGATTTAGGAAGTTTGACGATAGTTTGTAATGGGCATAAAAAATTAAAAAACGATCGAAACAATGCAAAACATTTGACATAGTTCCATGGAAAAATACCAGACTTGGTATATTCATTGTGTCTTAAAAAACCTTCACAAAATGGTCTATCTCAATCGAGGTTTTCTGGATTTCAGGTCAAATGACCAATGTTATTGCTATAACCGCGGTATAGTTTGCGATAATGTGTCCATATTGTGCACACATGTGTATCATGGGATGGTGAACAATGTTGCAGGAGGAAGTTTTCCTTTTAAATGCACCGAAAAGCCATTTTCATTTGAGTGCAAAAAGCGGGTGTTTTGTGAAGCAACCACCAAATGAAAGTTTCAAAATGATAATACCACATTTTTAAAAAATACTAGACCATATTGAATGGACAATTTGCCAACCGGGGTATCTCAAACCTTTCCGTTCACCTCTCGTGAAAAAGATAAATTCCTGCTGAATCGGTAGGAAATGAGTTAGATTTGAACTACAGGTACATGATATATTGATCATGATTTTTTGCAAAAATTATTTTTTGGTTAACAATATGCTATTTCATCAGAGATCTAATGAGATTTTAGTGAGACTCAGCCCCGAGCTAAGAATCATCATGCCCCTCGATTTAGGAAGTTTGACGATAGTTTGAAATGGGCTTAAAAAATTAAAAAAGATCGAAACAATACAAAACCTTCGCTTGGTGTCATATTATCTGACATAGTTGCATGGAAAAATACAAAACTTGGTATATTGATTGTGTCTCAAAAAAACCTTCACAAAATGACCTATCTCAATCGAGGTTTTCTAGATTTCATGTCAAATGACCAATGTTATTGCTAGAAACACGGTATAGTTTGCGATAATGTTCCCATATTATGTAAGCAGGTGTATCATGGGATGGGGCACAATGTTGCAGGAGGAGTTTTCCTTTTAAATGCATAAAAGCCATTTTTATTTTCCGAGTGCAAAAAACGGGGTGTTTTTGTGAAGCAACCACCAAATGAAACTTTCAAAATGATAATACCACATTTTAAAAAAATACTAGACCATATTGAATGGACAATTTCCCAACCGGGATATCTCAAACATTTTCATCCACCCCTCGTGAAAAAGAAAAATTCCTGCCGAATCAGTAGGAAATAAGTTAGATTTGAATTACATGTACATGATATGATGCTCATGATTTTTTGCAAAAATAATTTTTAGGTTCACAATATGCTATTTCATCAGATATCTAATGCAAGTTTAGTGAGGCTCATCCCCGAGCTAAGAATTTTCATGCCCCTCGATTTAGAAAGTTTGACGATAGTTTGAAACGGGCATAAAAAATTCAAGAACGATCGAAACAATGAAAAACCTTCTCGTGGTGTCATATTATGTGACATAGTTGCATGGAAAAATATAAAACTTGATATATTGATCGTGTCTCAAAAAAACCTTCACAAAATGACCTATCTCAATCGAGGTTTTCTGGATTTCAGGTCAAATGACCAATGTTATTGCTAGAATCGCGATATAGTTTGCGCTAATGTGCCCATATTATGTACTCGTGTATATCATGGGATGGCGAACAATGTTGCAGGAGGAAGTTTTCCTTTTTGTCCCACCAAAAAGTCATTTTTTATTTTTCGAGTGCCAAAAACGGGGTGTTTCATGAATCTTGACATAGTTTCAGTTGGTCTAATACTTAAAATTTATGATATATAATTAAATAGATGATAGGGATGTCATATTTGATTCCTATCATTTTTCTGATCGATTTGGATATATTATTTGTCGAATTGTGATTTACGGATTTGTAGATATGAATTATTCAAATTTAAATAAAAAAGCAAAATAAATAAAATTTATTTTATTTTTATTTGAATTCAAGATTATTATTACTTATTTATTGTTGTTTACTCAAAAAATTGTATGCAATATAAAAAAACAAATATGTCTAACATTATAGTGTAATGGTTAATAGGTTTGATATGATAATATTCACAACAAGTTCTAGTTTCTTTGTAGGAAGCTCATGTGGAAGGAACGAAGAAGTTAAGCGTGCTGGGCTGGAGTAGTATTAGAATGGGTGACCGATTGGGAAGTTTGACTAATTGTGCAATTTGACTTGAGACTAAGTATACTTAGAATTAAAAATGTCCACGTGAGATTAACAAGATAAACAATACAAAAATGTTAAAAAAAATTGAAAAAAAATTTGAAAACAAATATTGGAAAATTTTTTTGAAAAAATCTAAATGGCGACGGCAAGTCAGCGTATAAAACCGTTAGTCATCTATGTGGGCCCCATATGGTCTACGTCGATGGCTCTTTGCCGTCGGCGTAGCTATATCATGACGACTTTTCTCGCCGACGGAGGAGGAGGCTACGCCTCTGAGGTTGTCGCTTGGCCAGCGGTCGCCATCCTCGCCCGGCGGCATTTAGGACCTCTGGCCAGGACCTTGGTTGGCGTATTCAGCTTCTCATGTAGTGATTATTGTAAGTAAGAAAATCGTGCGTGTATGTAGAGCTATCTATACACAAGCATGGCTTTGTAGTACATATATCTGTTCTAGTAGTATGTATTTTGCTTTATTTATTGCATCAAGGTGGCACAAGAGCGACCAAGAGGAATTAATTACACTAGTGTTTACGATGTGAACTTCAAGTTTATGGCTTTCTCGGTGATGATCTTCAAGTTTATGTATGGGCAAAGTATTGTGGATGGAATAGTAATTTTTGCATCAAGTCAACCATCAAACCAAAACCAGTATACCTTTATCAAGGGCCATTCATTTGGTTCCGTGTATTTCCATTTTCCTAGGGATAGAGAACCTAAGCCCTAGCCGTTTGGTTTCATATATTCTTAGTTTTTAGCAAATTGGTAATTGTTTGGCTAGTTGCATTGTCTCTGATAGCTTTACCTCCTGGCTGGTGAGGTGAGGTTACCCAACATCAGCAAGACAAAAAACAAAGTTCAAACAATTGCAATTAAGAGAACACCTAGGGCGTGTTTGGTAGGCGGGATTCCCGTTTCTCGCATCCGGCGAGAAGAAATAAGCCCGTTTGGTTATTCGGCTCACATGAGTTTGCTACATGGCACGACTTTTAAAGCAGGCCAAAAGTTGGCCCGCTGGGAACACTGACTTTGGGCGTTTCCACGGGAAGAGGCCCCCTTGTGCAAAAGGGGGGAAAAGCTGTGCCGCCCATGCAAGATCGGCGATGGCGCGAGCCGTGTGTTTCCCCCAAAAGCTGGCGGAAAAAAATTCATCACCGCCCGCTGCAGCGCGTCGGTATATGTCACCACCCGCCACACCAACGTCCATCGCCACCATTTCCCCTATTCTTTGAGCTCTTAAACCGGCGAGGTTCTTGATCGGCCGGTAGGTAAGCGACAGTAGCGGAGGTTGTGGTTGTAGATCGGCTAGTGTAGGCGTTCTTTTCCAAGGTCTTTAGCGGCAACGTTCTTCGCTCCTACGATGCCGGTGAGTTCCATCAAACCCAAGATGTAGTAGCTTCAATCTGTTAGCACCTCGAAGATCTAATTGTAGTTTGCGATAGATCTATGTTAGTATGCCTAATGAACTGCTAGGTATAGTCATATATCGGTATCTTTGTGGACTCGTTTGGATGTCTAAGCTTGTGTTCATGCCTAGTCTAGGTCCTGATATGTGCGACCGTGAGATCTGTAGGACATGACCGCTGATGAGTACAAGCTAGGCCGTCATGGATTCTCATGAGACCTTTGCCGCCGAGACCCAATCCAGCTCCGCCTCTAAGGCTAACCTATCCTCGGTACGGAGATCTTATGCGCTCCTCAGATGGCGGGTGCAGGTGGAGCACATTGAACAAGCTGCCAATATCTTGGCCAAGAAGAAAGCCATCAAGGCTGGCAAATCCCACAACACAGGCGGTGCAAAGGGTTGAAGGAACCATGAAGTGGGAACCGTTCCTCTCGCATTCACGCTCGACCAAATGTGCGAGATCATCAAAGGCGTCGGGCAGAGAAGGGTTTCAAGAGGTGCACCTCAACCTTTGTTGCTCGCAAGGTGTTTGAGTTTTGTGGCATAGAGGTATCCTCACGGTAGGTGTAAAACCACCTGTCACTAGTAGAAAAAGAGTTATCCGTTCGTGCCCCCTAACAGCATTAGTCCTGGTTGCGCCACGAATCGGGACTAATGTTGGCACGCGTCCGGTTCGGCGAACGGTGGCGAGGCATGCGTCCCGGTTGGTAAGGTCATGCATCCAGGTTTGTAACACAAACCGGGACTAAAGGTTAGGCGTCGACCGCGTGGCGTGGCACACACCTTTGGTCGGTTTGTGTTCAAAGACGACCTGATCCGCCCTCTATCATCTGACGCCTGACCCTCTGCCTTCCTCTGTTTTTTCTTGGTGGAAGGTGTGCTGGTTTATTTATTTTCCTCGCATGCATTCAAGGTGTTTGATGAAATGTTTGAGTGAATGATCTTGTTCAATTTCTCATAGAACAAAAATATAGAAGGTGTTCGAGACGCACTTGAGCTTTCTCCTCTTTATTTCCCTCGATCGAGGTTAGCAATTTTATCTTTTCTCATCATTTATACAATGCATGTGTCGATGTGAATTGGTCATTTCACTATTTATGATGTCCTTTTTTTGATAAACTTACTTATATGATGAAGATGAATGGTCGGGAGTGGATGTACGGTGGCGGCGTGTGCAGTACATTAAAGGCGTGGATAAATTTATCGATGTACGGCAAACAAAGATAATGGTTTTATCGTTGTCCATGTGTTCAATGTCGGAACAAAAGGAGTACTCTTCCTCGAAAATCATTCGCGCCACCTGATTTTGAAAGGTTTCATGCCCAACTATAATTGCTGGACCAAGCACGGGAAAGAGGGGTTATGATGGAAGGCGGTGAAGAAGAAGATGATGATAACAACTATCATCATATGTTTCCTGAATATAGTGATCTTGCAATGGAAGACAATGAAGAGGAAGGAGGTGAAGAGCGGGCATCGGATGATCCGCTGATGAACTTAGTAGGGTCATTTCTGATGCAAAGCGAGGTATGAAACAGAAAATGAGAAGTTGAAGTTAGAGGGCATGTTAGAAGATCACAAGAAATTGTTGTACCCAAATTGTGAAGATGGCGGCACAAAGCTCGGTACCACACTGGAATTGCTGCGATGGAAGGCAGTGTGGTCTGTGACTCCTCATTTCAAAAGATGCTGAAAATAATGAAGCGAAGTTTCCAAAACATAACGAACTTCCGAGAGTACCTCTGAAGCAAAGAAGACTCTTTGTCCTCTAGGATTAGATGTGAAAAATATAAATGCATGCATTAATGGCGCATCCTCTACATGATAAGGAGTATGAGAATTTAGATAAATGCCGGTATGCAATACATTGTGGTATAAGATCGACGAGATGACCACAGTGATGTTGAGGGAGAGCCCCTCGGAAGAGGGTTCTGCTAAGGTTATGTGGTATGCTCCTATAATACCAAGGTTGAAAGCATGTTGAAACAAAGAGCATGCAGGTTGTTGCGATGGCACAAAGAAGACCGTAAGAAAGGCAGAAGTTGAGACACCTTCTGATGGGTCTAGCGGAGAAAAATCGAGAGACTTCCCGGACTTTACAGGTGGCGCAAGGAACTTATGGTTTAGTCTAAATACGGATGGCATGAATCCTTTTGGGAGCGAGCTGCGATCCACACTGGCCCGTGACTCTATGTATCTACAACCTTCCTCCTTGGTTGTGCATGAATTGTAAGTTCATTATGATGCGGTGCTCATCCAAGGCCGAAGCAACCGACATGACATTGATGTGTACTTTAGGCCATTAGTTGAAGAACTCTTACAGCTGTGGGGCAAACCAGGTGTACATGCGTGGGATGAGAACAAACAGGAGCCATTTGATCTACGAGGGTTTCTTTTCGTAACCAACAATGATTGGCCTGCTCTTAGTAACCTTTCAGGACAGACAAACAAGGGATATAAGGCATGCACGCACTGTTTAGATAAGATTGAAGGTACATATTTGCATAAATGCAAGAAGGTTGTGTACCTGGCGAATCGATGATTTCTTCCGACGAATCATCCCGTAAGAAAGAAAGGCAAGCATTTCAAAGGTGAGGCAGATCACCGGAAGAAGCCTGAACTCCCTGCTGGTGATGATGTATTTGGTATGGTCAAGGACATAGAAGTAATCTTTGGAAAGGGTCCCAGCGGTCAATCAGTTCCGAACGACGTCGCTACAGGACATGCACCCATGTGGAAGAAGAAATCTATATTTTGGGAGCTACCATATTGGAAAGTCCTACATATCCGCTCTTCAATCGACGGGATGCACGTGACGAAGAATCTTTGCGTGAACCTGCTAGGATTCCTAGGCATGTATGGGAAGACAAAAGATACACCAGAAGCACGAGAGGACCAACAAATTATGAAAGACCCAAAGAACATGCATACACGAACAAAGGCGGATAGCAGGCGTCACTTAAATCGTGCGGCTATGCTCTTACCAAAGCGAGAAGGAAATCTTTTTGAAGTCGCTACGGTATCAAGGTGCGTCTGGCTTCTCATCTAATATAAAGGGATAATAAATATGGCGGAGAAAAAGTTCCAAAACCTGAAGTCTCATGACTATCACGTGATTATGCCTTGATTTGCTTCCGATTGCATTGAGGGGCTTCTACCGGAAAATGTTAAGTACCCATTGTGAAGTGTGCATTCCTCAATGCAATATCTCGAAGGTAATCAATCCGGATATTCTGCCAAGGTTACTGAAGGATGTGGTACCTTGTCTTGTTAGTTTTGAGTTGGTGTTCCCATCATCCTTCTTCAATATTAGCGCATCTCTGGTTCACCTAGTGGAAGAGATTGCCATTCTCGGTCTGTATTTACGCACAATATATTCCCCTTTGAGAGGTTCATGGAGTCTTAAATAAATATGTTCATAACCATGCTTAACGAAGGAAGCATCTCAAGGGATATGGAGCAGAGGAGGTCATTGAGTTTTGTGTTGACTTTATTCGACCTTAAGCCGATTGGTGTTTCGACTCATGACACGAGGAAGATTAAGTGGAAAAACAAGCTGGGAAAGAAAGAAATGATATGTAGGGCGGGATTCTTTCACTAAAGCACACTACAGTTCTACATAATTCCACCTTGGCAACTCCGTATCGAGGAACACAAGAATATTATGCGCTCCAAAACCAGGAAGCTGAATCATGGATTACAGATGAACACATGAAGTCTTTCGGTGGTTGGATGCAGACACATCTCTTGAATGACACCACTGTTGAAGATCATCTATACTTGTTGGCCGCATCACCATCTTCTACTATATTGAATTTCCAAGGGCACGAAATAAATGGGAATACATTCTACATGATCGCCCAAGATAAAAGAGCACCAACAAAATAGTGGTGTCGCTTTGATGCCACATATGAGAATGGAGAAAAGGACACATACTATGGTTACATAGAGGAGATATGGGAACTAGATTATGGAGTCTCTTTTAAGGTCCCTTTGTTTCGCTGCAAATGGGTCAACCTGAATGGGGAAGGGGTAAAGATAGACCAGGTTATGCAGAATGAAAACAATGGATCTCAACAATATTGGTTATAGAGATGAACCATTCGTCCTAGCCAATGATGTTTCTTAGGTTTTCTATGTGAAGGACATGTCCTCCAGACCGAAAAAAGAAAAAAAATATGCAAACGAATACATCATATGATGAGCCAAAGCGTCACATAGTTCTTTTCGGGGAAAAGAAACATCGTGGGAATCGAGGACAAACAGGACATATCATAAGATTATAATAAGTTTGATGAAATTCCGCCCTTCACGGTGGCCGGCCCAAGCATTCCGTTAAGTAAAGAAGATGCTCCATGGTTACGTGCAAGCGATCATAAGGAAGGACATATGCCAAAAAGTTCATGCTCATATTGTGTAACTCTAGTTCACGTCTGGACGGGATATCTTATGATGTTTGCAATTTTCCAAGTTTAATAAATGTATTGAGTGTTAGTCCCGGTTTGTGGCTTGACCTGGACTATATATAGGGGGGCCTTTAGTACCGGTTTTGTAGTCTCGGTTTTTAATATTAATAAATGTCTTGAGTGTTAGTCCCATTTTGTGGCTGGACCGGGACTAAAGGGGCCTTTAGTCCTGATTCGTAGAACGACTTTCCCGAACTATGAACAAGTTGTCCCGATTCGTACTAACCATTAAGATATGATCTCCAAACGCGCGTGGTCACATATTAGGGAGTGCCTCTATGACCAGTTTCTTGAAGATGTCGGAGGACTGGGATCCAGCGGCATCTCCTGGCTGTTAGTGGTGTCCCTGCTCTACCACCATCTTGCAGCTTGTAACTTCTCTAACTAGATCAATACACAGGGCTAACTAATTTCACATATTAGGGGTGCCTCTATGACCATTTCTTGGAGATCTTGGGAGGCCCGGGATCCGGCATCTCCTAAAACTGGTCGTAGTGGTGTCCCTTCTCTCGAAAACAATAATGGAGATGCCTCAATCTGGATGGAGGACTTGAATCACAAGGATGCCAATTAATAGTACAAGCAGCTCGGCATAGTGTCGACACTTACGACATAATATAGACACTCACCCCTATTATTAGTGCTGACTCGTGTTTTGTCCCGGTTGGTGTCTCCAACCAGGACTAAAGGTTCATCTTTAGTCCCGGTTGGTGACACCATCCGGGACAAAACGCCATGCGACATAATGTCGACACTCACCCCTATCATTAGTGCTGTCTGGCCTAGCCTGCTGAAATCCCTCCAACCTGGACTAAATATGAACCTATCAATGTTGTTGTGCCAATATTATGAATGCATGTGGACATTGTTATGGTAAACAATGTTTCAGGATTAAGTTTACCTTTTCTTCACTCTAAAAAGCCATTTTCCATTTTCGGCGCAAAAATGGGTCGTTTTGTGAAGTAACCACCAAAATGCTGTTTCAGAATGGTACGTCCCATTTTTATAAAATACTAGACCACCTTACATGGACTATCTCCCAGCAGGGACATCTCAAACCTTTTCGTCCATCCGGGTAAAAAGGACAAATGTCTGAGAATCGGTGGGAAGTGGGTCTGGTTTGTACTACAGGTACATGATCTAATGCCGTGATTTTTGAAAAATCATTTTAGACTCTCAATATTGGTTTCTTCAGAGATCCAATGCAAGTTCTAATGATGCTCGTCCCCTATCTTCATGCACGCCGGTTCGAACATAGTTAGAAATTCAAAAATCTCAAAACGGGCATAAGAAATTCAAAAAATCCGAACAATGAAAATCCTTCGCTTGGTGTCATATTATGTGACATAGTTGAAAGGAAAAATACCAGACTTGGTATATTGATCATGTCTCGAAAAAACCTTCACAAAATGACCTATTATGTTTGAGGTTTCATGGCTTTCGGTCCAAATGACCGATGTTATGTGCTGAATCACGCCATAGTTTGTGATGATGTGCCCATATTATGCATGCATGTGGACATTGGTATGGAGAACAATGTTGCGGAGGAAGTTTTCCTTTTAAATGCATGCAGTAAAGCCATTTTCCATTTTCGGTAAAAAAGCAGGTTGTTTTGTGAAGTAACCACCAAAATGCTGTTTCAGAATGCTATCCTCCCATTTTTCTAAAATACTAGACACCTTACATGGACTATCTCCCAACCAGGACATCTCAAACCTTTTCATCCATCACGGGTAAAAAGGACAAATGTCTGCCGAATAGGTAGGAAGTGGGTATGGTTTGTACTATACATAATCTAGCACTTTTGTGATTTTTGAAAAATCATTTTTAGACTCACAATATGTGGTTTCTTCAGAGATCCAATGCAAGTTCTAACGATGCTCGTCCCCTATCGTTATGCAAGCCGGATCGAACATAGTTAGAAATTCAAAAATCTCAAACCGGGCATAAGAAATTCAAAAAAAATTCGAACAATGGAAATCCTTCGCGTGGTGTCATATTATGTGACATAGTTGAAAGGAAAAATACCAGACTTGTTATATTGATAATGTCTCGAAAAAACCTTCACAAAATGACCTATCATGTTCGAGGTTTCTTCGCTTTTGGTCCAAATGACCGATGTTATGTGTTGAATCACGCCATAGTTTGTGATGATGTGCCCATATTATGCATGCATGTGGACATTGGTATGGAGAACAATGTTGCAGGAAGAAGTTTACCTTTTCGTCACACGAAAAAGCCATTTTCCATTTTCGGCATAAAAAATGGGTCGTTTGTGAAGTAACCACCAAAATGCTGTTTCAGAATGCTACCGTCCATTTTTATAAAATACTAGACTAACTTACATGGACTATCTCCCAGCAGGGACATCTCAAACCTTTTCGTCCATCCGGGTAAAAGGACAAATGTCTATTTGAATCGGTAGGAAGTGGGTGCAGTTTGTACTACAGGTACATGATCTAACGCCCGTGATTTTTTGAAAAAATCATTCTTAGACTCGCAATATGTGGTTTCTTCAGAGATCCAATGCAAGTTCTAACGATGCTCGTCTCCTATCTTCATGCACGCTGGTTCGAATATAGTTAGAAATTCAAAAATCTCAAAACGGGCATAAGAAATTCAAACAAATCCGAACAATGAAAATCCTTCGCGTGGTGTCATATTATGTGACATAGTTGAAAGGAAAAATACCAAACTTGGTATATTGATCATGTCTCGAAAAAACCTTCACAAAATGACCTATCATGTTTGAGGTTTCATGGCTTTCGGTCCAAATGACCGATGTTATGTGCTGAATCACGCCATAGTTTGTGATGATGTGCCCATATTATGCATGCATGTGGACATTGGTATGGAGAACAATGTTGCAGGAGGAAGTTTTCTTTTTAAATACGGAAAAGCCATTTTCCATTTTCGGCGCTTAAAAAGCGAATTCGTTTTGTGAAGTAACCACCAAAATGCTGTTTCAGAATGCTACCATCCCATTTTAATAAAATACTAGACCACCTTACATGGACTATCTCCCAGGGACATCTCAAACCTTTTAAGTCCATCACGGGTAAAGGAAAAATGCTGCCGAATCGGTAGGAAGTGGGTCAGGTTTGTACTACGGTACATGATCTAGCCCGTGATTTTTGAATAAAATCATTTTAGACTACGCAATATGTGGTTTATTCAGAGATCCAATGCAAGTTCTAACGATGCTAGTCCCTATCTTCACCTTGCGCCGGTTCGACCATAGTTAGAAATTCAAAAAATTCAAAACGGGCATAAGAAATTCAAAAAAAAATCCGAACAATGAAAATCCTTTGCGTGGTGTCATATTATGTGACATATTTGAAAGGAAAATACCAGACTTGTTATATTGATCATGTCTCGAAAAAACCTTCACAAAATGACCTATCATGTTCGAGGTTTCATGGCTTCGGTCCAAGCGACCGATGTTATGTCTGAATCACGGCATAGTTTGTGATGATGTGCCCATATTATGCATGCATGTGGAAATTGGTATGGAGAAAAAGTTGCGGGAGGAAGTTTTCCTTTTGATTTGCGGAAAAGCCATTTTCCGGCGTAAAAAACAGATCGTTTTGTGAAGTAACCACCAAAATGCTGTTTAGAATACTCTTATCCCATTTTCTAAAATACTAGACAACCTTATATGGACTATATCCCAACCGGGACATCTCAAACCTTTTCGTCCATCCCGGGTAAAAAGGACAAATGTTTGCCGAATCGGTAGGAAGTGGGTCTGGTTTGTACTACAGGTACATGATCTAACGCCCGTGATTTTTTGAAAAAATCATTCTTAGACTCGCAATATGTGGTTTCTTCAGATATCCAATGCAAGTTCTAACGATGCTCGTCCCCTATCTTCATGTATGCCGGTTCGAATATAGTTAGAAATTGAAAAATCTCAAAACGGGCATAAGAAATTCAAAAAAAATCCGAACAATGAAAATCCTTCGCTTGGTGTCATATTATGTGACATAGGTTAACGGAAAAATACCAGACTTGGTATATTGATCATGTCTCGAAAAAACCTTCTCAAAATGACCTATCATGTTCCAGGTTTCATGGCTTTCGGTCCAAATGACCGATGTTATGTGCTGAATCACGCCATAGTTTGTGATGATATACTCATATTATGCATGCATGTGGACATTGGTATGGAGAACAATGTTGCAGGAGGAAGTTTTCCTTTTAAATGCATACGGTAAAGCCATTTTCCATTTTACGTGCGCAAAAAACGGGTCGTTTTGTGAAGTAACCACCAAAATGCTGTTTCAGAATGCTACCGTCCCATTTTTTTAAAATACTAGACACCTTACATGGACTATCTCCCAACTGGGACATCTCAAACCTTTTCGTCCATCCCGGATAAAAAGGACAAATGTCTGCCGAATAGGCAGGAAGTCGGTATGGTTTCTACTATAGGTCCATGATCTAACGCCCGTGATTTTTTGTAAAAATCATTTTTAGACTCGCAATATGTGGTTTATTCAGAGATCCAATGCAAGTTTTAACGACGCTCGTCCCCTATCGTTATGCAAGCCGATTCAAACATAGTTAAAAATTCAAAAATCTCAAAACGGGCATAAGAAATTCAAAAAAAAATCCGAACAATGGAAATCCTTCGCGTGGTGTCATATTATGTGACATAGTTGAAAGGAAAAATACCAGACTTGTTATATTGATCATGTCTCGAAAAAACCTTCACAAAATGACCTATCATGTTCGAGGTTTCATGGCTTTCGGTCCAAATGACCGATGTTATGTGCTGAATCACGCCATAGTTTGTGATGATGTGCCCATATTATGCATGGATGTGGACATTGGTATGGAAAACAATGTTGCAGGTGGAAGTTTTCCTTTTAAATGCATGCGGAAAAGCCATTTTCCATTTTCGGCGCCATAACCGGGTCATTTGTGAAGTAACCACCAAAATGCTGTTTCAGAATGCTACCGTCCCATTTTTATAAAATACTAGACCACCTTACATGGACTATCTCCCAACCGGGACATCTCAAACCTTTTCATCCATCCCGGGTAAAATGGACAAATGTACTAGAATTGGTAGGAAGTGGGTCGGTTTGTACTATAGGTACATGATCTAGCAAGTGATTTTTAAATAAAATCATTTTAGACTTCGCAATATGTGGTTTCTTTAGAGATCCAATGCAAGTTTTAACGATGCTCGTCCCTATCTTCATGCCGCGGTTCGACCATAGTTAGAAATTCAAAAAAAATTCAATGGGCATAAGAAATTCAAAAAAAAATCCGAACAATGAAAATCCTTTGCGTGGTGTCATATTATGTGACATATTTGAAAGGAAAATACCAGACTTGTTATATTGATCATGTCTCGAAAAAACCTTCACAAAATGACCTATGATGTTCGAGGTTTCATGGCTTTCGGTCCAAATGACCGATGTTATGTGCTGAATCACGGCATAGTTTGTGATGATGTGCCCATATTATGCATGCATGTGGAAATTGGTATGGAGAAAAAAAGTTGCGGAGGAAGTTTTCCTTTTTCGTTGCGGAAAAGCCATTTTCGGCGTAAAAAGCAGTAGTTTGTGAAGTAACCACCAAAATGCTGTTTTAGAATGCTACCGTCCCATTTTTCTAAAATACTAGACCAGCTTACATGGACTATATCCCAACTGGGACATCTCAAACCTTTTCGTCCATCCCGGGTAAAAAGGACAAATGACTGCCGAATCGGTAGGAAGTGGGTCTGGTTTGTACTACAGGTACATGATCTAGCAGTGATTTTTGAAAAATCATTTTAGACTCACAATATGTGGTTTCTTCAGAGATCCAATGCAAGTTCTAACGATGCTCGTCCCCTATCTTCATGTACGCCGGTTCGAACATAGTTAGAAATTCAAAAATCTCAAAACGGGCATAAGAAATTCAAAAAAAATCCGAACAATGAAAATCCTTCGCTTGGTGTCATATTATGTGACATAGTTGAAAGGAAAAATACCAGACTTGGTATATTGATCATGTCTCGAAAAAACCTTCACAAAATGACCTATCATGTTCGAGGTTTCGTGGCTTTCGGTCCAAATGACCGATGTTATGTGCTGAATCACGCCATAGTTTGTGATGATGTGACCATATTATGCATGCATGTGGACATTGGTATGGAGAACAATGTTGCAGGAGGAAGTTTTCCTTTTAAATGCATACGGTAAAGCCATTTTCCATTTCTGGCGCAAAAAGCGGGTAGTTTTGAAGTAACCACCAAAATGCTGTTTAGAATGCTAGTCCCATTTTTTAAAATACTAGACAGCTTACATGGACTATCTCCCAACCGGGACATCTCAAACCTTTTCGTCCATCCCGGGTAAAAAGGACAAATGTCTGCCGAATAGGCAAGAAGTGGGTATGGTTTGTACTATAGGTCCATGATCTAAAGCCCGTGATTTTTTGAAAAATCATTTTAGACTTCATAATATGTGGTTTCTTTAGAGATCCAATGCAAGTTCTAACGACGCTCGTCCCCTATCGTTATGCAAGCCGATTCGAACATAGTTAGAAATTCAAAAATCTCAAAACAGACATAGAAATTCAAAAAAAGTCCGAACAATGAAAATCCTTCGCGTGGTGTCATATTATGTGACATAGTTGAAAGGAAAAATACCAGACTTGTTATATTGATCATGTCTCGAAAAAACCTTCACAAAATGACCTATCATGTTCGAGGTTTCATGGCTTTCGGTACAAATGACCGATGTTATGTGCTGAATCACGCCATAGTTTGTGATGATGTGCCTATATTATGCATGCATGTGGACATTGGTATGGAAAACAATGTTGCAGGAGGAAGTTTTCCTTTTAAATGCATACGGAAAAGCCATTTCCATTTTCGGCGCAAAAAGCGAATCGTTTGTGAAGTAACCACCAGAATGCTATTTCAGAATGCTACCATCCCATTTTCTAAAATACTAGACAACCTTACATGGACTATCTCCCCAGCGGGACATCTCAAACCTTTTAAATGCATCCGGGTAAAAAGGACAAATGTCTGCCGAATCGATAGGAAGTGGGTATGGTTTGTACTACAGGTACATGATCTAACGCTTGTGATTTTTTGAAAATATCATTTCATACGCGTGGCGCACGTGGACTGAAGGGTTTCACAGCATAGTAAATCAAAAAAATTCTACGGATGCAAACGGGAAAACCAAGATCTAATCTAGGAGATGCAAACAACAAGAGGGGATAGATGAGATCTTCATACCCTTGAAGATTCGCACAGCGGAACGTTCGACGGAACGTGGGTGATGTAGTCGTACTCGCTTCTCCTCCTCGCGATCCGATCCGATCTAACACCGCAAGTGGCGATGCCTCCGAGAGATGCACACGTGCAGCACCTCGACGTCTCCTCCTTCCTTGGTCCAACAAGTATGGTGGAGAATCGGATTGGATCTACAACGCGACGGCGTGGTGCAAGTGGTGGAGAGTTTCTGCAGTAGGGCTTCGCCTACGCGCAGTTTGGAGGGAGAGAGAGAGGAGGGCAGCATGGCGGCTAGGGCTTTAGGAGGAGGTGTGGGAGGGGGTGCGCCCCCTGCCCTCTTTATATAGAGGGGTGGGCGGCCAGCCCTTGCCCCTTCCCCAAGCCCTAGGGCCGGCGGCCAAGGAGGGAGGAGTGGGGGGCAAGTTTCGCCCCTTCTAGAAGCTCCCCTAGGGTTTGCCCTAGGTTTGGCCGGCTGGGCCCTATGGAGCCTTGTGCCCCTGGCCCAATGCAGCCAGGGCACTCCCTCATAGGCCCATGCCCCCTCCCGGCAGGTGGGGCCACGTTGGTCCCCCTCCGGAAGGTTCTAGAAGCTTCCGGTATAATACCGATTAACCCAAAACAATTCCGAACTCCAAAAACTGCACTGCCTTATATGAATCTTATTCTCCGAACCATTCCGGAACCTCTCGTGATATCCCGGATCCCATCCGAGACTCCGAACAAAAAGTCATAAACCAATTATCCAATCTATCCTAGCATCGAGACACGTTAAGTGTGTGACCCTTCGGGTTCGAGAATATGCAGACATGATATTCTATCAATAATCAATAGCGAAGTGCAGAAACCCATATTGACTCCCACATTCATCGATGATCATATCGGATGAACCACGATGCCATGATTCAATCAATCCCATATATATATTCCCTTCGTCTCGCGATATTTTACTTGCGAGATTTGATGCGTCGGTACCGTCATACCTAGTTCAATCTCGTCACGGCAAATACTTTACTCGTTCGTAATCCGATATCACTTTGTGATTAACTCCTTAACCACATGTTTGCAAGCGGTGTTGATATCGATTACGAGTGGGCCAAGTATATCTCTCCGACTTGGGAGGACAAATCCCATCTCGATACATACAACCGCGGTACTTTCGATCACTGAGAGACACCTTTATGATCACCCTCTCATAGGATGGCGTTTGATGACCTCAAAGCTTTCTTAGATACCAGGGAGTTGTATTATCTCATGGTCTAAGGAATACAATATTGGACATAGGAAAAGCTTAAAGATGAACACGATGACACGATCTAATTGCTCGCTTAGTTTGGGTACATCCATCATATCATTCTCCCAATGATATGATCTCATTGATGTCGACAACTCATGCCTATGGTTGAAACCTTAACCATCATTAATCAATGATCTAGTCCATAGAGGCATACTAGGGACACGGTGTTGTTCACAAACCACACAAGTATTAAAGTTTCCGCTTAATACAATTCTAGCATGCAATATAAACTTTATCATGAACAAGAATTATAATAATAACATTTTTATTATTGCCTCTAGGGCATAATTCCAACAGTCTCCCACTTGCACTAGAGTCAATAATCTAGTTTAAATTTGGCAACAAGCTCACACCCATGGCACTAAGGTGTTGATCATGTTTTGCACGTGGAAGAGGTTTAGTCAATGGATCTGCGACATTCAGATCGTATGTACTTTGCTAATCTTGAGATCTCCATCGCTATATAATCTCGGATTATATGAAACTTACGGTTGATATGCTTGGTCTTTGGATGATATCTTGGTTCCTTAGTGAGTGCTATGGCGCCGGTGTTGTCACAATATCTCGATGGGTCCAATGCACTTGGAACCACATGAGCTCGATGATGAAGTTCTGATCAAACTCCTTCACTTGATGCTTCTGCAGCGACCATGTATTCGCTTCTCTTGTAGATCCGCGATCACGCTTTGCTTGCTTCTCCAGCTCACAGCTCCTCCATTCAAAATATAAGCGTATCTTGTAAAGATTTAGAATCATCCTTGTTGGTGTCGAAACAAGCGTCGGCGTAATCTTTTACGACAGTGTTCATCACCCCATATACTAAGAACATTTCTTTAGTCCTATTTAGGTACTTTAGGATGTTCTTCACGGTATCGATGTTCCACTCTGGATCACTTTGATATCTGCTCGTCAAACTAAGAGCATTGGACACATCGGTCTAGTACACGACATGGCATACATGATAGAACCTATGGCTGAGGCATAAGGCACTTTGCTCATAGCTTCTCTATCATTTACCGTGGCTGGACAACGAGCCTTGCTCAATATCTTACACGACAACATAGGCCTTTGAACCTTTCTTTGCCTTATCCATTCTAAACCTTTTAGAACTTTGTCTAGGTATGTACTCACGGCTTAAAGCTATCGGGCATCTTTGTCTATCTCTATAGATTTTGATGCCCAATATATAAGCAACTTCCCTAGGTCTTTCATTGAAAAACATTTGTTCAAATAACTCTTCACATCGTTAAGCATGTTAATGTCATTTCCAATAATCAATATGTCATCTACATATAGTACCAGAAATGTCACTCAGCTCCCACTCACTTTCTTGTAGATACAAGCTTCGTAGCAATTTGGAACAAATCCAAAGCTCTTGATCACTTGATCAAGCGAAGGTTCAACTCCGAGATGCTTGCTTGATCCATAAATGGAGCAGCTCAAGTTTGCATACTTTATCAGCATCCTTAGGATCGACAAAACCTTGGGTTGCATCATATACAACTCTTCATCAATGTTGCCATTGAGGAGCAGCGATCTTGACATCCATACGCCATATTTCATAATCATGAAGCGCATCAATTGCTAATAAAATCCGAATGGACTTAAACATCGCTACGGGAGAAAAAGTCTCATCGTAGTCAACACCTTGAACTTGTCGAAAACCTTTCGCGACAAGCCGTGCTTTATAGACGGCAACATTACCAGCCGCGTCTGTTTTCTTCTTGAAGATCCATTTGCACTCAACGGCCTTTCGGTCGCTAGGAGGGTCCACCAAAGTCCATACTTGGTTTTCGCTCATGGATCCCAATTCGGATTTCATGGCCTCTAGCCATTTCTCGAGTCTCGGCTCATCGCCGCTTCCTCATAGTTCGCAGTTCACTGTCATCTACTAACAAGAGCAGTTAAGGCGGGGTTGTCGTACCACTCGGGAGAACACGCGACCTTGTCGACTGCTGACGTTCGATAATAACATCGTCCAAGCTTCATGATCCTTGTCATTAGCTTCCTCTATTGTTAGTGCGGTGACCTTTGGAACAATTTCAGGTGCTGCGCTACTCTCTAACTCAAGAGAAGGTTCAACAACCTCATCTAGCTCTACTTTCCTCCCACTCACTTCTTTGAGAAACTCCTTCTCAAGAAAGGAAGCGTTCTTCGACAAACACTTTGCCTTGGTTACTGTGATAGAAGGTATACCCAATAGTTTCCTTAGGGTATCCTATGAAGGCGCATTTCTCCGCTTTGGATTGAGCTTGTCGGCATCAATTTCTTGGCGTAAGCCGCATCCCCAAACTTTAAGCGACAACAGGTTTAGCACCAAACCACAGTTCATACGGTGTCGTCTCAACGGATTTAGATGGTGCCCTATTTAAAGTGAATGTAGCGGTTTCTAATGCATAACCCCAAAATGATAACGGCAAATCAGTAAGAGACATCATCGATCGGACCATATCTAATAGCGTTCGATTAGGCGTTCGAACACACCATCGTATTTGTGGTGTTAGGGTGGCGTGAGTTGCGAAATGATTCGGTTGCTTTAAGATGCATGAAAATCATAACTCAAATATTCACCTCCACGACGGATCGTAGAAACTTAATCTTTCATTACGATGGTTCTCCACTTCATTCTGAAATTCCTTGAACTTTTCAAATGTTTCAGATTTATGTTTCATTAAATAGATATACCCATATCTACTTAAGTCATCGGTAAAAGTGAGAAAGTAGCGATATCCACATGGCGTCGAAACACTCATCGATCTGCATACATCGGTATGTATGATTTCCAACAAGTCCGTTGCTCGCTCCATCATTCCGGAGAAGCGGGTTTTGATCATCTTGCCCATGAGGCATGGTTAGCATGTGTCAAATGATTCAAAATCAAGAGACTCCAAAAGTCCATCGAATGGAGTTTCTTCATCGTTTACACCAATATGACCTGAGCGGCGATTACAAATAAGTACTATTATCACTATCTACTTTGCATCTCTTAGCCTCAATGTTATGGATGTGTGTTTCATCCCTTCGAGATTCGGAAGAAATAAACCATTCACGGCAGGTGCATGACCATAAAGATGCTACTCATATAAATATAACAACCATTATTCTCGGATTTAAATGAATAACCGTCTTGCAATAAACACGATCCAGAAATAATGTTCATGCTCAACGCAGGCACATAATAATAGTTATTGAGGTTTAAAACTAATCGAAGGAAAACTAAGGAGGAAGCGTGCGGCCCATCATATCAACTCTTGATCCGTTGCCAGCGCGCCGTCACCTCATCCCTCATGGCCGCCGTCTATTCCGTAGCTCTGTTTGAGTTACAAATATTAGCAAGCGAACCAGTATCAAATACCGGGCACTACAACGAGGGCTAGTAAAACCATCAATAACATGTATATCAAATATACCTTTGATGGTGCCAGCCTTCTTGTCCGCTAAGTACTTGGACGGTTGTGCTTCAATGACCCTTGTCCTTGCAATAGAAGCACTCGATGTCGGCTTAGGTCAGGACTTGAACTTCTTCTCAGCGAGGGCAACATGCTTGCGCCGCCTTTCTTGAAGGGCTTCTTTGCACCTTACCTTTCTTAAGGTGGGGGCTTGTTGACCATCAACACATGATTATCCTTTTTGATGTCCACCTCCGCAGCTTTCAGCTTAGCGAAGAGCTCGGTGATCGTATCAGTGGAACCAATCTGATTATGAGTCACTACAAAACTTTTGTAGCAGGGAGGGAGTGATTGCAGAACCCTGTCAATCTTGAGCTCCTCTGGAATCTTGCAGTCCAGTTGCTCAAGGCGTTGAGTGTAGCCCGACAACTTTATGGCATGCTCACTAACGGAACTCCCTTCCTCCATCTTGCAGTTAAAGAACTTCTCAGAGATCTCATATCTCTTAGAACGGGCCTGAGTCTGAAACACAGTTTTCAGCTCCTCAAGAATCTCAAAGGGCCCGGGATAATCTTCAAAACGATTTTGAAGGTCCGATTCCATAGCAAACAACATGGTGCTCTTAATCACACCATAATCATCTTTGCGCGACTGATAGACAGCTTTCTCAGCAGCCGGCGCATCTACAGCAAGGGCGTCACCTAGCGCATTTTCAAGGACATAGTCCTTTTGTCCGCCAGAGAGGATGATTCTCAGATTGCGGAACCAGTTGGTGAAGTTAGACCCATTGTTCTTAAGCTTTTCTTTCTTAGCAAAAATGTTGAAGTTGAAGTTGGACTTAGCCATTTGATCTACAATATTTGCAAGTACAAATTAGACTATGTTCATGATAACTAGTTCAACTTAATCAAATTACTAGATGAACTCCCACTAAATTCAACATCCCTCAAGTTGTTTAGTGAACATGATCCAAATTCACCACACCTAATCCGATCTTCACGAGAAGAGATGTGGTTTCAATGGTGGACAACGAAGTGTCGATCATATCATTCATATGACTCATGCTTAACCTTTCGGTTCATGTGTTCCGAGGCCATGTCTGTACATGCTAGGCTCGTCAAGTCAAACCCAAGTATTTCCGCGTGTGCAAAACTGGCTTGCACCCGTTGTATGTGAACGTAGAGTTTATAGCACCCGATCATCACGTGATGCTTGAACACGATGAACTTTCGCAACGGTGCATACATGGGGAGAACACAGTTTTTATCTTGATCTTTAAGTGAGGAATCATCTTATAATGCTACTGTCGTTATGTAAGCATAATAAGATACATAAAAAGATAAACATCACATGCATATAACTTTATGTGACATGGTATAGCCAATCTTCGCGCAATGATCTCCATCTTGTGCGTGCCGGCATGATCTCCATCACTCCACCATGATTGCCTCCACCACGAACAACAACTACAACTATTGCTAACTACTTAGCGATGAAGTAAAGCTATTACATGGCGCCTGCCGGTTGTGTACTCATCGACATGCAAGTTGTGAAACATTACAAAACATGATCATTGCATACAACATACACATCACATCTTGGGCCATACCATATCACAGAAAACACTCCCTGAAAAAACAAGTTAGATGCCTCTACTTTGTTGTTGCATGTTTTACGTGGCTTATGGGAGTAGCATGCTAAGAACGATTCTTACCTACGGAAAGCCACAACGGTGATATTATGGTTGCCAAACTCCGGTGTTAATCCCATGACAACTATAGTGAGAGAAACTGTCATCAACAAGCCGCATGTGTGGAACAAGCCACCGTCAAGTGCGAGCGATCTCATGAACAACGTCGCGTAAGGTTGGCCTGGACGCTTAGATCTCACTATGCGCGTCATAAGAAGAACACAAACAAGAGGCTTGCAACAGAAAACATCAGCGCCGCAACAACCATGTTGCGTTCTACTCGTGAAACACATCTACGCATAGATCTAGATCGATACCCGAAGGCTTTTGCGGCATAGTAAATCAAAAAATTCTACGGATGTGAGCAGGCCAAGATCTAATCTAGGAGATGCAAACAACAAGAGGGGATAGATGAGATCTTCATACCCTTGAAGATTCACACAGCGGAACGTTCGACGGAACGTGGGTGATGTAGTCGTACTCGCTTCTCCTCCTCGCGATCCGATCCGATCCGATCCGATCTAACATCGCAAGTGGCGATGCCTCTGAGAGATGCACACGTGCAGCACCTCGACGTCTCCTCCTTCCTCGGTCCAGCAAGTATGGTGGAGAGACGGATTGGATGTACAACATGAGGACGCGGTGCAAGTGGTGGAGAGTTTCTGCAGCAGGGCTTCGTCTACGCGCAGTTTGGAGGGAGAGAGAGAGAGGAGGGCAGAAGGGCGGCTAGGGCTTGAGGAGGAGGTGTGGGAGGGGGTGCGCCCCCAGCCCTCTTTATATAGAGGGGTGGGCGGCCAGCCCTTGCCCCTCCCCCAAGCCCTAGGGCCGGCGGCCAAGGAGGGAGTAGTGGGGGGCAGGTCCCCCCTTCTAGAAGCTCCCCTAGGGTTTGCCCTAGGTTTGGCCGGCTAGGCCCTATGGGGCCTTGTGCCCCTGGCCCAATGTGGCCAGGGCACTCCCTGATAGGACCATGCCCCTCCCAGCAGGTGGGGCCACGTTGGTCCCCCTCTGGAAGGTTCTAGAACCTTCCGGTACAATACCGATTAACCCGAAACAATTCCGAACTCCAAAAACCGCACTGCCTTATATGAATCTTATTCTCCGGACCATTCCGGAACCTCTCGTGATATCCCGTATCCCATCCGAGACTCCGAACAAAAACTCATAAACCAATTATCCAATTTATCCTAGCTTCGAGACACGTTAAGTGTGTGACCCTTCGGGTTCGAGAATATGCAGACATGATCTTCTATCAATAATCAATAGCGGGGTCTGGAAACCCATATTGACTCCCACACATTCATCGATGATCATATCGGATGAACCACGATGCCAGGATTCAATCAATCCCATATATATTCCATTCGTCTCGCGATATTTTACTTGCCCGAGATTTGATCGTCGGTACCGTCATACCTAGTTCAATCTCGTTCACAGCAATTACTTTACTCGTTCTGTAATCCGATATCACTTTGTGATTAACTCCTTAACCACATGCTTGCAAGCGGTGTTGATATCGATTACTGAGTGGGCCCGAAGTATATCTCTCCGACTTGGGAGGGACAAATCCCATCTCGATACATACAACCCAACAGGTACTTTCCGATCACCTGAGAGACACATTTATGATCACCCTCTCATAGGATGACGTTTGATGACCTCAAAGCTTTCTTCCGATACCAGGGAGTTGTATTATCTCATGGTCTAAGGAATACAATATTTGACATAAGAAAAGCTTCGCAAAGATGAACACGATGACACGATCTAATTGCTCCGCTTAGTTTGGGTCTGTCCATCATATCATTCTCCCAATTATATGATCTTATTATTAATCGACAACTCATGCCTATAGTTAGGAAACCTTAACATCCATTAATCAATAAGCTAGTCCATAGAGGCATACTAGGGACACGGTGTTGTTCACAAACCACTCAAGTATTAAAGTTTCTGCTTAATACAATTCTAGCATGGAATATAAACTTTATCATGTACAAGAATTATAATAATAACATCTTTATTATTGCCTCTAGGGCATAATTCCAACATGGACTACTTTCCGTGGCGCACTGGCATGTCGCCTATCACGCCTACACAAGTGGCGCGCAGAGACAGTCTTGCACGGCTGGAGAATAACCCGTAGCATGAGGCCCATGGCGCACTGCTAGTGCGCCACGGATAACTTACAGTGCGCCATGAGCAGGTTTTTCCTAGTAGTGTAGTTAGAAATTCAAAAATCTCAAAACGGGCATAAGAAATTCAAAAAAATCCGAACAATGAAAATCCTTCGCGTGATATCATATTATGTGACATAGTTGAAAGGAAAAATACCAGACTTGGTATATTGACCATGCCTCGAAAAAACCTTCACAAAATGACCTATCATGTTCGAGGTATAATGGCTTTCGGTCCAAATGACCGATATTATGTCTGAATCACGCCATAGTTTGTGATGATGTGCCCATATTATGCATGCATGTGGACATTGGTATGGATAATAATGTTGCGGGAGGAAGTTTTCCTTTTATGCATACGGAAAAGCCATTTTCCATTTTCCGAGCATAAAAAACGGGTCGTTATGTGAAGTAACCACCAAAATGCTATTTCAGAATGCTACTGTCCCATTTTTCTAAAATACTAGACAACCTTACATGGACTATCTCCCAGCAGGACATCTCAAACCTTTTCGTCCATCCGGGTAAAAGGACAAATGTCTGCGAATCGGCGGAAGTGGGTATGGTTTGTACTACGGTACATGATCTAACGCCGTGATTTTTTGAAAAATCATTTTAGACTCGCGGTATGTGGTTTCTTCAGAGATCAATGCAAGTTCTAACGATGCTCGTCCCTATCTTCATACACGCCGGTTCGAACATAGTTAGAAATTCAAAAATATCAAAACGGGCATAAGAAATTCAAAAAAAAATCCGAACAATGAAAATCATTCACGTGGTGTCATATTATGTGACATAGTTGAAAGGAAAAATACCAGACTTGTTATATTGATAATGTCTCAAAAAAACCTTCACAAAATGACCTATCATGTTCGAGGTTTCATGGCTTTCAGTCCAAATGACCCGATGTTATGTCTTGAGTCACGGCATAGTTTGTGATGATGTGCCCATATTATGCATGCATGTGGACATTGGTATGGAGAACAATGTTGCAGGAGGAATTTTTCCTTTTCATAGCACGGAAAAGCCATTTTCCATTTTCTGAGTGCAAAAAAGGGTCGTTTTGTGAAGTAACCACCAAAATGCTGTTTCAGAATGCTACCGTATCATTTTTCTAAAATACTAGACCACCTTACATGGACTATCTCCCAGCAGGACATCTCAAACCTTTTAAGTCCATCCGGGTAAAAGGACAAATGTCTACGAATCGGTGGGAAGTGGGTCGGTTTGTACTACAGGTACATGATCTAACACCCGTGATTTTTTGAAATAAATCATTTTTAGACTTGCAATATATGGTTTCTTCAGAGATTCAATGCAAGTTCTAACGATGCTCGTCCCCTATCTTCATGCATGCTGGTTCGACCATAGTTAGAAATTCAAAAAATTCAAAACGGGCATAAGAAATTCAAAAAAAATCCGAACAATGAAACTCCTTCACGTGGTGTCATATTATGGGACATAGTTGAAAGGAAAAATACCAGACTTGGTATATTGATCATGTCTCGAAAAAACCTTCACAAAAGGACCTATCATGTTCAATGTTTCATGGCTTTCAGTCCAAATGACCGATATTATGTGCTGAATCACGGCATAGTTTGTGATCCTGTGCCATAGTATGCATGCATGTGGACCTTGGTATGGAGAACATTGTTGCAGGAGGAAGTTTTCTTCACGTCATGCGGAAAAGCAATTTTCAATTTTCCGATCGCAAAAAACCGGTCGTTTTGTGAAGTAACCACCAAAATGCTGTTTCAGAATGCTACCGTCCCATTTTTCTAAAACACTAGACCACCTTACATGGACTATCTCCCAACTGGGACATCTGAAACCTTTTCGTCCATCCCGGGTAAAAAGGACAAATGTCTGCGAATCGGTAGGAAGTGGGTCGGTTTGTACTCTGGTACATGATCTAACGCCGTGATTTTTGAAAAAATCATTTTAGACTCACAATATGTTGTTTTCTTGGAGATCAATGAAAGTTCTAACGATGCCGTCCCCTATCTTCATGCCTTGCGGTTCGACCATAGTTAGAAATACAAAAAATTCAAAACGGGCATAAGAAATTCAAAAAAATCTAAACCACGAAAATCCTTCGCGTGGTGTCATATTATGTGACATAGTTGAAAGGAAAAATATCAGACTTGGTATATTGATCATGTCTCTAAAAAACCTTCACAAAATGACCTATCATGTTCGAGGTTTCAAGGCTTTCGGTCGAAAATGACCGATGTTATATGTTGAATCACGACATAGTTTGTGATGATGTGCCCATATTATGCATGCATGTGGACATTGGTATGGAGAACAATGTTGCGGGAGGAAGTTTTCCTTTTAAATGCCTTTGAAAAGCCATTTTCCATTTCCGGCCAAAAAAGCAGATTAGTTTTGTGAAGTAACCACCAAAATGCTGTTTAAGAATGCTACCGTCCCATTTTTCTAAAATACTAAACCACCTTACATGGACTATATCCCATCTGGAACATGTCAAACCTTTTCGTCCATCCCAGATAAACATGACAAATGTGTGCCGATTCGGCAGGAAGTGGGTCCGGTTTGTACTACAGGTACATGATCTAACACCCGTGATTTTTTGAAAAATCATTTTTAGACTCACAATATGTGGTTTCTTCAGAGATCCAATGCAATTTGTACCGATGCTCGTCCCCTATCTTCATGCACGCCGGTTCGACCATAGTTAGAAATTCAAAAAATTCAAAACGGGCATAAGAAATTCAAAAAAAATCCGAACAATGAAAATCCTTCGCGTGGTGTCATATTATGTGACATAGTTGAAAGGAAAAATACCAGACTTGGTATATTGATCATGTATCGAAAAAACCTTCACAAAATGACCTATGTTATGTGCTGAATCACGGCATAGTTTGTCATGATGTGCCCATATTATGCATGCATGTGGACATTGGTATGGAGAACAATGGTGCAGGAGGAAGTTTTCCTTTCTGTCGCACGGAAAAGCCATTTTCCATTTTCCGAGCGCAAAAAACGTGTCATTTTGTGAAGTAACCACCAAAATGCTATTTCAGAATGCTACCGTCCCATTTTTCTAAAATACTAGACCACCTTACATGGACTATATCCCAACCGGGACATCTAAAACCTTTTCCTCCATCCCGGGTAAAAAGGACAAATGTCTGCCGAATCAGCAGGAAGTGGGTCTGGTTTGTACTACAGGTACATGATCTAACGCCCGTGATTTTTGGAAAAATCATTTTTAGACTCGAAATATGTGGTTTCTTCAGAGATCCAATGCAAGTTCTAACGATACTCGTCCCCTATCTTCATGCATGCTGGTTCGACCATAGTTAGAAATTCAAAAAATTCAAAACGGGCATAAGAAATTAAAAAAAAAATCCGAACAATGAAACTCCTTCGCGTGGTGTCATATTATGTGACATAGTTGAAAGGAAAAATACCTGACTTGGTATATTGATCATGTCTCAAAAAACCTTCACAAAATGACCTATCATGTTTGAGGTTTCATGGCTTTCGGTCCAAATGACCGATGTTATGTGCTGAATCACGGCATAGTTTGTGATGATGTGCCCATATTATGCATGCATGTGGACAATTGTATGGAGAACAATGTTGCAGGAGGAAGTTTTTCTTTTCGTCGCACGGAAAAGCCATTTTCCATTTTCCGAGCTCAAAAAAGGGTCGTTTTGTGAAGTAACCACCAAAATGCTGTTTCAGAATGCCACCGTCCCATTTTTCTAAAATACTAGACCACCTTACATGGACTATCTCCAAACCGGGACATCTCAAACCTTTTCGTCCATCCCGGGTAAAAATGACAAATGTTTGCCGAATCGGTAGGAAGTGGGTTCGATTTGTACTACATGTACATGATCTAACGCCCGTGATTTTTTGAAAAAATCATTTTTAGACTCGCAATATGTTGTTTTCTTCAGAGATCCAATGAAAGTTCTAACGATGCACGTCCCCTATATTCATGCACGCCGGTTCGACCATAGTTAGAAATTCAAAAAATTCAAAACGAGCATCAGAAATTAAAAAAATCCGAACAACGAAAATCCTTCGCGTGGTGTCAATTATGTGACATAGTTGAAAGGAAAAATATCAGACTTGGTATATTGATCATGTCTCTAAAAAACCTTCACAAAATGACCTATCATGTTCGAGGTTTCATGGCTTTCGGTCCAAATGACCGATGTTATGTGCTGAATCACGACATAGTTTGTGATGATGTGCCCATATTATGCATGCATGTGGACATTGGTATGGAGACCAATGTTGCAGGAGGAAGTTTTCCTTTTAAATGCATACGGAAAAGCCATTTCCATTTTTCAAGCGCAAAAAACGGGTCGTTTTGTGAAGTAACCACCAAAATGCTGTTTCAGAATGCTACCGTCCCATTCTTTTAAAATACTAAACCACCTTACGAGGACTATATCCCAACTGGAACATGTCAAACCTTTTCGTCCATCCCGGATAAACAAGACAAATGTGTGCCGAATCGGCAGGAAGTGGGTCCAGTTTGTACTATAGGTACATGATCTAACACCCGTGATTTTTTTAAAAAATCATTTTTAGACTCGCAATATGTGGTTTCTTCAGAGATCTAATGCAATTTCTAACGATGCTCGTCCCCTATCTTCATGCACGCCGGTTCGACCATAGTTAGAAATTCAAAAATCTCAAAACAGGCATAAGAAATTCAAAAAAAATCCGAACAATGAAAATCCTTCGCTTGGTGTCATATTATGTGATATAGTTGAAAGGAAAAATACCAGACTTGGTATATTGATCATGTCTCGAAAAAACCTTCACAAAATGACCTATCATGTTCGAGGTTTCATGGCTTTCGGTCCAAATGACCGATGTTATGTGCTGAATCAAGGCATAGTTTGTGATGATGTGCCCATATTATGCATGCAGGTGGACAATTATATGGAGAACAATGTTGCAGGAGGAAGTTTTTCATTTCGTCGCACGGAAAAGCCATTTTCAATTTTCCGAGCTCAAAAAAGGGGTCGTTTTGTGAAGTAACCACCAAAATGCTGTTTCAGAATGCCACCGTCCCATTTTTCTAAAATACTAGACCACCTTACATGGACTATCTCCCAACCGGGACATCTCAAACCTTTTCTTCCATCCCGGGTAAAAATGACAAATGTTTGCCGAATCGGTAGGAAGTGGGTTCGATTTGTACTACAGGTACATGATCTAACGCCCGTGATTTTTTGAAAAAATCATTTTTAGACTCGCAATATGTTGTTTTCTTCAGAGATCCAATAAAAGTTCTAACGATGCACGTCCCCTATATTCATGCCTTGATGCGACCATAGTTAGAAATTCAAAAAATTTAAAACGAGCATAAGAAATTAAAAAAAATCCGAACAATGAAAATCCTTCACGTGGTGTCAATTATGTGACATAGTTGAAAGGAAAAATATCAGACTTGGTATATTGATCATGTCTCTAAAAAACCTTCACAAAATGACCTATCATGTTCGAGGTTTCATGGCTTTCGGTCCAAATGACCGATGTTATGTGCTGAATCACGACATAGTTTGTGATGATGTGCCCATATTATGCATGCATGTGGACATTGGTATGGAGAACAATATTGCAGGAGGAAGTTTTCCTTTTCGTCACACGGAAAAGCCATTTTCTATTTTCCGAGTGCAAAAAACGGGTCGTTTTGTGAAGTAACCACCAAAATCCTGTTTCAGAATGCTACCGTCCCATTTTTCTAAAATACTAAACCACCTTACATGGACTATATCCCAACTAGAACATGTCAAAACTTTTCGTCCATCCTGGATAAACAAGACAAATGTGTGCCAAATCGGCAGGAAGTGGGTCCGGTTTGTACTACGTACATGATCTACCGTGATTTTTTGAAAAAATCATTTTTAGACTCGCAATATGTGGTTTCTTCAGGGATCCGATGCAATTTCTAATGATGCTCGTCCCCTATCTTCATGCACGCCGGTTCGACCATAGTTAGAAATTCAAAAAATTCAAAACGGGCATAAGAAATTCAAAAAAAATCAGAACAATGAAAATCCTTCGCGTGGTGTCATATTATGTGACATAGTTGAAAGGAAAAATACCAGACTTGGTATATTGATCATGTCTCGAAAAAACCTTCATAAAATGACCTATCATGTTCGAGGTTTCATGGCTTTCGGTCCAAATGACCGATGTTATGTGCTGAATCACGACATAGTTTGTGATGATGTGCCCATATTATGCGTGCATGTGGACATTGGTATGGAGAACAATGTTGCAGGAGGAAGTTTTCCTTTTTGTCGCACGGAAAAGCCATTTTCATTTTCCGAGCGCAAAAAAGGGTCGTTTGTAAAGTACACACCAAAATGCTTTTTCAGAATGCTACTGTCCCATTTTTCTAAAATACTAAACCACCTTATATGGACTATATCCCAACTAGAACATGTCAAACCTTTTTGTCCATCCCGGATAAACAGGACAAATGTGTGCCGAATCGGCAGGAAGTGGGTCCGGTTTGTACTACAATTACATGATCTAACGCCCGTGATTTTTGAAAAATCATTTTATACTACATAATATGTGGTTTGTTTAGAGATCCAATGCAATTTGTAGCGATGCTCCCCTATCTTCATGCACGCCGGTTCGACCATAGTTCGAAATTCAAAACGGGCATAAGAAATTCAAAAAAAATCTGAACAATGAAAATCCTTCGCGTGGTGTCATATTATGTGACATAGTTGAATGGAAAATACCAGACTTGGTATATTGATCATGTCTCGAAAAAACCTTCACAAAATGACCTATCATGTTCGAGGTTTCATTGCTTTCGGTCCAAATGACCGATGTTATGTGCTGAATCACGGCATAGTTTGTGATGATGTGCCCATATTATGCATGCATGTGGACATTGGTATGGATAACAATGTTGCAGGAGGAAGTTTTCCTTTTGGTGCATACGAAAAGCCATTTTCCATTTTCCGAGCACAAAAGCGGGTCATTTGTGAAGTAACCACCAAAATGCTGTTTAGAATACTACCGTCCCATTTTCTAAAATACTAGACCACCTTACATGGACTATATCCCCGAGACATCTCAAACCTTTTCGTCCATCTCGGTAAAAAGGACAAATGTCTGCGAATCGGAAGGAAGTGGGTGCGGTTTGTACTACGGTACATGATCTAACGCCGTGATTTTTGAAAAATCATTTTAGACTCAATATGTGGTTTCTTGGAGATCCAATGCAAGTTCTAACGATGCTCGTCCCTATCTTCATGTATGCCGGTTCGAGCATAGTTAGAAATTGAAAAAATTCAAAACGGGCATAAGAAATTCAAAAAAATCCGAACAACGAAAATCCTTCGCATGGTGTCATATTATGTGACATAGTTGAAAGGAAAAATACCAGACTTGGTATATTGATCATGTCTCTAAAAAACCTTCACAAAATGACCTATCATGTTCGAGGTTTCATGGCTTTCGGTCCAAATGACCGATGTTATGTGCTGAATCACGACATAGTTTGTGATGATGTGCCCATATTATGCATGCATGTGGACATTGGTATGGAGAACAATGTTGCAGGAGGAAGTTTTCCTTTTCATACGGAAAAGCCATTTTCCATTTTTGGCGAAAAAAACGGGTTGTTTTGTGAAGTAACACCAAAATGCTGTTTCAGAATGCTACCGTCCCATTTTTTGAAATACTAAACCACCTTAAATGGACTATATCCCAACTGGAACATGTCAAACCTTTTCGTCCATCCCGGATAAACAGGACAAATGTGTGCCGAATCGGCAGGAAGTGGGTCCGGTTTGTACTACAGGTAAATGACTAACGCCTGTGATTTTTTGAAAAAATCATTTTTAGACTCGCAATATGTGGTTTCTTCAGAGATCCAATGCAATTTCTAACGATGCTCGTCCCCTATCTTCATGCACGCCGGTTCGACCATAGTTAGAAATTAAAAAATCTCAAAACGGGCATAAGAAATTCAAAAAAAATCCGAATGATGAAAATCCTTCGCTTGGTGTCATATTATGTGACATAGTTGAAAGGAAAAATACCTGACTTGGTATATTGATCATGTCTCAAAAAACCTTCACAAAATGACCTATCATGTTTGAGGTTTCATGGCTTTCGGTCCAAATGACCGATGTTATGTGCTGAATCACGGCATAGTTTGTGATGATGTGCCCATATTATGCATGCATGTGGACAATTGTATGGAGAACAATGTTGCAGGAGGAAGTTTTTCTTTTCGTCGCACGGAAAAGCCATTTTCCATTTTCCGAGCTCAAAAAAGGGTCGTTTTGTGAAGTAACCACCAAAATGCTGTTTCAGAATGCCACCGTCCCATTTTTCTAAAATACTAGACCACCTTACATGGACTATCTCCAAACCGGGACATCTCAAACCTTTTCGTCCATCCCGGGTAAAAATGACAAATGTTTGCCGAATCGGTAGGAAGTGGGTTCGATTTGTACTACATGTACATGATCTAACGCCCGTGATTTTTTGAAAAAATCATTTTTAGACTCGCAATATGTTGTTTTCTTCAGAGATCCAATGAAAGTTCTAACGATGCACGTCCCCTATATTCATGCACGCCGGTTCGACCATAGTTAGAAATTCAAAAAATTCAAAACGAGCATCAGAAATTAAAAAAATCCGAACAACGAAAATCCTTCGCGTGGTGTCAATTATGTGACATAGTTGAAAGGAAAAATATCAGACTTGGTATATTGATCATGTCTCTAAAAAACCTTCACAAAATGACCTATCATGTTCGAGGTTTCATGGCTTTCGGTCCAAATGACCGATGTTATGTGCTGAATCACGACATAGTTTGTGATGATGTGCCCATATTATGCATGCATGTGGACATTGGTATGGAGAACAATGTTGCAGGAGGAAGTTTTCCTTTTCGTCGCACGGAAAAGCCATTTTCCATTTTTCAAGCGCAAAAAACGGGTCGTTTTGTGAAGTAACCACCAAAATGCTGTTTCAGAATGCTACCGTCCCATTCTTTTAAAATACTAAACCACCTTACAAGGACTATATCCCAACTGGAACATGTCAAACCTTTTCGTCCATCCCGGATAAACAAGACAAATGTGTGCCGAATCGGCAGGAAGTGGGTCCAGTTTGTACTATAGGTACATGATCTAACACCCGTGATTTTTAAAAAAAATCATTTTTAGACTCGCAATATGTGGTTTCTTCAGAGATCTAATGCAATTTCTAACGATGCTCGTCCCCTATCTTCATGCACGCCGGTTCGACCATAGTTAGAAATTCAAAAATCTCAAAACAGGCATAAGAAATTCAAAAAAAATCCGAACAATGAAAATCCTTCGCTTGGTGTCATATTATGTGATATAGTTGAAAGGAAAAATACCAGACTTGGTATATTGATCATGTCTCGAAAAAACCTTCACAAAATGACCTATCATGTTCGAGGTTTCATGGCTTTCGGTCCAAATGACCGATGTTATGTGCTGAATCAAGGCATAGTTTGTGATGATGTGCCCATATTATGCATGCAGGTGGACAATTATATGGAGAACAATGTTGCAGGAGGAAGTTTTTCATTTCGTCGCACGGAAAAGCCATTTTCAATTTTCCGAGCTCAAAAAAGGGGTCGTTTTGTGAAGTAACCACCAAAATGCTGTTTCAGAATGCCACCGTCCCATTTTTCTAAAATACTAGACCACCTTACATGGACTATCTCCCAACCGGGACATCTCAAACCTTTTCTTCCATCCCGGGTAAAAATGACAAATGTTTGCCGAATCGGTAGGAAGTAGGTTCGATTTGTACTACAGGTACATGATCTAACGCCCGTGATTTTTTGAAAAAATCATTTTTAGACTTCATAATATGTTGTTTTCTTCAGAGATCAATAAAAGTTCTAACGATGCACGTCCCTATATTCATGCCTTGATGCGACCATAGTTAGAAATTCAAAAAATTTAAAACGAGCATAAGAAATTAAAAAAAATCCGAACAACGAAAATCCTTCACGTGGTGTCAATTATGTGACATAGTTGAAAGGAAAAATATCAGACTTGGTATATTGATCATGTCTCTAAAAAACCTTCACAAAATGACCTATCATGTTCGAGGTTTCATGGCTTTCGGTCCAAATGACCGATGTTATGTGCTGAATCACGACATAGTTTGTGATGATGTGCCCATATTATGCATGCATGTGGACATTGGTATGGAGAACAATATTGCAGGAGGAAGTTTTCCTTTTTGTCACACGGAAAAGCCATTTTCTATTTTCCGAGTGCAAAAAACGGGTCGTTTTGTGAAGTAACCACCAAAATCCTGTTTGAATGCTACCGTCCCATTTTCTAAAATTCTAAACCTCCTTACATGGACTATATCCCAACTAGAACATGTCAAAACTTTTCGTCCATCCTGGATAAACAAGACAAATGTGTGCCAAATCGGCAGGAAGTGGGTCCGGTTTGTACTACAGGTACATGATCTAACGCCCGTGATTTTTTGAAAAAATCATTTTTAGACTCGCAATATGTGGTTTCTTCAGGGATCCGATGCAATTTCTAATGATGCTCGTCCCCTATCTTCATGCACGCCGGTTCGACCATAGTTAGAAATTCAAAAAATTCAAAACGGGCATAAGAAATTCAAAAAAAATCAGAACAATGAAAATCCTTCGCGTGGTGTCATATTATGTGACATAGTTGAAAGGAAAAATACCAGACTTGGTATATTGATCATGTCTCGAAAAAACCTTCATAAAATGACCTATCATGTTCGAGGTTTCATGGCTTTCGGTCCAAATGACCGATGTTATGTGCTGAATCACGACATAGTTTGTGATGATGTGCCCATATTATGCGTGCATGTGGACATTGGTATGGAGAACAATGTTGCAGGAGGAAGTTTTCCTTTTTGTCGCACGGAAAAGCCATTTTCATTTTCCGAGCGCAAAAAAGGGTCGTTTTGTAAAGTACACACTAAAATGCTGTTTCAGAATGCTACTGTCCCATTTTTCTAAAATACTAAACCACCTTATATGGACTATATCCCAACTAGAACATGTCAAACCTTTTTGTCCATCCCGGATAAACAGGACAAATGTGTGCCGAATCGGCAGGAAGTGGGTCCGGTTTGTACTACAATTACATGATCTAACGCCCGTGATTTTTTGAAAAAATCATTTTTAGACTCGCAATATGTGGTTTGTTCAGAGATCCAATGCAATTTGTAACGATGCTCGTCCCCTATCTTCATGCACGCCGGTTCGACCATAGTTCGAAATTCAAAACGGGCATAAGAAATTCAAAAAAAATCTGAACAATGAAAATCCTTCGCGTGGTGTCATATTATGTGACATAGTTGAATGGAAAATACCAGACTTGGTATATTGATCATGTCTCGAAAAAACCTTCACAAAATGACCTATCATGTTCGAGGTTTCATTGCTTTCGGTCCAAATGACCGATGTTATGTGCTGAATCACGGCATAGTTTGTGATGATGTGCCCATATTATGCATGCATGTGGACATTGGTATGGATAACAATGTTGCAGGAGGAAGTTTTCCTTTTCGTCGCACGAAAAAGCCATTTTCCATTTTCCGAGCACAAAAAACGGGTCATTTTGTGAAGTAACCACCAAAATGCTGTTTCAGAATGCTACCGTCCCATTTTTCTAAAATACTAGACCACCTTACATGGACTATATCCCAACCGAGACATCTCAAACCTTTTCGTCCATCTCGGGTAAAAAGGACAAATGTCTGCCGAATCGGAAGGAAGTGGGTGCGGTTTGTACTACAGTACATGATCTAACGCCGTGATTTTTGAAAAATCATTTTAGACTATAATATGTGGTTTCTTCAGAGATCCAATGCAAGTTCTAACGATGCTCGTCCCCTATCTTCATGCACGCCGGTTCGACCATAGTTAGAAATTCAAAAATCTCAAAACAGGCATAAGAAATTCAAAAAAAATCCGAACAATGAAAATCCTTCGCTTGGTGTCATATTATGTGATATAGTTGAAAGGAAAAATACCAGACTTGGTATATTGATCATGTCTCGAAAAAACCTTCACAAAATGACCTATCATGTTCGAGGTTTCATGGCTTTCGGTCCAAATGACCGATGTTATGTGCTGAATCAAGGCATAGTTTGTGATGATGTGCCCATATTATGCATGCAGGTGGACAATTATATGGAGAACAATGTTGCAGGAGGAAGTTTTTCATTTCGTCGCACGGAAAAGCCATTTTCAATTTTCCGAGCTCAAAAAAGGGGTCGTTTTGTGAAGTAACCACCAAAATGCTTTTTCAGAATGCAACCGTCCCAATTTCTAAAATACTAGACCACCTTACATGGACTATCTCCCAACCGGGACATCTCAAACCTTTTCTTCCATCCCGGGTAAAAATGACAAATGTTTGCCGAATCGGTAGGAAGTAGGTTCGATTTGTACTACAGGTACATGATCTAACTTGTGATTTTTGAAAAAATCATTTTAGACTCATAATATGTTGTTTTCTTCAGAGATCAATAAAAGTTCTAACGATGCCGTCCCTATATTCATGCACGCCGGTTCGACCATAGTTAGAAATTCAAAAAATTTAAAACGAGCATAAGAAATTAAAAAAAATCCGAACAACGAAAATCCTTCACGTGGTGTCAATTATGTGACATAGTTGAAAGGAAAAATATCAGACTTGGTATATTGATCATGTCTCTAAAAAACCTTCACAAAATGACCTATCATGTTCGAGGTTTCATGGCTTTCGGTCCAAATGACCGATGTTATGTGCTGAATCACGACATAGTTTGTGATGATGTGCCCATATTATGCATGCATGTGGACATTGGTATGGAGAACAATATTGCAGGAGGAAGTTTTCCTTTTCGTCACACGGAAAAGCCATTTTCTATTTTCCGAGTGCAAAAGCGAATCGTTTGTGAAGTAACCACCAAAATCCTGTTTGAACTACCGTCCCATTTTTCTAAAATACTAAACCACCTTACATGGACTATATCCCAACTAGAACATGTCAAAACTTTTCGTCCATCCTGGATAAACAAGACAAATGTGTGCCAAATCGGCAGGAAGTGGGTCCGGTTTGTACTACAGGTACATGATCTAACGCCCGTGATTTTTTGAAAAAATCATTTTTAGACTCGCAATATGTGGTTTCTTCAGGGATCCGATGCAATTTCTAATGATGCTCGTCCCCTATCTTCATGCACGCCGGTTCGACCATAGTTAGAAATTCAAAAAATTCAAAACGGGCATAAGAAATTCAAAAAAAATCAGAACAATGAAAATCCTTCGCGTGGTGTCATATTATGTGACATAGTTGAAAGGAAAAATACCAGACTTGGTATATTGATCATGTCTCGAAAAAACCTTCATAAAATGACCTATCATGTTCGAGGTTTCATGGCTTTCGGTCCAAATGACCGATGTTATGTGCTGAATCACGACATAGTTTGTGATGATGTGCCCATATTATGCGTGCATGTGGACATTGGTATGGAGAACAATGTTGCAGGAGGAAGTTTTCCTTTTTGTCGCACGGAAAAGCCATTTTCATTTTCGGCGCATAAAAAAGGGTCGTTTATAAAGTACACACTAAAATGCTGTTTCAGAATGCTACTGTCCCATTTTTCTAAAATACTAAACCACCTTATATGGACTATATCCCAACTAGAACATGTCAAACCTTTTTGTCCATCCCGGATAAACAGGACAAATGTGTGCCGAATCGGCAGGAAGTGGGTCCGGTTTGTACTACAATTACATGATCTAACGCCCGTGATTTTTTGAAAAAATCATTTTTAGACTCGCAATATGTGGTTTGTTCAGAGATCCAATGCAATTTGTAACGATGCTCGTCCCCTATCTTCATGCACGCCGGTTCGACCATAGTTCGAAATTCAAAACGGGCATAAGAAATTCAAAAAAAATCTGAACAATGAAAATCCTTCGCGTGGTGTCATATTATGTGACATAGTTGAATGGAAAATACCAGACTTGGTATATTGATCATGTCTCGAAAAAACCTTCACAAAATGACCTATCATGTTCGAGGTTTCATTGCTTTCGGTCCAAATGACCGATGTTATGTGCTGAATCACGGCATAGTTTGTGATGATGTGCCCATATTATGCATGCATGTGGACATTGGTATGGATAACAATGTTGCAGGAGGAAGTTTTCCTTTTCGTCGCACGAAAAAGCCATTTTCCATTTTCCGAGCACAAAAAACGGGTCATTTTGTGAAGTAACCACCAAAATGCTGTTTCAGAATGCTACCGTCCCATTTTTCTAAAATACTAGACCACCTTACATGGACTATATCCCAACCGAGACATCTCAAACCTTTTCGTCCATCTCGGGTAAAAAGGACAAATGTCTGCCGAATCGGAAGGAAGTGGGTCTGGTTTGTACTACAGGTACATGATCTAACGCCCGTGATTTTTTGAAAAATCATTTTTAGACTCGCAATATGTGGTTTCTTCAGAGATCCAATGCAAGTTCTAACGATGCTCGTCCCCTATCTTCATGTATGCCGGTTCGAGCATAGTTAGAAATTGAAAAAATTCAAAACGGGCATAAGAAATTCAAAAAAATCCGAACAACGAAAATCCTTCGCATGGTGTCATATTATGTGACATAGTTGAAAGGAAAAATACCAGACTTGGTATATTGATCATGTCTCTAAAAAACCTTCACAAAATGACCTATCATGTTCGAGGTTTCATGGCTTTCGGTCCAAATGACCGATGTTATGTGCTGAATCACGACATAGTTTGTGATGATGTGCCCATATTATGCATGCATGTGGACATTGGTATGGAGAACAATGTTGCAGGAGGAAGTTTTCCTTTTCATCGCACGGAAAAGCCATTTTCCATTTTTTGAGCGAAAAAAACGGGTTGTTTTGTGAAGTAACACCAAAATGCTGTTTCAGAATGCTACCGTCCCATTTTTTGAAATACTAAACCACCTTAAATGGACTATATCCCAAGGAACATGTCAAACCTTTTTCCATCCGGATAAGCAGGACAAATGTGTGCGAATCGGCGGGAAGTGGGTCGGTTTGTACTACAGGTACATGACTAACGCCTGTGATTTTTTGAAAAAATCATTTTTAGACTCGCAATATGTGGTTTCTTCAGAGATCCAATGCAATTTCTAACGATGCTCGTCCCCTATCTTCATGCACGCCGGTTCGACCATAGTTAGAAATTAAAAAATCTCAAAACGGGCATAAGAAATTCAAAAAAAATCCGAATGATGAAAATCCTTCGCTTGGTGTCATATTATGTGACATAGTTGAAAGGAAAAATATCTGACTTGGTATATTGATCATGTCTCAAAAAACCTTCACAAAATGACCTATCATGTTTGAGGTTTCATGGCTTTCGGTCCAAATGACCGATGTTATGTGCTGAATCACGGCATAGTGTTTGATGATGTGCCCATATTATGCATGCATGTGGACAATTGTATGGAGAACAATGTTGCAGGAGGAAGTTTTTCTTTTAAATGCATACGGAAAAGCCATTTTCCTTTTTCCGAGCTCAAAAAAGGGTCGTTTTGTGAAGTAACCACCAAAATGCTGTTTCAGAATGCCACCGTCCCATTTTTCTAAAATAGTAGACCACCTTACATGGACTATCTCCAAACCGGGACATCTCAAACCTTTTCGTCCATCCCGGGTAAAAATGACAAATGTTTGCCGAATCGGTAGGAAGTGGGTTCGATTTGTACTACATGTACATGATCTAACGCCCGTGATTTTTGAAAAAATCATTTTAGACTACAATATGTTGTTTTCTTCAGAGATCCAATGAAAGTTCTAACGATGCACGTCCCCTATATTCATGCACGCCGGTTCGACCATAGTTAGAAATTCAAAAAATTCAAAACGAGCATCAGAAATTAAAAAAATCCGAACAACGAAAATCCTTCGCGTGGTGTCAATTATGTGACATAGTTGAAAGGAAAAATATCAGACTTGGTATATTGATCATGTCTCTAAAAAACCTTCACAAAATGACCTATCATGTTCGAGGTTTCATGGCTTTCGGTCCAAATGACCGATGTTATGTGCTGAATCACGACATAGTTTGTGATGATGTGCCCATATTATGTATGCATGTGGACATTGGTATGGAGAACAATGTTGCAGGAGGAAGTTTTCCTTTTCGTCGCACGGAAAAGCCATTTTCTATTTTCCGAGTGCAAAAAACGGGTCGTTTTGTGAAGTAACCACCAAAATCCTGTTTCAGAATGCTACCGTCCCATTTTTCTAAAATACTAAACCACCTTACATGGACTATATCCCAACTGGAACATGTCAAAGCTTTTCGTCCATCCCGGATAAACCAGACAAATGTGTGCTGAATCGGGGGGCGTGGGTGCAGTTTGTACTACAGTACATGATCTAACGTGATTTTTGAAAAATCATTTTAGACTACAATATGTGGTTTCTTCAGAGATCCAATGCAAGTTCTAACGATGCTCGTCCCCTATCTTCATCCATGCTGGTTCGACCATAGTTAGAAATTCAAAAAATTCAAAACGGGCATAAAAAATTCAAAAAAAATCCGAACAATGAAACTCCTTCGCGTGGTGTCATATTATGTGACATAGTTGAAAGGAAAAATACCAAACTTGGTATATTGATCATGTCTCGAAAAAACCTTCACAAAATGACCTATCATGTTCGATGTTTCATGGCTTTCGGTCCAAATGAAAGATGTTATGTGCTGAATCATGGCATAGTTTGTGATGCTGTGCCCATATTATGCATGTATGTGGACATTGGTATAGAGAACATTGTTGCAGGAGGAAGGTTTTCTTTACGTCCCACGGAAAAGCCATTTTCCATTTTCTGATCGCAAAAAACCGATCGTTTTGTGAAGTAACCACCAAAATGCTGTTTCAGAATGCTACCGTCCCATTTTTCTAAAATACTAGACCACCTTACATGGACTATATCCCAACTGCGACATCTGAAACCTTTTTGTCCATCCCGGGTAAAAAGGACAAATGTCTGCCGAATCGGTAGGAAGTGGGTCCGGTTTGTACTACAGGTACATGATCTAGCACCCGTGATTTTTTGAAAAAAAATCATTTTTAGACTCGCAATATGTTGTTTTCTTCAGAGATCCAATGAAAGTTCTAACGATGCCCGTCCCCTATCTTCATGCACGCCGGTTCGACCATAGTTAGAAATTCAAAAAATTCAAAACGGGCATAAGATATTCAAAAAAATCCGAACAATGAAAATCCTTCGCGTGGTGTCATATTATGTGACATAGTTGAAAGGAAAAATACCAGACTTGGTATATTTATCATGTCTCTAAAAAACCTTCACAAAATGACCTATCATGTTCGAGGTTTCATGGCTTTCGGTCCAAATGACCGATGTTATGTGCTGAATCACGACATAGTTTGTGATGACGTGCCCATATTATGCATCCATGTGGATATTGGTATGGAGAACAATGTTGCAGGAGGAAGTTTTCCTTTTTGCATACGGAAAACCCATTTTCCATTTTCCGAGCGCAAAAACGGGTCTTTTGTAACCACCAAAATGCTGTTTCAGAATGCTACCGTCCCATTTTTCTAAAATACTAAACCACCTTACATGGACTATATCCCAACTGGAACATGTCAAACCTTTTCGTCCATCCCGGATAAACAGGACAAATGTGTGCCGAATCGGTAGGAAGTGGGTCCGGTTTGTACTACAGGTACATGATCTAACGCCCGTGATTTTTTAAAAAAATCATTTTTAGACTCGCAATATGTGGTTTCTTCAGAGATCCAATGCAATTTCTAACGATGCTCATCCCCTATCTTCATGCACGCCGGTTCGACCATAGTTAGAAATTCAAAAATCTCAAAACAGGCATAAGAAATTCAAAAAAAATCCGAACAATGAAAATCCTTCGCTTGGTGTCATATTATGTGACATAGTCGAAAGGAAAAATACCAGACTTGGTATATTGATCATGTCTCGAAAAAAACTTCACAAAATGACCTATCATGTTCGAGGTTTCATGGCTTTCGGTCCAAATGACCGATGTTATGTGCTGAATCACGGCATAGTTTGTGATGATGTGCCCATATTATGCATGTGGACATTGGTATGGAGAACAATGTTGCAGGAGGAAGTTTTCTTTTTCGTCGCACGGAAAAGCCATTTTCCAATTTCCGAGGTCAAAAAAGGGGTCGTTTTGTGAAGTAACCACCAAAATGCTGTTTCAGAATGCCACCGTCCCATTTTTCTAAAATACTAGACCACCTTACGTGGACTATCTCCCAACCGGGACATCTCAAACCTTTTTGTCCATCCCAGGTAAAATGACAAATGTCTGCCGAATCGGTAGGAAGTGGGTCCGATTTATACTACAGGTACATGATCTAACGCCCGTGATTTTTTGAAAAAATCATTTTTAGACTCGCAATATGTTCTTTTCTTCAGCGATCCAATGAAAGTTTTAACGATGCTCGTCCCCTATCTTCATGCACGCCGGTTCGACCATAGTTAGAAATTCAAAAAATTCAAAACGGGCATAAGAAATTCAAAAAAATCCGAACAATGAAAATCCTTCGCGTGGTGTCATATTATGTGACATAGTTGAAAGGAAAAATACCAGACTTGGTATATTGATCATGTCTCGAAAAAACCTTCACAAAATGACCTATCATGTTCGAGGTTTCATGGCTTTCGGTCCAAATGACCAATGTTATGTGCTGAATCACGGCATAGTTTGTGATGATGTGCCCATATTATGCATGCATGTGGACATTGGTATGGAGAACAATGTTGCAGGAGGAAATTTTCCTTTTCGTCGCCCGGAAAAGCAATTTTCCATTTTCCGAGCGCAAAAAACGAGTCGTTTTGTGAAGTAACCACCAAAATGCTGTTTCAGAATGCTACCGTCCCATTTTTCTAAAATACTAAACCACCTTACATGGACTATATCCCAATCGGAACATGTCAAACCTTTTCGTCCATCCCTGATAAAAAGGACAAATGTGTGCCGAATCGGCAGGAAGTGGGTCCGGTTTGTTTTACAGGTACATGATCTAACGGCCGTGATTTTTTGAAAAAATCATTTTTAGACCCGTAATATTTGGTTTCTTCAGAGATCCAATGCAAGTTCTAACGATGCTCGTCCCCTATCTTCATGCACGCCGGTTCGACCATAGTTAGAAATTCAAAAAAAATCCAAACAATGAAAATCCTTCGCGTGGTGTCATATTATGTGACATAGTTGAAAGGAAAAATACCAGACTTGGTATATTGATCATGTCTCGAAATTTTTTGACAAAATGACCTATCATGTTCGAGGTTTCATGGCTTTCGGTCCTAATGACCGATGTTATGTGCTGAATCACAGCATAGTTTCCTGCCATTTCTTCCCGCCATTTTTCTTTCCGCCATTTTTTTTCCCGCCATTTTTTCCCACCATTTCTTTCCGCTATTTCTTCCCGCCATTTTTCTTCCCGCCATTTTTCCCTTGATTCTTCCCCATTTCTTCCTTGATTTTACACTTGATTCTTCCCTCCAGTTATCTTCCTGCCATTTCTCACTATATATATAGGGTTGGCCTCCATTGTCATTCCATATCTCTAGACTCATATCTGCAACCTCATCACTCTTTCCCATGGCTTCCACCATAGCACTAACCCCTAGGGAGGCAGAGACGCTTTGCGCCTCAAACTACCCCTGCCCGACGGGCTACTATGTCCCTGTCGGTTGGATGCTGAGCGCCGGAGGCGTGCCGGTTCCTCCTATCCCTTTAGGTGTGGTGCGCCGGATGGACATCACGAACCACTACTACTTCGAGCTCACGTCGGAGCAGCGGAAGAATCCCATATGGCATCCCGACTATTTCCCGACTTGGGAAGCCTTCTTCGTAGATCGGCGTGAGAGGGCGCTCGCCATTCACGAGGAGGGCGACCCTCCTCCTCCGAACTTCAACGAGGCCGGCCGTCGGCTGTGGTGGCACGGCCGGACTCTCCAGAGCGTCATGGCCTATGACACGGCAGCCGACTCTAACCCCGATTGTGCTACCCTCAAGTCCAACCCACTCATACTTAGCCTTCAAGGTTCAACTATGGTGACCCCGACGACGACAGCGACGACGGCCGTGGCGAGTACGACGACTAAAGTGGCGAGTATTACAGGTGTAGGCAGGAGCATGACTGAATCACTCCAACATTGCAAAACAATTTCGGACGATTATGGCTTAATCTGGGCCATGTATCTTAATTTTCAGTTCTTCTATGTAACTTAGTGTTAGTTGCGTTATGTACTTTATTTCCAGTTCTATCCTAATATAAGTTAATTAATTTTTATTTTTAAATGGTTACATTAATTATTTTTAAAAACAGAAAATGGTTTTGAATTAGTTATTCAAATCCAAACACTTTTTATGTTTAAAGTTTTTCTAAATTCCAAATTAATATTAAAAATATATAAATTAATTCATTTTTAATTTTAAATGGTTACATTAATTATTTTTAAAAATAGAAAATGGTTTTGAATTAGTTATTCAAATCCAAACACTTTTTATGTTTAAAGTTTTTCTAAATTCCAAATTAATATTCAAAAAATATAAGTTAATTCATTTTTTATTTTAAATGGTTCATATTTTAAATGGTTACATTAATTATTTTTAAAAACAAAATGGTTTTGAATTAGTCATTCAAATCCAAACACTTTTTATGTTTAAAGTTTTTCTAAATTCCAAATTAATATTCATAAAATATAAGTTAATTTATTTTTAATTTTAAATGGTTTATAGTTTAAATGGTTACATTAATTATTTTTTAAAACAGAAAATAGTTTTGAATTAGCTATTCAAATTCAAACACTTTTTATGTTTAAAGTTTTTCTAAATTCCAAAGTAATTACCATTTAAAAAATATTAGAAATTTAAACCCAAAATAAAAAATAAGGCGGGAACAGAGAGAAAATTCCTGAATTTTTTTAAAAACAGGGTCATACGTCCCGGTTGGAGCCACCAACCGGGACTAAAGAACCCTGCCGTGTCCCTTGGGCTGATGCAAAAAAGGTGGAGTATACATCCCGGTTGGTTCCACCAACCGGGACGTATGAACCTTTAGTCCCGGTTGGTGGCACCAACGGGAACGTATGGCCTCTCCCTTTATAAACGATGCATGCCCGTTCCTCTCCTTCCCCTCCATTCTCTATAACCCCCGACGCGTACACAGAGCTGGGAGACGCCGCTGCCCCGATCCCCACGTCGCCGGCAGGCTGCTCCGTCCTTGCACGCCTGCCGTTGTCGTCAGCGCCGCCGCCTCCGCCCTCCATCTCCGTCCATCGCCGCGCCCTCCGCGCGCTTCCGTCCTTGTCTCCGGCCGCACGCGCGTGTCCAGCGTCGCCACCGCCACATGCGTCTCCAGCCGACGTGTCTAGCGCTGCCCGCCGCCTCTCCCTCCTCCCCGACCGCCACAGCGCCTCCGTCTCCGTCCATCGCCACGCGCTCCATCCGCCTCCGTCGACCTAAGTCTCCGGCCGCGTCATCTCCAGCCGCCTCCATCGACCTCCGTCTCCGGTCACGTCGTCTCCGGCCGCCTCCGTCGACCTCCGTCTCTAGCCGCGTTGATCGTCTCTGGCCGCCTCCCTCTCCTCCCCGACCGCCATAGCGCCGCCTGCGCCGACCGCCGCCGCCGGTACCGTGCACACTCGCGCGCGCGCGCCCCTTTCCTTTTAGGTTTTGTTTTAAGAAATCCTTCCCTTTTAGGTGTGTATATATGCATGTATGTAGATTGATCATATAAAATTTGTGCAAATTTGTAAAATTCATATACAATTTAATATTGATCATAAAAATACATGTGATATATCCCTGGATTCAAAATAATGTGTAGAATATTATCATGCAATAAAATTCGTACTTTGACCAATGTATATTCTCTGACATATTTAAATCTATTATATGGTAAATAATTCATAGGAAAATATCCACAACTTCAAAATTGGAAAATTTGGTGTCTATGGATTCAGAAAATTGTAATCTATGTCACTGTAGCATTAGTTAATTTTGTTACAGTATAAAATAATTACCTATTATTAAATCCACCAACCGGGACAAAAGGCCCGAGCTCTCCGCCACCCGCGTGCCCCATCCGCCACCACCGCCGCGTCCGTCCGCGCGTGCCCCGGCTACTTTTCCCCCTCGCGCGTGACCTCAATCGCCTGGATCGGAAGCTCTGGCCGCCGTATGTCTCCGTCTATTCTGGCATCTCCCGAGCTCCCCCGGCCTCGCCACCACCTCTGTCGTGTTCCTGGTGAGCTGCTGATCCTCATATTGCCCTCCGTTCTCTCCCTCTCCTCCTGTATTGTTCTCCCCGTGTGTGCTCGACGGAGGAGACGCTTCGGTGACCAAGAAGGAGCGGCGCCGCCACTATCTTGCTCCCTGCATCGCCCTCTCTCTAACGCGCCCATCCACAGGCGTCTGTCTGGCTCGATGGATCCATGCTCGACCTGTGAGCATCACCATTGATGACATCAGCATGATGTCATGCTGGTGTCATATTTCCCTTTTATTTTCTTTTAATTATTTCTGTAATTAATAAAATGTATGACAGGTGGGCCCTGCCTTTCAAGATTTTAATATTTTTTGTAAATGTTTTCTGAAATTAATAAAAGTCTGAAATGTGGGCCCAAGTTGTAAATTATTTTAAATATTCCAAAATGATTTAAAATGAATTAAAACTCGAGAAATTCATAACTAATTCATTTTAAATTAGAAAAATACAAATAATATACCAAAATGTTTAGAAAAATGAAACCTATCTTACTAAGCTATAATCATACATTGTTAACCAACTTTTATGGCAAGTTTAATTAGAAGAACCAATTGAACCCCACATGTATATATATTAGGGTTTCTCCGAATTAGGGTTTATATCTCTCAACACCGTACCTAACATTCTCCCTTAGCCGCTCTGACTTATCCGTTTTTCCAACTATGCAGAAAATATGGACCCACACGATAGAGACGAAGAAAAGGAAGAGTTGATCCAAGGTGTGATCCGCGGGGAAGAAAATTTAGATGTATCGACGTTTCTGAACAACTCCGGTGAGGGTGATCCTCTTTTTGCCATAAGAGACGACTTGTTTGAGGTTGAAGGTGATGCCTTCCGCGAGGGAGAAGGCGATGCCTTGTGAGATCGAAAAGACAATCGCTCCGGCGAGGTGCATGTAATATAATTAATTCATTAATTAATCATCTGCTATCTATATAGAAATAGTAACGATGATCTTTCTTCTTTTAGCCCTCTAGATCGAAGAAATCTACTGAAAAGAGCGGACGAGGCCCAACCAAAAAGTTGTAAGACCATGAGAGGTTCAAGATCGAAGATATCGATGAAGACGGCAAACCGATTGCTCCCGAAGTTGTCGCAAACAAATTTGTGGCACAATGCGGAGTAATCGTTAGGTACTTCATCCCGATCACCGTTCAAAATTGGAATAGGCCTGCTAATGCGGAAGAAGAGGGAATGTCTTTATTTCTCCCTACCATGGCCAAAGATTTACAGTGTAAGAGGCTCATGGTTAATTTCAAACTACCGAAGATAGAGCCGGATCCAAATGCGGAGGATCCAGTTGCGGACGCCTTAGAACATGCGCGGGCCATGTAGGCTAAGGTCGGAGAGTGGGCTATGAAGAAGATGGCCCAGTGTTTCCAAATGGAAGAAAAGATTGCACCTTGACTATGTCGTGAAAGAGAAGACTCCAGATTTCAAGAAGATTCAGTTTGAGAAGATAAAACCATTCTGGGCTGAAATTGTGAATTACAAGACATCAGAAAAAGCTAAGAAAATGTCTGCAACGAATAAGCTGAATGCTGCTAACAAGAAGGATCACCATACTATGGGGCAAGGTTGCTACTGGGCTGGCATTCCTAAGTGGGAGAAACTTGAGGATGAACTCCGTGCTAAAAAGATCATCCCTGAGACAGACGATTGGATCGAACGTGCAAGGAATTGTTTTTATGGGTATGGGGGCACGTTGGACTCGGAAGGGATGTGTATATATAACATACGACATAAAGAAGACCCCTTTCCAATCGAGAAGATGAGAAAAGCAGTAAAGGCTGTTAAAGATGGGGACTTCATTCCCGATAGAGAGAATGATGAGCTTACACTCGCCCTTGGAAATAAGGAACATGATGGACGAACACGTGCACAAGCGGATCCAAACCATGGAGGACTGGGTTTCCCGAAGAGAGGAAGAAATATCCTGATAGAAGCCATCAGAGGAGAAAGGACAAGGCAGAAGTTGAAGCAGATATTCAAAAAGAGCGAATGCGTATAATTGAAGAACGAATAAAGCAACAACAAGATGAAATTAATGCACTTAAAGAGCAAAGTACTACCGGCCCATCTCAGCAGCACATGGTGGTAGAACCTGCATTCGATACTACCGGCCTATCGAATAATCGAAAAAGCAGTGTGGCTTCCACCAAGGTCCCGGGTGATGACAATGACGATGATGATGGTGCACCGACGATGGCTCCTGTTGGCTACCCAGTGGATGATATCACACAGATGACACACTGCGAGCTACATGTCAACGTTGTGAACATATCAATGAAGGTGGCGGTCGGCTATGCCTTACCAATTGAACCCACACCAACTTACCACTGTCGTCCGGTTCCACAGGGCTACGCTGTTGTCGGGGTGGATGAAATCATGCCCACCTTTGACGTTTTAAAGCTTGACTACCCTGCAGGTGAAGGGGATGGGACTGAACTGGGAGAAGCAATAAACGTCACCATGCTATGGCCAACGGAATGTATCGTGCTTCGAAATCACACGCTAAGGCCATCTTCACCGCCGCCTCAACCGTCTCCAGCGAGGTTGTCGCCGCCGCGGCAGCCGTCTTCGTCGCCTCACCCGGCTCCGTCACCTCACCTGTTTCCGTCGCCTCACCAATCTCCGGCGCAGCCATTGCTGCGGCAGCCATCGCCGGCGCCTCAGGATAAAAAGTGTAAGCGTAACACCGCTACTCTGCATCGTGGTAAGCGATCACCGAAACATAAACAAGAGCCTCTTCCAAAAGTACCAAAGGTTCCTCCCAAGAGAGATTATGACCGTACTGAAGAGGAGACTACGGCTATCGTTGATGCGGAAACAACAGCGTTTTTAAGCTAATTTGGCGAAAGAGCGAGTTCCCACACCAAAGAAGAAAAAGCTCGAGTGTTCAAAATGCTAAAGACTCTTCATCAACCCGAGCCAAAGCTGTCATCAGACTATGAGCGTTCTATTCTCAATTCACATGCGGCACAACAAGCCTCAAAGCGAAGTACTGATGCAAGCGAGAAATCTGTTGCCCAGATCGGAGAACAAGCAAAACAGTCTTGCGCCCCTCTCAAGGTGTTTTCCCATACCAATGTGGGGTCGAGCAAATATGCGGCCAGAGAGCGGTATGATCCAGAGGTAGTTGCACAATACGGAGAAGCTGCCGCTGCTCAAGGTATGAGTATTTCCCAGTACTTATCCCAGTTAGAGTACTTCCCCGTGTGTGAAGTAGCATACAAATACTAGTACGACAAACCTCTCGTCAAACCTGAGGAGGTAAATAATCTTCCAACAAAAATGCGAAAATTGCATAACTGGTACATGCATGCCACAATGGCCAGGGCTAAATGGATAGTGCTGAGGGTTACAAAAAAGCATTATGGGAAAGAAATAGATGACATGATATCCATTTAATTTGATGAACTATTTCAATTATTCAATCAAGACGCCTTGGACAAATCGATCATCAGTGCCTATTGTCTGTAAGTAATATTCTGTAATTAATTTAGTCTCTAGCTATCTCACCTCGTTTATTGCATGTATATAATCATACTATAATATGCAGAATGAAGATTCTCGAATGCAGCAGATGAAAAATCTATGACATTGGGTTTATTGACCCATATTGGGTTCATCAAGCTAATCTCAAAACAAACCCCCAGGTTACGGAGGATAATATCCTACACGCGTTAAGGTTTCAAGAAACCAGAAGGGAAATACTATTTCCTTACAACTTCGAGTGAGTGTTATTGTCTTGTATACACTTTCTATTTTGCTTACTCGATGTTAAGTATATAACTGATTAGTTATGCATGCGTAGCTTCCACTATATTCTGTTAATCATTCAACTTGACAAAGGGTGTGTACTAGTCATGGACTCGATACATAAACCCCTTGAGCAGTGGAAGGATATGCAGATGCTTCTCCAGCGGTAATTCTAATCATTACAACACTATATCGGCAACGTTCGTGAATTTTATGATATCAAGTAATTAATAACTTATTTTATTCGTTTTCTTTGCCGGTCAGCGCTTGGAAACGGTTCACCAACAAGGCTAGGGGTGTTTGGAAAGAGTAGCTTACATTTCAACCACTAGATGTAAGCACCACTAGCTATATCCGCGCATCTCTTTGATTCTAGTTTTGATACCGTTATTATCATGCTTGATTATTTTTTTGATTGAACTCTGTTTTCGTAAAGTGCCTGACGCAGGGACCAGGGAACAATTTATGTGGATATTATGTTTGCGAGTTCATCCGTCAGACGTGCTGTGAGAAGGGCAGAAATTTAGAGCAAATCCACGTACGTAAACAATTTCTATAGTTTTTAAGTACCATCAAATTGTGTGATGTTTCATTCATATAGGTTGACTCCTTTTTTAAATCCAAAAGGAGAATACTATTCGGGTGTGTATAAACAATAGGGATTGTACAAAGAGCTTATTTTGTATGTAGTGCATGAACTCGATCCATGTATCGAATGTAATAGGTTCAACACTTGGATCTATATTGTCATGATGATCTTATGTAATATAATGGTTCCTTCATTGATGAGTGCAAAACACTAAATAAACAATAAAACAACATAAATGAATTCTCTGCCGTGCCACAAAAAGTGGCCAAAATGCTGTCGCGGCAACAAAAGTTGCCAAAATGAATTCTCTGCCGCGGCAGTGAAATGTGTCAAATCTCTGCCACGGCAGAGGGTTATTTGTCCCGGTTCGTGTTACGAACGACGGATCTCTACCCTCGCCTACATCACGCGTGCCACGCCCTTTTGTCCCGGTTGGTGGGGCAACCGGGACTAAAGGTTGGGGCTTTAGTCCCGGTTGCCCCGTCCCGGTTGGGGAACCGGGACTAAAGCCCCTTACCAATCGGGACACATGGGGTTGTTTACACTAGTGTGTGTAAGTGGAGGACCAGGTGGATCCATATCTCCAAGCTCAGAGACCTAAGCGGAGCTGGCTGGAACGTGAAGACATGCACCATCATCTTGGAGGACGCCCAATACAGGGGACACATCGGTATTAACTAATTTCAATAAAATCCCTACGAGTCCCTTGTGTAACCTCACTAACCTCCTTGCAATTCCATGTATCAGGATCACCCCAAGGATGCCAATTATATGAACAAGCCTGTCGCCAGCTATATGCAGATGGAGACAATAGCTATGTTTAAATATATTAATTAGGAAACTCAAATATAAAGGCAAGCAAATGATCTTACAAATGCAAGATTTCACAACTGAACTAAAAGTAGGGCCTTATACTCGCCCCGGACGCAAAATAATTTCAAGGACGGATTAAGCGAGCCAAGTAGGATAGACAAATTATTTATTTGTGCATCTCACAAGTCTCGCTCACACCACCCTTGAGATCACATCTTACTATTTTTAATCATCGGCCATATGGCAGTAGAAAACCATAATCAATTCAAAACATATTAGTATGAAAATCAACCTCAAAGTAGGACCTCATACTCGTATTAAATGCAAAATAATTTCAGGGACGGTGTAAGCGACATAAGTAGGATATATGAATTATTTATTTGTACATCTCACAAGACTCGCTCACACCACCCCCAAGATCACATCCTACCATTTTTAATCATCGGCCATATGGAAGTACAAACCATAATCTATTCAAATCATATTCATATGAAAATCAACCTAAAAGTTGGGCCTCATACTTTTATTGGACGCAAAATAATTTCAGGGACGGCGTAAGCGAGCTAAGTAGGATGCATAAATTATTTATGTGTGCATCTCATAAGGCTCGCTCACACCACCTCCGAGATTGCATCCTACCATTTTTAATCATCGTCCATATGGAAGTAGAAAACCAAAATCAATCTAAATTCATCTAGATATTGTACCCCTACAATTATCTAAATTTGCTATATATCTAAAATTATTTAGATTTCTACCCCTACAATAAAATCACCTAAAATCAATAAACTAAATACACTAATTAAGAGAGGGGAGGGAGTTTACCTGTGGCGATGCGTGGTCAGGGGAGGTGCAGGTCAGCGGAGAGGACGAGGTCGCCGCAGGTCCGGTGGATCCGTCACTGTGTGGACCGTTGTGGCGCGGGATGGGCCGGCGGCGTGATACGTCCATTTTGCATCACTATTTTATATCATAATTTACTATTATTCATTGATATATTTCATATTTATAGATGATACTTATGCTATTTCATCTATTTTGCATGTTTGATGATTCTTGAAGAATTAACTGCCGGAGTTAGAATTCTGCTGGAAAAAGCGATGTTTAGATGCAATATTTCTGAAGATCAGACAATCCTAGAAAATATACGAAAATTCCTATTTTTCCAGAAGATGAAGATAGCCATAAGATGGAGTGGAGATGGGCCATAGGGGGCCCACACCACCCCTAGGCGCGAGTCCCCGCTGGGCCGCGCGACCAGGTGGTGTGGTCACCCTGGTCCACCTCTGGTGCCGCCCTCTCGTGTATATCTACCCCCCCCCCCCGAAAACCTAAGACTCGGGGAGCCATCACAGAAATATTCCACCGCCTCTGCGGGGAGGAAAACTACAGAGAGAGAAAGAGCTCTCCGGCAAGGAGAAATCTGCCGGGGAAATTCCTTCCCGAAGAGGGGAGATCATCGCCATCGACACCGTCATCGAGATAGGCTTCATCGGGATCATCATCATCATCATCCTAATCATCATCACCACCAGTACCATCACCACCATGCCATACCGCTGTAACAATTGGGTTGAATCTTGTGTAGTTCATAGGGGAAACTTTCCCGGTGTTGATTACTTGTTGTAGTTGATGCTATTGAGTGAAACCATTGTATTATTGTTCATGTTCAGATAGTTACTTATCATTATTTCATCTCTGATCTTGATCCATATGATGTCTCATGATTAGTTCATTTAGTTCTTGAGGACATGGGAGAAGTCATGTTGTTAGTAGTGGAATTATGTTGAGAAATATTTAATGGTTTGATATTTAAGTTGTGGTGCTATTATTCTAGTGGTGTCATGCGAACGTCGACTACATGATACTTCATATTTATGGGCCTAGTAGAATGCATTGTGTATTTGGCTACTAATTGTGGGGTTGCCGGAGTGACAGAAACCTAAGCCCCCGTTAGGAAATCGTTGCATAAGGGAGTGTAGGATCTCAGAGTTTAATGTTGTGGTTAGGTTTTTATCTGAATTACTTTCTTATAGTTGTGGATGCTTGCAAGGAGTTTAAAGTATGTATTAGTCCAAGTTGGGGTAGTACATTAGCGTAGGTTCGCCCACATAACACTTATCCAACCAAAGAAGATTAATCAACTATATGAAGCAGAAGCACTTGACAATATTCCCATGTGTCCTCGAGAACGTTTGGTCATCTTAAGTAATACAACCGGCTTGTACTTTGCCGAATAGAGGATTAGTCCACTTGCTGCAATTATTATTATTGTCTTTTATTTACTCGCACTTTATTTATCTGTATTACCAAAAAACCCTAAAAATCCGTTTGCTGGTATTTACAGTGAATCCTTGATCCAAACTGCTTGTCAACACCTTCTGGCCCTCGTTGGGTTCGGCACTCTTATTTATCGAAAGTACTATGATACACCACCTATAATTGTGGGTCATCAACAATATTTTCTGGCGCTGTTTCCGGGCAGTGTAGCGCTATTGAAGAGTGGAAATTGGTAAAGGAAACTCTACTATGAGTATTGTTTTTATTTCTGTCTATTATTTTATTTCATTATGGATAACACACTTGGTTTCCTATTTGAGAAAACTACTATCCCTGTTATGGTAGTAGATGAACCCCCGCCTGCTAAATTGGATCTTTTTAAAATATCTACGAAAATTCTTGATCATGTTATGAATACTTACTATTTTGGAGATGGAACTGTCCATCCTGGTGATCATTTTCTCTCTATACATGAATTATGCGAGTTGTTCAAGTGTGCAGATATTACAATGGATCAATTTAAGAAAAAAGCTATTCCCTTTATCATTGAAAGTCGGAGCTGAGGAATGGTATTAGCTGCTAAAGAGTGGCTGATCTATTGAATGAGAGGAAATAATACCTCTCTTTTATTCTAAATTCTATCCTCCTAGTGAGATTCATAAATATCGAAATCAAATATATAATTTTTGGCCTCGTGATGGAAAGAGTATTGCCCAAGCTTGGGGGAGATTGAAGTTACTAATGCTCAAATGTCCCATTCATGAGCTCCCTAATAATATTATTATTAATAACTTCTATGCAAGGCTTCCTCTTCATGATAAGGATTTATTGGATGCTTCTTGTGCTGGATCATTTAAACGTATGAAATAAGAAGCTAAATGGGATCTTATCAACCGTATTCAAGAAAATACTGAAGCATGGGAGAATGACAAAGGAAGAAATTCAGGTATAAATTATGATTATAAATGCATTAAATATTTTATGGGAACTGATGACTTTCATAATATTAGTGCTGTTAATGGTCTTGATTCTCAAATTCTTGCAAAAAAAACTTAAAGCTTTTTCCTCTTATATTGAAATTTGAAAAAAAGGATTGGAACAAGTACCATGCCCCATATAAAGATATTGTTAATTGTGTTCCTACTAGAAATAATGAAGTTTGTACTATTGATCGTATTTTGCCTGAACTTTATATTGAGAAAATACCTTTCCTTGCTAAGGTAAAGGAACATTCTATGATAACTAGTATGGTTAACAAAAGTACCAAGAAATCCGTAGAACCTGATGAACAAATAAATGTTGAAACTGCGGTAGCAATTTTGAAAGACCTTGTCACTAAAAATGTAGAAGATGAACATATTGTATTTTGTGAAGATGCTTCTAATATTTTTTCACATCCTAGTAGAACTAGGAAAGCTAGTGTCCCTGTGCTTTCTGTCAGAATAGGTGATCATTGCTATTATGATTTATGTGAAATTGGTGCAAGCTCAAGTGCTATTCCATATGAGATTTACAAAGAAACTATTCATAAAATTGGTCATTGTGAACTTGAGGAAGTTGATGTGGTTATTGATCTTGCTAATAGAGATACCATCTCTCCAATTGGTATTGTAAGAGATGTAGAAGTTCTTTGTGGTAAGACTAAATATCCTGCTGATTTTCTAGTACTTGGTTTAGCTGCTAGTAAAACTTGTCCTATCATTTTTGGTATACCTTTCTTCAACACTTGTGGATCTATTATAGATTGTAAGAAGGAGAATATTTTAACTAAATTTTTTGGAGAATCTTATGATTTTAATTTTTCCAAATTTTCTAAAGCTCCTTATGAAAATGAATTGCCTAATGAGGATTTTAGAGTTGAACAACTTTCTTCTACTTCTCTTGCTCCTAACAATGCTTTGCAGCAATATATGGAAGATCATGAAAGTGAGATCTTCATGGAAGAAAGAAATGAGATTGATGAGATTCTTCTTCGTCAACCTAAGATGCTTAAGCATAACCTACATGTGGAAGATTTAGGTACCACATTACCACCTAAAAAGGACCGATTTTCGATCTAAAACCTCTACCTGATGATCTTAAATATGCTTACATTGATGATAAGAAAATATATCCTGTTATTATTAGTTCTAAACTTTTAGGAAAGGAAGAGGAAATATTATTGGAAGTATTAAAGAAACACCGAGGAGTTATGGGTTATACTCTTGATGATTTAAAATGGATTTCTTCTACTATATATCAGCATGCTATTAATATAGAACCTGATGCAAAACCAGTTGTTGAACATCAACGCCATTTAAATCCTAAGATGAAGGAAGTGGTAAGAAATGAGGTATTAAAACTTCTTGATGCTGTTATTATTTTTCCTATTGCTGATAGTAATTGGGTTAGTCCCGTTCATTGTGTCCCTAAGAAAGGAGGAATTACTGTTGTGCCTAATGAAAATAATGAGCTTATTCCTCAAAGAGTAGTAGTTGGTTATAGGATGTGCATTAATTTTAGAAAGGTGAACAAAGTTACTAAGAAAGATCACTATCCTCTACCTTTTATTGATCAAAAGCTAGAAAAGTTGTCTAAGAAGACTCATTTTTGTTTTCTTGATGGTTATTCTGGGTTCTCTCAAATTGCTGTTAGAGCGCAAGACCAAGAGAAAACCACTTTTACATGTCCTTATGGAACTGATGCTTATAGGCGTATGCCTTTAGGTTTGTGTAATGCTCCTGCTACTTTTCAGAGATGTATGTCTGCTATCTTTCATGGTTTTTGTGAAGAAATTGAGGAAGTGTTCATGGACAATTTCTCCGTCTATGGAACTTCTTTTGATAATTGTTTGCACAATATTGATAAAGTTTTGTAGAGATGTGAAGAAACTAATCTTGTTCTTAATTGGGAGAAATTCCACTTTATGGTTAATGAAGGAATTGTCCTTGGACATAAAATTTCTGAAAGAGGTATTGAAGTTGATAGAGCCAAAGTTGAAGAAATTGAGAAAATGCCCTGTCCTAGGAATGTAGAAGCTAAAGTTTAGTCCTACATAGAAAGTCATTGGAGAGTTACATCACCTTATATTGTAGATTTCACCAGTTTGTAGGTGAGTGAGAATAAGGGTTCTACACACACGCTCCTCCTCCGATGACCTCCGCCCTTCCCATCCAGTTCCATCACGACATCGACATCAACTTTAACGTGCGCGACATGGACTCGGCCCACGTTCGCGTCTATTAAGTTTTTCATTCGCTATATGTAAGTGCATGTGCGGCTTCCACTATTGACACACCGAAACTAATCTAGGGTTTTGCCAACCTCTCTGCTTGTGCTGACACCATAGTCTACTCCATCTTGGCCTTGAGCGAATGGGAGAGCATGTCTCAGGAACCTCTCGTTCTTGCGATCCTATACGGGAGAGGGCGAATAAGGTTTTTGAAAAGCGTTCCGCATGACCGCTCAAGTTCGTCCCCACATCTCATCTTCTTGGATGGCATGCAGGACCTAAGGCTCATCGTCTTGAACGTCGTCTTCTCCACTCAGTTCTTGCTAGATCTGCATCAATGACTTCTCCATTTTCAAACGATCAGTACATGTGATGTATTCTAATCTATTGTTTAAGTATGGATGTTGGTGTGATTATACTGCTACTGTTTATGTTGATTAATACATCTAGTATGTTAGAATTTCACATGTTAGTATCTTCTATCGTTACGTCTTATATTTTGAAATGAATCATGAAAATATTGCCTAATAACCCAACAAGGTGCAAGGAGCGGAGAACCCGTACATAACAGCCCCACATTTGTATCCCTGCCATTAGGGCCGTCGATGATGTCATGGTTAAGACGTGAATGGTGGTGCGGGAGCGCTCCATGATCGATCTTGGTGATCCACCACCTCCTGCTCTTCTGGGCCTTGGACCAGCGTGAACTCCAACGATGCCGACGACACGTCTTTGTAGGAGACCTTCTGAGCCATCTTCAGGCCGGGGCAGTCCTGCGTGTAGTCGCGTGGCGGTGACCACGCCTGCTTTGGCCGTGACATCTTCACCGAAGAGCTACCACCATTGGGTTCTCTCTTGGGCCTGACGACGCGGAGGCTGCCACGCGGCGATGACGCTGCAGGGCGCTCGTTGATGGTGATGTCGTGGGAGCATGTCCGTGTGTGTTCCACCGCTCAGGGTGCCTCCTCGGGCTCATCCTTTACTGGAGCGAGCTGCAGGGTGAAGCACGGGAAAGGTGTCATCCTAGGGAGGAGGAAGATGCATGTGGTGTCATCCTGCACGTCGGGCCGTCTCCAGAAATTGGAGGGCCCCGGTGCAAAATTTGATATGCGCGCTCTCATTGCTCGCAGCATGGCTTCGTCTGTGTGCACTCACAGTCATACATCTCATAGTGGTCCCTCGTAGAGTCATTTTAGTGTTCAAGACTAAATTTAGTTTTCAAGCAATAAACTGACATGATTACTCGACGAGAATTGAGAAAATTATCATATTTTATAATGAATAAACAGAAACAGATGTGTAGAACATTTGCATGAATTCTCAATTCTAGCCAAGATTTGTCAAGTTAGAATGGAAGGAAAAAATAGATCCAACCTTGAAGTGACGAGCTAACAAATTGAATTGCTGCAATAAATATGTGGAAATCTTGGATCTTGGAGGCCTGGAGTTGGGTATGGCGACAAAAGAATTGATTATATGAAGTTTATTATGTTCATACCTTGAGTTAGATGTGGATTTCTTTTTTTTCGAGGATGAGTTAGACGAGGAATTCACAAGGTGGGGAGTTCCGTTACCCATGTCTTTCCGACGTCGCGGAGCCTACCTTCCACCCTTCTTTTGATCCCTTGAAGGATCAACCCATTTTCATTCTCCACCTGTCCGTTGGACTACGGGTGAACGATTGATGCAAAGCACAGCTGTGCCATGTATTCTTCTTCGCAGAAGTCGATGAAGGCCTGCTGGCTAGCTTGTGAACTGGCTCCCATTATCCGTGATGATCATGCTCTTCACTCCGAAGTGGTGCGTGAATGCCTTGCCCATGATAGTTTGGAATGAGGCATTCGAGCCGCACAGCTAGCTACCATGTATTTCCTCTAGAAGCGAGCGTCCTTGTTCCGCGGTGATGCACTAGCTGACAGGGACGGAGACAAGGGGGGACGAGCAGGGGCGACGCCCCCCCTATGCTCATGGTTTTCTTAAGAATGGTAGCCATAACAGGTTGTTCTTTGTGCTAGTTTAGCAAGCTCAACCCCCCTCAAACAAATAACATGCACACTTTGCCCCCCTTAAGCTCACACCCTGGCTCCGCCCCTGCTAGCTGAGAACTCCAAGTGCCCCTTTCCTGTACGTAGAGCTTGCCCTATATATATACACACACACGACAGGACTATTCAGAAACATCTCCTTACGAGGTTCCTAGATAACTATCTATGAACCACCTACGGGACGATGCAGGGCAGCGTGGAGGTCTACCGTCCTTGTTGCCTCGTATCCGGGCGGCGTCGCTCCGTGATCCGTCGTAGCACTGCCCGCGTTGATCCCCGCGCCTCGATGATCGAGATGCAAATCGGCGGGATCTTCCCTAGTCGCCCACAACCGAGGGCCTCCTCTTGAGGATCTCGCCGCGGTCGCGATGCTCGCGGGCGGCCGCCTCTTGGCCCCGCGTGCCCAAATCCCCTCCGTTTCCTCCACTGCGACCACCGCGGACAAAGCTGGGGACGTCTAGCACACGAAGCAGAGGAGAGAAGCAGAGTTCTCGTTTCTTCAGTTCTGTTCCCTCTGCCGCCTGCTTAACGCTCCATTGGAATTTCTTAGTAGTACTAGATTAGATAGGGTGACAGGGGCAAACAAAGCGGAGACACGCACTTCTCGTGGTTTCTAGATAAAAATCTGAGGTGTGTGCCTAAAATCCTGCTAGTTAACTGCCTAAAATCCTGCTAGTTAACTGCCGTAGATTCTACTAGTTACCTACTAGAATATTATGGTGAGCTAAGACACGGAAAATCGATGCCCCGTCAGGCAGTTAACTAGCATAGAAGAGATAGTTAACTTGCACACATGAAGAAGTTAAGAATGGTCGCGAAAGTTAACTTACAAAGTGAAAGTTAATATTCACTATTACTGTTACATACTGGAAGTTAACTTAGAAAGAAAAAGAAGTTAACTCGTGCTCGCCTGGAAGTTAAATCAATATACAGCCCGCGAAAACACGGAAAATCATGCTCCGTCAGGCAGTTAACTAGCATAGAAGAAGTAGTTAACTTGCACACATGAGGAAGTTAAGAATGGTCACGGAAGTTAACTTACACAGTGAAAGTTAACATTCCCTATTACTGTTACATACTGGAAGTTAACTTAGAAATAAAAATAAGTTAGCAGTGCTACTTTGAAAGTTAAATCAATATACAGTCCGCGAAAACACGGAAAATCGATGCTCCGTCAGGCAGTTAACTAGCATAGAAGATGTAGTTAACTTGCGCACATGAGGAAGTTAAGAATGGTCACAGAAGTTAACTTACACAGTGAAAGTTAACATTCACTATTACTGTTACATACTGGAAGTTAATTTAGAAAGAAAAAGAAGTTAACTCGTGCTCGCCTGGAAGTTAACAGAGGGTTCCTGGTGTTCACGTGAACAGTAACAACGAGTTCCTGAATAGTTATTCAGGAAGTGGTTCTTGAATAACAGAGCTATATATATATACACACTAGTGTAGACTCCCCCCTCTAACACCGGTTGGGAGGGCCCTCTAATAGCGGTTGTAGAACCGCTGTTGAGGGTTCGGTGTTAGAGGGGGGCCCCCTTTAACACCGGTTTTTATACGAACCGGTGTTAAAGGGTGGCGCACGTGGGACTAGCGCAAGGCTCAGGCCCCCCCCTTTAACACCGGTTCGTAACACGAACCAGTGTTAAAGGTTCCCTGCCGCGGCAGGAAAAAGAGATAAATCTCTGCCGCGGCAGGAAAACGGTCTAAATCTCTGCCGCGGAAAACAACCTAAATTTACGCATGGCGAGTTACGCCTGCCCCCCATTAGGCGTATTTACGGGAAGGGGGGGAGGGGGAATCGATCGGGAGCGGTATACACATACATCGTCATCGGTACATACGAGTACATGAATAATTAAGCAACTATTATTCTACACAAATATCGTCATCGGCACATACATCGCCATCGTTCATTTTGGTGGATATCTAAAGAGTTCTTCGCCAGGCGTGACGACCTCATCAAGTATGAAGCCCCCCAATTCCTCTTGAATGGCTCGTATGCGGTCAAATGGTAGTAGTTGGTCCCGCATCCGTTCGATCTGAATATATATGAAGAATGGGGTCAATATATATATAAGAATAAAACTCAACACAATTGATGGTAATAAAATAATGCTGTGGATTTTGTTTACTTACTCTAAGTTGTTCTAGTGCGGCTTGGCCCGTCGCACATATCGTGTTGCGAATGAAATCGCAAACATAGTATCCACATAAGTTATTGCCGGGTCCTTGATGCGCGCACTTTACGAGAATAGAGAGTTCAATCAAACTAATAATCAATAAAGCATGATATAATGGAATTGGAAGCAGAATCAAAGAGATACGCAGACCTAGCTAGCTAGTATTACTTACATTTTGGTCTACAAATTTTAGTTCTTCTGACCATTCACCCACGACCCTGCCCGTGAACCTTTTCCAAACCCTGTCGGGCAAAGAAAATGGATAAAGGAGTAATTAATTACTTGTTGTCACGAAAGTTGCCGATCTAGTGCAATAATATGATTGAAATTACCTCTGGAGCATCTCTCTAAAGTCTGCCCATAGCTCTTTTTCTTTTCGTAACGAGTCCATGACAAGGACTTTTCCTGAGTCGGGTTGAATGACTAGCAGAATAAAGTGGAACCGACGCACGCATAACTCATCATCAGTTACACTTAACATCGAGTAAGCCGAAACAGAATGTGTATAAGAGAGAGGGTAACAGTACTCACGAGAAGTTGTAAGACAATAGTATTTCCCTTTTGGTTTATTGTCTCAGTAAAAACCTTAGCAAGTAATCTTCTGTTTGCCCGGGTTTGGTTCTTACGACTTCTTCATGAACTCTATTTGGGTCAACGAACCCAATGTCAAAAGGGCCTCCGTTCATGCATCCCATAACCTTTTTCCTGCATAATAGTATATACATATATGGTGAGCATATATATATACATGCAATTAATGAAGTGAATGAGATGAGATATAAATTACAGAAATAGTACTTACACACAATAAAGGCTGATGGCAACTTTGTCGAGTTCCTTCTGATTGAATAGAAAATGCAAGTCTTGAATGTTGAAGCTGATCTCGTCGTCTCCGCACAAGAAAATCTCATCTCTTATATGCGTCGTGATCCATTCTTCCTTTCTCGTCTTGCAGAAATCAAGGTACCACTTGTGCAATCTTCGCATCTTTGTTGGTAGATTCTTGAGCTCCTCTTTCTTGACGAGATTCTTCCCATACTTCCATGGCTGTATGGGGTTGACATCGCATTTGGGCAAGTTGTCTCCCATGATGTTCAAGTATGCAATGTAAGTCATCCCCATCTCATTGGCCTTTCTTTGTAGCTCTGCCTTGTAATCATTTACGGAGGAGGCGTCCGTGTGTCGAACACTTGGAGCGGGGCGCATGATTGGTTTTCCTACTCTCCGAGCATGGGAACTGTTTTCTGGGGTGCCGCACGACCGCTACTTTCAGTCTCCCTACGGCGCCTTGCATCCTCCTTCAAAATCCGGCGCTCGTAGTCTGGCACAAGTGGGGTTTCAGGTTTCAAAAGATTTTTGTAAAACTTATCCACCACCGCCGGATCTATTTTCTCCTTTGGCTCGGCCCATCTAGGTGCAAATAATTTCTTGACCTCTTCTTCTGAGATCCTATTGGTCTCCTCGTCGCTGCGATTCCACGGTAAAACCGGCATTGGCTTGGCGGAAGGCTGCGGGACGTAGTTTTTTGAACTCTTTGGCGTACGGTTTCCTGCGGATTTCTTTGTGGCAGTGCTACTGATGCTCTTCGTGGCAATGCTCTTCCGCTTACGCTGAGGAGATGGCTGAAGCCCCGGAGATGGCTGGCGGGCAGGAGATGGCTGGCCTTGAGATGGCTACCGTGAGAGATGGATGAAGCGCGGAGATGGCTGCGCATGAGAGATGGCTGAAGCTCAGGGCTGCTGCGGCGAGGAGACGGCGTAGGTGCTAGTGGCCTCAATTTGGAAGCACGATGTGTTCCTTCTTCCAAAGAATGGTTGTTTTCAACGCAAATTTGAGTTGAGTTTCCCTTCACCGTAGCATGGTCAAGTTGTGCTTCCTCATATTCTTCACAACCTCATCCACCCGACAATAGCATAGCCATCTGGAATCGATCGGCGTGGTTAAGTTCCACCAGCTACGGGAGGTAAGGCATAGCCGACCACCTTAATGGATAAGCCCATTAATCTCACATGCAACTCAGCGTGTTCGCTCTCCGTGATCTCATCCACGGTATCGAGGACCCGCCATTTCAAGCGTGGGTTGCACGTTCTCCGTGGAAGCCACGCTGCTTTTCAGCTGATGCGGGCGAAGCAACTTCAATGCAGGCTCTTCGTGCGCTGATATGGGCGGTAGCTTGATGGCTCTGTTGTGCATTCACTTGCGCTGCGCCACAAGTGCATGTTCTATATGTCATCCGCTCTGTACGCTCTTTTTCTTTTCTGTCGCGCCATCTGTAAGAGTCGCTCCACTCGGCAAACCCATCCTTCCACGTCATACCCCATGTGCCTCTGCATGTCCAGGGTGTTCTTTTTTACCGATGGCGCGTGTGAGCTGGTCATTCTCTCTGTCGGGATGGAAGGTCCTGGCGGATGTTTCCTCGTATGTCGTGATGAGTTCATGACGGGTTTGGCAAGGAGGGTTGGGAATATACACAATCCTGTTTCGGGTCCAACCATGCCCGATTCCGTAGAACCAAGTCTTTGCACGTAGGTCCCACCCATCTGTCTGGGGTGTGATCCCTCTAGCGCGCAGGGCCTTCTCAACTTCCTCCCACTTAGGCCTCTGAGATATGTAGCCACCTGACCCCGTCCTCTGGTGATATTCCTTCTTCTGGGCATTAAGCGTATTGGTTTCTGACATCTTTTTAGCTATACCACTTTTTTTATATGTCACAAATTCGGGCCAGTGAGGTCTTATCTTCGCATAATATCGTCTTGAAATTTGGAGTCTCGCCACTTTGACAAATTTGTTCAATTTTGTCTTCGATTCTTGAAGCGTCGCCATCTTCTTTAGAGTCCACCTTTGACCTTTTCCTTTATAACGGGTTGTTTTCATCCTCCTCTGGCGGAAGGTGAAATTTACCAACAACGAATTCCAAAGTGTTTCTTTGGATCTTTCATCGACAAAATGTACCGCCCTTCTTTGGCTTATTCAATATTCAATTATGATTGGGATTTGTTCCCTAACAAGAACTCCATCTGACGTACAAATTTGTCTGCGGCCTTCTTGGGCTCCATCGGCCTGCCATCAACACGATGCTTGATCGTGAACTTTGCACGATCTTTCAACCGGCTCGCGCCTCGCTTGCTCTTTTTAAAGAAGAAGATGGTTGCTGGCTGGTCGATCCAGAGGGCAAAAAGAAGAAAGAAGCGTTAATTAATACATGTAGAAGAAGATTGTTTGTGGAAGTCAGAGGCTTAATCAATGCATATACCTCGCCGGACTTTGTAATCACTAAATTGCGTTCACCGGAGTCTTCATCTTCTCTATGACTACTTGAGCTGTCATCATGTCCCTCCAAGTTCAGATACTGTGAGGTGTCCTCATCAATAATGTTCTCCATTATTTCTTCTTCTTCAAGGTTTCTACTAAGTGGATCCATAGTTTCTAAAACAATAATATTATCTAGAGTAAGAGAGTAAACATTCAAGTGGACTTGGATTCATACACAAATATACATATTAGTCATACAAAAATACACAAATAAATACACAAATGAAATTAAAATCCTAAGGATGCTTGATCATTTTAAACGATTTCCGAGGGGTCCAAACCCTAATCAGGATGAGTCAGAGCTCCACAACGACACCCCCAAGAGGGTAACGTTGGCAGGATGCAAGTTTGTATACAAGTGGGGCGGGTTTGAGGACAATTATTTAGTCTCAGACAGCGACACCTACACGTAGTCCAATTTGTATACAAGTTTTAATCTATGCATGTAGTACAATTTATATTAGCCGGTGAAACTATGTTGCCCGCGAACCTGCCCCGCTTGACACCCTATCTATACTACTACTCCCTCCATAATTACATGCCATCTTAGTTTCGAGTTTCCCGATTTTGACCATCAAGTTCACCAACACTAAGTAAACAATATTATCGATGTTACAACATCAGAAACTTTACTCAAATATGAATACACGACTATATCTTTTATACATCACACATATTCCTCACATTGTTCACCAAATGATGGTCAATATTTGTGGACGGATGGAGTACAAATGTAGTATTTGAGATAAATATATGCCCATGGTTTATTTCTCTATTTCTAGATATTTTACCTACAATCAAATAGAGAAAGCTTGACTTCACTTTGATATAAACAACTGTCTAGTTTTACAGAGGCTCGGAGAAATAGAGTAAGTACTCCTATGTAGTCATAGGTTGTTTGTTATGTAGAGGAAATTAGCGGATCAACACTTTTAAGTGCGCAAAGCCGTTGATCACCGCACCATGCCTCTGAGCACATATGGTGCATTGACATGCATGTCAAAGCATTCTTTGACATTTGGAAATGAGGTTTTAGATAATATGTGCATATACACCTATAGGAGCGAAACATGATTTCCGAAGGGTGACCTTTTTTAAATATCTCTAATCGGATTGATTCAAAGTCTATTCATCTTGTTTTCATGTCATTTCTTTCTACAAAGTTTCACTACAAATAAGTAGCAGAGACCTGTAAAAAAAAACAGAGAGACCCGCTCCCGTGCGGCCGCGCCAGGCCGCACCGGGGCGCCGACGACGACTGCCGGCTGCCTGCTTCCTCAAACTGCCAGCCGCCTGCTTCCTCGAACGACGCAGAGGCGTGGAGGGAGTGGCGCCACCGCGCGAGCTCCACTGAAATTTGCCGGCCGGCGGCGCCATCGCGCGCGCGAGCTCCACACCGCCGCCAAAGGGAGGAAACAGAGAGGGAGGAAACAGAGGAAACAGAGCTCCTCACCACGAGCACGACGGCGTCGGTGGGGTTCTTGTAGGCGTCGTCGTCGACTTTGGTGGCGCGCGTGCGGTGGCGGTGGCGGTGGCGGTCTTGGCACACGCGAGGGCGACGGCGGCTCCGATCGAGTTGGCAGTGGCGGCCGACACGAGGGCGGCGACGGCGAGGGCGAGGGCTGCTCTCTGTTCTCTGGCGCGTGGGTTCGATCTGCTCTGGGGAAGAAAGGAAGGAAGGCGCATGACCCCCTTTAACACGGTTTGAGGCTGGAACCAGTGTTAAAGGGGATTTCAGCGCATTGCACCCCTTTAACACCGGTTCCAGCCAGAACCGGTGTTAAAGAAAGCTGTAAACAACGAATAATCGCTTCCTTTAACACCGGTTCGTGTCGGAACCGGTGTTAAAGAAGCATTTATTTCATGCATTAAAGGGGCATTTTTAATTCAAAAAATAGGATATGAATTTAGAAAATTCATATCTTTTTCATTTCAACTCAGAAAAATATGAATAATATATCATAATTTTCAGAAACATAATATCTATCCATTCATGTAAAAACATTTTATATTTACTTTACATGAAAATTTTCAAAATGATTAAAACACTTACATATAAATTTTGATTATTCAATTCAAACAAAAATAAATTGTCAAATCCTAAAACTTTGAACATAAGAAATATTAAGCATCTAAAAAGGAATCTAACCCTATTTTATTAGAGCAAATCATATTTTAATGCCGCATCTTTTGTATTAACATTTTTGAATTGATTGGATATTTAAATGTCGCATCTTTTGTATACACTTGAATCTGACCAAGCCTCGCTCAACTTGCATTGGTTTTTTGATAAAACAGCATATTGTGAACCTAAAAATGATTTTTGTAAAAAATCATGAGCATCGTATCATGTACCTGTAGTTCATATCTGACCCACTTCTTACCGATTCGGCAGGAATTTGTCTTTTTCACCAGAGGTGGACGGAAAGGTTTCAGATCCCCCTGTTGGTACATTGTCCATATAAGGTGGTCTAGTATTTTTGTAAAATGTGTTGGTGGTTTTTTGAATTAGCCATTTGGTGGTTGCTTCACAAAACCGTCCGTTTTTTATGCTTAGAAAATGGAAAATGCCTTTTTGGTGCGATAAAAAGGAAAACTTCCTCTTGCAACATTGTTTGCCATGCCATGATGCACATGTATGCACAATATGGCCATATTATCAAAAACTATGCCTTGATTCTAGCCATAACATTGGTCATTTGACCCGAAAGCCAAGAAACCTTGAATGAGATAGGTCATTTTGTGAAGGAGATAGAACTGGAATGCAACTAATAGTAAGTTACATAAAGCCGAACTGGAACTGAAAATTAAGATACATGGCCAGATTAAGTAACAATCGGCCGAACTTGTTTCGGAATGTTGGAGTGATTCAGTCATGCTCCTGCCTACACCTGTAATACTCACCACTATAGTCGTCGTAATCGCCACCGCCGTCATCGCTATCGTCGTCGGGGTCGCCGTAATTCAACCTTGAAGGCTGAGTACGCGTGGGATGGACTTGAGGGTAGCGCAGACAGGGGTTAGAGTCGGCGGCAGTGTCATAGGCCATGACGCTCGGGAGAGTCCGACCGCGCCACCATAGCCGACGGCCGGCCTCGTTGAAGTTAGGAGGAGGTGGGCCGTCCTCCTCGTACTGGCAGCGCCTCTCACGCCGATCCACGAAGAAGGCTTCCTGTAGGGAAATAGTCGGGATTCCATCTGGATTCTCCGCTGCTCGGCGTGAGCTCAAGTAGTAGTGGTTCGTGATGGCCATCCGCGCCACACCTAGAGGGACAGGAGAACTGCACGCCTCAAGGCCAAAGATCCAGCCGACGGGGACATAGTAGCTGACGGGGTAGTTCGAGGCCTCCGCCTCGCCTCAAGTTAGTGCTACGGTGGAAGCCATGGGAAAGAGTGATGAGGTTGCATATGAGTCTAGAGATGTGCAATGACAATGGAGGCCAACCCTACATATATATATAGTGAATCAAGGGAAGAACTGAGGAAGAATCAAGGGAAGAAAAATGGCGGGAAGAAAAATGGCGGGAAAAAATGGCGGGAAGAAAAATGGCGGGAAAAAATATGGAGGGGAGAAATAGAAGGAAGAATAATGGCTCATTTAGGGGCGCAAAGCGCCTCCGCCTCCCTGGGGTTAGTGCTACGGTGGAAGCCATGGGAAAGAGTGATGAGGTTGCATATATGAGTCTAGAGATGTGCAATGACAATGGAGGCCAACCCCACATATATATATAGTGAACTGGCGGGAAGAACTGGAGGGAAGAACTGGTGGGAAAAAATAGCGGGAAGAAAAATGGCGGGAAAAAATGGCGGGAAGAAAAATGGCGGGAAAAAATATGGAGGGGAGAAATAGAAGGAAGAATAATGGCTCATTTAATACATATACTGTTAACAGAAGAAATATGACATTTTTCTAAAAATGGGACGGTTGGAGGGATTTCAGGCTGGGCCAGGCAGCACTAATGATAGGGGTGAGTGTCGACATTATGTCGTGCGGCGTGTACCTTGTCCCGGATGGTGTCACCAACCGGGACTAAAGATGAACCTTTAGTCCCGGGTTGAGACACCAACCGGGACAAAACACGAGTCAGCACTAATAATAGGGGTGAGTGTCAACATTATGTCGTGCGGCGTGTACCTTGTCCCGGATGGTGTCACCAACCGGGACTAAAGATGAACCTTTAGTCCCGGTTGGAGACACCAACCGGGACAAAACACGAGTCAGCACTAATAATAGGGGTGAGTGTCGACATTATTTCGTAAGTGTCGACACTATGTCGAGCTGCTTGTACTATAAATAGGCATCCTTGTGAGTCCAGTCCTCCAGCCAGTTTGAGGCATCTCCAAGATGGTTTTGAGCGAGGGACACCACTACGGCCAGTTTCGGGGAGATGCTTGGAGCCCGATCCTCCGCATCTCCGAGAAACTGGTCATAGAGGCACTCCTAATATGTGAAATTAGTTAGCTCCTGTGTATTGATCTAGTTAGAGAAGTTACAAGCTGCAAGATGGTTTCGAGAGCAGGACACCACTACGGCCAGTTGGGGAGATCTTGTGGAGCCCAGCCTCCCAAGATCTCTCCAAGAAACTGGTCATAGAGGCACTCCCTAATATGTGACCGTGCGCATTTGGAGCTCAGATCTTAATGGTAAGTACGAATCGGGACAACTTCTTCTCATAGTCCCGGTCCATCCACAAAACAAGACTAACACTCAAGACATGTATTAATATTAAAAACATGAACTAGAGTTACATAATATGAACATGAACTTCTTGGCATATGTCCTTCCTTATGATCGCTTGACGTAACCATGGAGCATCTTCTTTACTTAACGGAATGCTTGGGTCAGTTTTCCTTTGTGAAGGGCGGAATTTCATCAAACTTATTATAATCTTTCCGACATGTACATCTTGTCCTCGATTCCCACGATGTTTCTTTTCCCCGAAAGAACTATGTGACACTTTGGCTCATCATATGATGTATTCGTTTGCATATTTTTCTTTTTTTGGTCCGGAGGACATGTCCTTCACATAGAAAACCTGAGCCACATCATTGGCTAGGGCGAATGGTCTCTAAGTTCTTGTCTACCTTCATAAGATTGTTGAGATCCACTGTTGTCATTCCGTACTTCTTGTCTACCTCAACCCTTCCTCCTATTAGCTTGACCCATTTGCATCGAAACAAGGGGACCTTAAAATTAGGTCCATAGTCAAGTTCCCATATCTCCTCTATGAACCCATAATACGTGGTCTTCTGCCCATTGTCTTCTGCTGCATCGAAGCGGACACCACTATTTTGGTTGGTGCTCTTTTTATCTTGGCCTATCGTGTAAAATGTATTCCCATTTATCTCGTACCCTTGGAAAGTACATACAGTCGAAGATGGTGTCCTGGCCAACAAGTACAGCTGATCCCCAACAGTGGTGTTATTCGTGAGAAGTCTGTGCAGCCAGCCGTCAAAACTCGCCATGTGTTCACTTATAATCCATTCATCGACCGCCCGGGTGTTTGAGGCGTATTAAATTCTTGTGTTCATTGATATACGGGGCAACCAAGATAGATCTTTGTAAAACCGTGTAGTTTTCTTGATTGAGAGAATGCCCGTCCCTACATATCATTGCTTTACATCCTAGGGTGCCTTTTCCACGCAGTCTCCCCTCATGTCGTGATTACGGAACACCAATCGCCTTAAGGTCAGGAATAAAATCAACAGAACTCAATGACCTCCTCATTACATAGCCCTTGGAGATGCTTCCTTCGGCCTAGCGATTATGAACATATTTCTTTAAGACTCCATGTACCTCTCAAAGGGAACATATTGTGTAGAAATACAGGAGAATGGAAATCTCTTCTACTAGGTGAACCAGGAGATGCGTCATAATATTGAAGAAGGATGGTGGGAATACCAACTCAAAGCTGACAAGACATTGGGCCACATCTGTTTGTAACCCTGGTAGGCTTTCTGGATCGATTACCTTCTGAGATATTGCATTGAGGAATGCACATAGCTTCACAATGGGTACTCAAACATTTTCAGGTAGAAGTCCCCCTCAATGCAATCGGAAGCAATTGTGTCATAATCACGTGGCAGTCATGAGACTTCACGTTTTGGAATTTTTTCTCTGCCATATTTATTATTCCCTTTATATTCGATGAGAAGTCAGACGGGACCTTGATACTGCTCAGACATTCAAAAAAGATTTCCTTCTCTGCTTTGGTAAGAGTGTAGCTGGCAGGAGTTAAGTGGCATCGTTTACCCTTCTCGTTCTCAGGATGCATAGGCTCTTCAGGGGCTTTCAGACGTTGCTGGTCCTGCCGTGCTTTCGGTGTATCTTTTGTCTTCCCATACACTCCTAGAAAGCCTAGCAGGTTCACGCAAACATTCTTAAATCACGTGCATCACGTCGATTGAAGAGCGGACCTCTAAGACTTTCCAATAGGGTAGGTCCCAAAATATAGATTGCTTCTTCCACATGGGCGCGTGTCCGGCATCGTCATTCGGAACAGATAGACTTCCAGGACCTTTTTCAAAGATTACTTCTAGGTCCTTGACCATACCAAATACCTCCTCACCGGTACGGAGGACAGGCTTCCTCCGGGGTTCTTCCAGACATTTGAAATGCTTGCCTTTCTTTCTTACTGGATGCAGGTTCGGAAGAAATCGGCGATACCCTAGGTACACAACCTTCTTACATTTATCCAAGTATACACTTTCAGTCTCATCTAAACAGTGTGTGCATGCATTGTATCCCTTGTTTGTCTGCCCTGAAATGTTTTTAAGAGCAGGCCAATCATTGATGGTTATGAAAAGCAATGCTCGTAGGTCAAATGGCTCCCCTTTGTGCTCATCCCACATACGTACACCTGGTTTGGCCCACAACTGTAAAAGTTCTTCAACTAATGGCCTTAGGTACACATCAATGTCGTTGCCGGGTTGCCTCGGGCCTTGGATGAGCACTGGCATCATAATGAACTTCCTCTTCATACACAACCAAGGAGGAAGGTTATAGATACATAGAGTCACAGGCCAAGTGCTGTGACTGCAGCTCTGCTCACCAAAAGGATTCATGTCGTCTGTACTTAGACCAAACCTTAAGTTCCTTGCGTCACGTGCGAAGTCCGGGTACTCTCGCTCGACTTTTCTCCACTGTGACCCATCAGCGGGGTGTCTCAACATCGCGTCTTTCTTACGGTCTTCCATGTGCCATCGCAACAACTTGGCATGCTCTTTATTTCTGAAGAGACGTTTTAACCGTGGTATTATAGGAGCATACCACATAACCTTGGTGGGAACCTTCTTCCTAGGGGCCTCGCCCTCAACATCGCCAGGATCATCTCGTCTGATCTTATACTGCAGTGCAGTGCATACCGGGCATGCATCCAAATTCTCGTACTTCTCACCGCGGTAGAGGATGCAGTCATTAATGCAGGCATGTATCTTCTGCACATCTAATCCTAGAGGGCAGACAACCTTCTTTGCTTGGTATGTACTGTCGGGCAACTCATTATTTCTTGGAAGAAGATTCTTCATTTTTACCAACAACTTTGAAAATGTGCTGTCAGTCACACCGTTCTCTGTCTTCCATTGCAGCAAATCCAGTGTGGTACCTAGCTTTTTGTGGCCATCTTCGCAAGTTGGATACAACAATGTTTTGTGATCCTTTAACATCTGCTCCAGCTTCTCCTTCTCCTTTTCAGTTTCACATTCTTCCTTTGCATCAGTAATGGCCCGACCAAGATCGTCATCAGCGGGCCCATCTGTTGCCTCTTGATCTTCATTATCTACCCTCGTTGCAGTATCATCATATTCAGGATACATATTATGATAGTTGTCATCATCCTCTTCTTCTTCGTTGTCTTCCATCACAACCCCTTTTTCTCCGTGCTTGGTCCAACAATTATAGCTGGGCATGAAACCGGATCGAAGCAGGTGGGCGTGAATGGTTCTGGTATTTGAGTAGTCTTTCTTGTTCTGACAGTGAACACACGGACAGCACATAAAACCATTGTGACCATGGTTTGCATTAGCCACAACGATGAAATTTTGGAGGCCCGTAATATACTCGGAAGTGCGGCGGTCACCGTACATCCATTGCCGGTTCATCTGCATTAATATGTAGTATATATCAAAAATTAATAGGGAGATGACCATTTATATATAGTACATCAATGACACATGAAAGGATAGTTGCCGACCTCGACCGAGAAGGAAAGAGCAACAAGAAAACTTATTTTGAGCTCTCGGGCATTTCACCGAACACCTCTTGTGCATATGAAAAAACCACAAACTAGCACTCTTCACACCCTCTTGCTAGGCTCCAAAATGAGATAGTGAAAAAATGGAAGAGTGGGGTGTGGGCTGCGGTGTCTTATATAGCCCCCCCTTTAACACCGGTTCAAGCCACGAACCGGTGTTAAAGAAATCTCTGTGAACCATTGTTGCGGGTCCTTTAACACCGGTTCGTGGCACGAACCGGTGTTAAAGGGGGGCTCCTTTTTTGCCGCACGGGCCACGCTGGTACGCCCCCCCCTTTAACACCGGTTCGTAGAAGAACCGGTGTTAAAGCCCTTTTCCAGGATCAACGAAAAGCCTTGTTTCCACTAGTGGCCTTTCCTCGAACGCCGCGATTATTTCGCCTTGCAGTGGTGGCGCATTTTTTTCTACCGAACGCCACTAGAAAAATAACTGTTATAAGCCTTTTCCTACTAGTGACGGGGGCGGCAGGCGGAGGTTCGCTCCGATTGGAGTAGATGAGCTTAGACACGTCCCACAAAGAAAACCTAGGTTTCTAGCACTCAACTCAACAATTAGATATGATGATGTCATAACATACCATGTCGCATCAATGATACCAGGTTCTAGCAAGCATATCATAAGCCTTCCCATAATAATAATAATAGTGATGGATAAAACAAGTTGAGAGCCGTCAAGACTGGCCCTCCATCAGAAAAGACTAGGAAAGTTGGCGCGGCAACATGCCGCGCCTGTGGCATTTGTTCAGTTTATGTATATGGCTAGGTTTGACGCTGACATGATTATCGGAAGTTGTTAGATGTTAGACAATGCGCATATATAATAGATATATTCACATTGATACAATATAAAAAAAAAGTATATATATTCACGCTAGTCTACATGATATATTATATTAACAGCCCCTAGAAAAAATTGCTAATAGAAAATTACTCACCGTCAAAGAGTGTCAGTAGAAAAAATTACTTAGGAAGGCCAAAAAGTTGTGTCGAAAAATCATTATCTATGCAAAAATTTACCTTCGATAATTTACAGACAAAATCGTGACTGTGATGACACTCTTTTGATGATTATTTGAGAAGACATTAAGTATTTAAATTTGACGCAAATGTTTGTGAAATATTGTGCTCTCTCAAATAGTTCTTCCATGAGCTTGTTTAGATGACTCTCTATGTATGTCTTTTCTTTCGGTGGCCATTATTCCCTGTTATACTGAACTGGTTATAACTTCTAATCACCTATTTCATGTTTATCCTTTATATACAGAATATTCTTTTATGATGTAATAACTAACTGCAGATAAATAGATAAATGTAAAATGTGTAGTTAACATATACTCCATTTGACACGTGCAAGGTGTAGTTACTATAAACAACATGTGAGTAGGCACCAACATCCACCCGGGATGCATTTGACGAAGCTAGTAAGTGTAATTCTCAGCGCGTATATCTTGGTTGATATAAGAACTTCACCACGTTAAAGATAGGAAGAAAATTTCGCTACAGTGAATAAACTTCTCCTGTTATGTTCTTTAGTTCCTATTTTTCATTTTTTTTCTAGGCTATGCCAAAGCCCATCTGTCGTATTTTGTAGGCATATGCAAGCAGTACTTCACATATTGATGACATCAGCTAGCTGTAGGATGACACACGCACGCGTGGAAGAAAAACACGGCCGCTGTGAAAAAACAAAGCAAGCACAATAGTCAATATAGCACACACATACAGGGTACCTTCTCTCGTTCCTCCGGAACACTAGTGGAAAAAGGGCCATCCGTTCGTGACCCCTCAGAGCATTAGTCCCGGTTGCGCCACCAACCGGGACTAATGCTGGCACGCGTCCCGGTTGGAGCGGGCATGGGGTCAGGGGGCATGCGTCCCGGTTGGTAAGGGCGAATAGGTCCCGGTTGGAGCCAGCAACCGGGACTAAAGGTTTGGCCACAGCCACGTGGCGTGGCACGCACCTTTAGTCCCGGTTGCTGGCTCCAACCAGGACGTATTCTCCTGCCCTCTATAAATGCAACGCCCCGGTCCCCTCTGTCTCCACTCTGTTTTTTCTGTTGGTGGAAGGTGTGAGGGGTGTGCTAGTTTTTTCTCTTCTATGCATGCATTGAAGTGTTTGATGAAATGTTTGAGTGAATAATCCCGTTCAATTACTCATAGAACAAAAATATAGAAGGTGTCCGAAACGCAATTGAGCTTTCTCCTCTTTATTTTCCTCGATCGAGGTTAGCAATCTTATCTTTTCGCTGTCATTGATACAATTCATGTGTCGATGTGAATTGGTTATTTCACTATTTATGATGTCCTGTTTTTTGATAAACTTACTTATATGATGCAGATGAACGGTCGGGAATGGATGTACGGTGACGGTAGCGTGGCAGGGTATATGAAAGGCGTGGATAAATTTATCGATGTGGCTACGGCAAACAAAGAGAATGGTTTTATACGTTGTCCATGTGTTCAATGTCGGAACAACAAGGAGTACTCTTCCTCGAAAATCATTCGCGGCCACCTGATTGTGAAAGGTTTCATGCCCAACTATAATTGCTGGACCAAGCACGGGGAAAGAGGGGTTATGATGGAAGATGGTGAAGAAGAAGATGATGATAACAACTATCATCATATGTTTCCTGAATATAGTGATACTGCAATGGAAGACAATGGAGAGGAAGGAGGTGAAGAACGGGCATCAGATGAGCCGGCTGATGAACTTGGTAGGGTCATTTCTGATGCAAAGCGAGACTGTGAAACAGAAAATGAGAAGTTGAAGTTAGAGGGCATGTTAGAAGATCACAAGAAATTGTTGTACCCAAATTGTGAAGATGGCAGCACAAAGCTCGGTACCACACTGGAATTGTTGCGATGGAAGGCGAGTGTGGTCTAACTCCTCATTTGAAAAGATGCTGAAAATAATGAAGCTGAAGTTTCCAAAACATAACGAACTTCCCGAGAGTACCTACGAAGCAAAGAAGACTCTCTGTCCTCTAGTATTAGATGTGCAAAAGATACATGCATGCATTAATGACTACATCCTCTACCGCGGTAAGGAGTATGCGAATTTAGATAAATGTCCGGTATGCAATGCGTTGCGGTATAAGATCAGACGAGATGACCCTGGTGATGATGAGGGAGAGCCCCTCCGGAAGAGGGTTCCTGCTAAGGTTATGTGGTATGCTCCTATAATACCAAGGTTGAAACGCATGTTCAGAAACAAAGAGCATGCCAGGTTGTTGCGATGGCACAAAGAAGACCGTAAGAAAGACGGGAAGTTGAGACACCCTGCTGATGGGTCACAGTGGAGAAAAATCGAGAGACTTCCCAGACTTTGCGGTGACAAGGAACTTATGGTTTGGTCTAAGTACGGATGGCATGAATCCTTTTGGGGAGCAGAGCTGCGATTCTGACACCTGGCCCGTGACTCTATGTATCTACAACCTGCCTCCTTGGTTGTGCATGAAGCGTAAGTTCATTATGATGCCAGTGCTCATCCAAGGCCCGAAGCAACCGGGCAACGACATTGATGTGTACCTTAGGCCATTAGTTGAAGAACTCTTACAGTTGTGGGGCAAACCAGGTGTACGTGCGTGGGATGAGAACAAACAGGAGCCATTTGATCTACGAGGGTTGTTATTCGTAACCATCAATGATTGGCCTGCTCTTAGTAACCTTTCAGGACAGACAAACAAGGGATATAAGGCATGCACCCACTGTTTAGATAAGACCGAAGGTACATATTTGCATAAATGCAAGAAGGTTGTGTACCTGGCGAATCGATGATTTCTTCCGACCAATCATCCCGTAAGAAAGAAAGGCAAGCATTTCAAAGGTGAGGCAGATCACCGGAAGAAGCCTGAACTCCCTGCTGGTGATGATGTATTTGGTATGGTCAAGGACATAGAAGTAATCTTTGGAAAGGGTCCCGGCGGTCAATCAGTTCCGAACGACGTCGCTACATGACACGCACCCATGTGGAAGAAGAAATCTATATTTTGGGAGCTGCCATATTGGAAAGTCCTGCGTGTCCGCTCTTCAATCGACGTGATACACGTGACGAAGAATCTTTGCGTGAACCTGCTAGGATTCCTAGACATGTATGGGAAGACAAAAGATACACCAGAAGCAGGAGGACCAAAAATTATGAAAGACCCAAAGAACATGCATACACAGAACAAGACGTATAAAGGTCGTCACTTAAGTCGTGCCAGCTATGCTCTTACCAAAGCAGAGAAGGAAATCTTTTTTGAAGTCCTTTACAGTATCAAGGTGCCGTCGGGCTTCTCATCTAATATAAAGGGGATAATAAATATGGCAGAGAAAAGTTCCAAAACCTGAAGTCTCATGACTGTCACGTGATTATGACGCAGTTGCTTCCGATTGCATTGAGGGGGCTTCTACCGGAAAATGTTCGAGTACCCATTGTGAAGCTGTGTTCATTCCTCAATGCAATATCTCAGAAGGTAATCAATCCAGATATTCTTCCAAGGTTACAGAAGGATGTGGTACAATGTCTTGTTAGTTTTGAATTGGTGTTCCCACCATCCTTCTTCAATATTATGACGCATCTCCTGGTTCATCTAGTGGAAGAGATTGCCATTCTCGGTCCGATTTCTGCACAATATGTTCCCCTTTGAGAGGTTCATGGGAGTCTTAAAGAAATATGTTCATAACCGTGCTAGACCAGAAGGAAGCATCTCAAGGGATATGGAACGGAGGTCATTGAGTTTTGTGTTGACTTTATTCGACCTTAAGCCGATTGGTGTTTCGACTCGCGGCATGAGGGAAGACTAAGTGGAAAAACACTGGGAAAGAAAGCAATGATATGTAGGGATGGGGATTCTTTCACTAAAGCACACTACATAGTTCTACATAATTCCACCTTGGCAGCTCCGTATATCGAGGAACACAAGAATATTATACGCTCCAAAAACCCGGGGAAGCCTGAATCATGGATTACAGATGAACACATGAAGTCTTTCGGTGGTTGGATGCGGACACATCTCTTGAATGACACCACTGTTGGAGATCAGCTATACTTGTTGGCGCGTCACCATCTTCTCATGTATTGAATTTCAAGGGCGAAATAAATGGGAATACATTCTCACGATCGCCCAAGATAAAAAGAGCACCAACCAAAATAGTGGTGTCCGCTTTGATGCAATAGACGAGAATGGACAAAAGGACACATATTATGGTTACATAGAGGAGATATGGGAACTAGACTATGGAGTCTCTTTTAAGGTCCCTTTGTTTCGCTGCAAATGGGTCAACCTGAATGGGGAAGGGGTAAAGATAGACCAGTTGTACGGAATGACAACAGTGGATCTCAACAATCTTGGTTATAGAGATGAACCATTCGTCCTAGCCAATGATGTGTCTCAGGTTTTCTATGTGAAGGACATGTCCTCCAGACCGAAAAAAGAAAAAATATGCAAACGAATACATCATATGATGAGCCAAAGCGTCACATAGTTCTTTCAGGGAAAAGAAACATCGTGGGAATCGAGGACAAGACAGACATGTCAGAAGATTATAATAAGTTTGATGAAATTCCGCCCTTCACAGTGAAAACTAACCCAAGCATTCCGTTAAGTAAAGAAGATGCTCCATGGTTACGTCTGAAGCGATCATAAGGAAGGACATATGCCAAGAAGTTCATGCTCATATTATGTAACTCTAGTTCATGTCTTTCGCGGTTTGTGGCTTGACCGAAGGATATCTTTCGCGGTTTGTGGCTTGACCGGGACTATATATAGGGGGGCCTTTAGTCCCGGTTTTGTAGTCTCAGTTTTTAATATTAATAAATGTCTTGAGTGTTAGTCCCGTTTTGTGGCTGGACCGGGACTATGAAGAAGTTGTCCCGATTCGTACTTACCATTAAGATCTGATCTCCAAAGCTGGGTCACATATTAGGAGTGCCTCTATGACCAGTTTCTTGGAGATCTTGGAGGAGGGATCCGCGGCATCTCCACGAAACTGGTAAGTGTCCCCTGCTCGAAAACCATCTTGCAGCTTGTAACTTCTCTAACTAGATCAATACACCTGGGAGCTAACTAATTTCACATATTAGGGAGTGCCTCTATGACCAGTTTCTTGGAGATGCCGGAGGACTGGGATCCGGCGGCATCTCCCTGAAACTGGTCGTAGTGGTGTCCCTGCTCTCGAAAACCATCTTGCAGCTTGTAACTTCTCTAACTAGATCAATACACCTGGGAGCTAACTAATTTCACATATTAGGGAGTGCCTCTATGACCAGTTTCTCGGAGATGCCGGAGGACTGGGCTCCGTCGGCATCTCCCTGAAACTGGCCGTAGTGGTGTCCCTGCTCTCGAAAACCATCTTGGAGATGCCTCAAACTGGCTGGAGGACTGGACTCGCAAGGATGCCTATTTATAGTACAAGCAGCTCGGCATAGTGTCGACACTTACGAAATAATTTCAAAACTCACCCCTATTATTAGTGCTGACTCGTGTTTTGTCCCGGTTGGTGTCTCCAACCGGGACTACAGGTTCATCTTTAGTCCCGGTTGGTGACACCATCCGGGACAAGGTACACGCCGCACGACATAATGTCGACACTCACCCGGGTAAAAAGGAAAAATGTCTGCCGAATCGGCAGGAAGTGGGTCCGGTTTGTACTACAGGTACATGATCTATCGCCCGTGATTTTTTAAAAAATTCTATTTTAGACTCGCAATATGTGGTTTCTTCAGAGATCCAATGCAAGTTCTAACGATGCTCGTCCCCTATCTTCATGCACACCGGTTCGACCATAGTTAGAAATTCAGATAATTCAAAACGGGCATAATAAATTCAAAAAAAATCCGAACAATGAAAATCCTTCGCATGGTGTCATATTATGTTACATAGTTGAAAGTAAAAATACTAGACTTGGTATATTGACCATGTTTCGAAAAAACCTTCACAAAATGACCTATCATGTTCGAGGTTTCATGGCTTTCGGTCCAAATGACCGATGTTATGTGCTGAATCATGGCATAGTTTGTGATGTTGTGCCCATATTATGCATGTGTGTGGACATTGGTATGGAGAACAATGTTGCAGGAGGAAGTTTTCCTTTTTGTCGCACGGAAAAGCCCTTTTCCATTTTCCGAGCGCAAAAAACGGGTCGTTTTGTGAAGTAACCACCAAAATGCCGTTTCAGAATGCTACCGTCCCATTTTCCTAAAATACTAGACCATCTTATATGGACTATATCCCAACCGGTACATCTCAAACCTTTTCGTCCATCTCGGGTAAAAAGGACAAATGTCTGCCGAATCGGTAGGAAGTGGGTCCGGTTTGTACTACAGGTACATGATCTATCGCCCGTGATTTTTTGAAAAAAATCATTTTTATACTCGCAATATGTGGTTTCTTCAGAGATCCAATGCAAGTTCTAACGATGCTCGTCCCCTATCTTCATGCACACCGGTTCGACCATAGTTAGAAATTCAGATAATTCAAAACAAGCATAATAAATTCAAAAAAAATCCGAACAATGAAAATCCTTCGCGTGGTGTCATATTATGTTACATAGTTGAAAGGAAAAATACCAGACTTGGTATATTGACCATGTTTCGAAAAAACCTTCACAAAATGACCTATCATGTTCGAGGTTTCATGGCTTTCGGTCCAAATGACCGATGTTATGTGCTGAATCACGGCACAGTTTTGTGATGTTGTGCCCATATTATGCATGTGTGTGGACATTGGTATGGAGAACAATGTTGTAGGAGGAAGTTTTCCTTTTTGTCGCACAGAAAAGCCCTTTTCCATTTTCGGAGCGCAAAAAACGGGTCGTTTTGTGAAGTAACCACCAAAATGCCGTTTCAGAATGCTACTGTCCCATTTTCCTAAAATACTAGACCACCTTGCATGGACTATCTCCCAACCGGTACATCTCAAACCTTTTCGTCCATCCCGGGTAAAAAGGACAAATGTCTGCCGAATCGGTAGGAAGTGGGTCCGGTTTGCAAAACAAGTTCGGCCGATTGTGGCTTAATCTGGCCATGTATCTTAATTTTCAGTTCTTCTATGTAACTTTGTGTTAGTTGTGTTATGTACTTTAATTCCAGTTCTATCCTAATCAAATTTTCTTTCCGCCCATTATTTTCCGTCCTCTTTTTTCCGCCCATTAAAAACAAAAAATGGTTTTGAATTACTTATAAGTTAATTCATTTTTAATTGTAAATGGTTCATATTTTAAATGGTTACATTAATTATTTTTTAAAACAGAAAATGGTTTTGAATTATTTATTCAAATCCAAACACTTTTTATGTTTAAAGTTTTTCTAAATTCCAAATTAATATTTCAAAAATATAAGTTAATTCATTTTTAATTTTAAATGGTTACATTAATTATTTTTTAAAAATAGAAAATGGTTTTGGATTATTTATTCAAATCCATACACTTTTTATGTTTAAAGTTTTTCTAAATTCCAAATTAATATTTAAAAAATATAAGTTATTTCATTATTAATTTTAAATGGTTACATTAAATATTTTTCAAAACATAAAATGGTTTCGAATTAGTTATTCAAATTCAATCACTTTTTATGTTTAAATTTTTTCTAAATTCCAAAGTAATTATCATTTAAAAAACATTACAAATTTAAACCCCAAAATAAAAAATAAGGCGGGAACAGAGAGAAAATACCTGAAATTTTTTGAAAACAGGGGAATATGTCCCGGTTGGAGCCACCAACCGGGACTAAAGACCTCTAACAGCTACTGCTGAAAATTGGAGTATACGTCCTGGTTGGTGGCTCCAACCGGGACATATGCCCTTTTAGTCCCGGTTGGAGCCACCAACCGGGACGTATACTCCCTCCCCTTTATAACTTCTCTTCTTCTTCTCTGCTTCTCTGTTTCATCGACGACGCCAGTAGCCGCGCCTCCGTCGTGCCAACGCCTCCGCCTCCGTTGCCACTGGCCAAGGCTCCCGTGGCTCCTCCTCCGCCGCCCACCAGCGCTCAGAAGGGCTCCTCCTCCTCCTCCCGCGCGCGTCTCCTTCCCCGACAACCGCCGCTCGCGTCTCCTTCCCCGACAACCGCGCCGCCCGCGCCCTTCCCCCACCGCCCGCGCCCTTCTGGAGGTACGCCCCTCCCTGCCTCTGTCCTCCCCCTCCCTCTGCTGCTGCTGGTGGGCGGCGGCGCGGCTGCTGCTAGGTGCTGCTGGTGGGCTTCGATCGGGTGGTGGGCGGCGGCTGCTTAGGTGCTGCGCGCGTGAAGGCAGGGAAGAGAGGAGATGAGCCTCGGCCCAGGGAAAGCTTTTGCCCCTGTTTGAAAAGAAAGGTTGTGCATCATCGCATCTAGGGATGGCACCCGTCGGGTTTGGGGCCGGGTCCGGTCCCCCCATACCCGCCCCATTTAAGTTGTCGGGTTTCATTTCTTACCATACCCGTGACCAGGCCGGGTTCGGGGCCCCGGCGGGTACCCACCAGCGCATGAGACGGGAGCGACGCTGACGCATGCGGGAAGAAAACAATGGGATAGTAGGATGGGTTTGGTGAAAATGGACGCGTGCGTGCGTGCGTGTCCTGTCTTCAGGACTCCATATTCCAGCGTGTGCATGTGATGTGTGTTGTCTGCGTGCATGGCCCGCGTGGACGTGTGGTTAGTCATATGATTATTAGGGATAGGATTAAGGCTTAGAGCGGGTCTGCGGGTCTGAGGGTATGGGTTTGCCACCCCCATACCCGCCCCATTAAACTTGGAGGGTTTGCGGGTCTATCCTCGTTTGCTATAGGAGTATCACATTTACTCAATGATAGATTTATACTCCCTAATGTCGGGTTTGTAAGGCTCGGGAAAAGGGGATGTCGGTGGTCGGTTCCGCAGGACATGGGAGGCGTGCAGGGACGCGTGGGGCGGGTGTATTGTGGCAAGAGAGAGGCAGAAGCTCTGTTCGCTCGGGGAAGGTGAGGAGAGGGGGGAGGAGGCGGCGCCGATGGGAGTTCCCCTGTTCGCTCACGCGTGGGCAAGACATGGGCGAAGGGGTCGCGCGGTCAAAACCATTGTGTTCGACGTAGGAAAGCTCGGTCAGGATCGGTCGCGCGTAAATCTTCCCATGAAATTGCATGCCCCTTAGGTTCATGTGGGTTCGACGATGTGCCTTCGCCAGGGCATTCCGAACCGTCTTAAATCGATTCCAATATGGTATTTTGTTAGTATCTAGTGTTACCTATCTGCTGGATAGTTTCCCTTTTGTAGCCTTATACTCATGTTCCCCTCTCATATGCATCCGAGGTTTCTCCGAACTAGGTTTTACACCCTCGGAACTCCGGAATATTGATTTTAGTTGATTTTAGCTAGATTTACCTATCTACTACACGGTTTCCTTTTTGTAGCTAGGTTTAGGGTTTAGGGTTTCTCTTCATTTTTATTATTGTGTATGTATATATTAGGGTTTCTATGAATTAGGGTTTATATCTCTCAACACCGTACCTAACTTTCTCCTTTAGCCGCTTTGACTTATTCGTTTTTCCACCTATGCAGAAAATATGGACCCACACGTCAGAGACGAAGAAAAGGAAGATTTGATCCAAGGTGTGATCCGTGGGGAAGAAAATTTAGACGTATCAATGTTTCTGAACAACTCCGGTGAGGGTGATCCTCTTTTTACCGGAATAGACGACTTGTTTGAGGTTGAAGGTGTTGCCTTCATGAGGAGAAGGCGATGCCTTGTGTAATCGAGAAGACGACGCTCGGCGAGGTGCATGTAATATAATCAATTCATTAATTAATCATCTGCTATCTATATAGAAATAGTAACGACGATCTTTCTTCTTTTAGCCCTCCGGATCGAAGGAATCTACTGAAAAGAGCACACGAGGCCCAACCAAAAAGTTGCAAGACGATGAGAGGTTCAGGATCGAAGATGTCGCTGAAGACGGCAAACCGACGGCTCCCGAAGTTGTCGCAAACAAATTTGTGGCACAATGCGGAGTAATCGTTAGGGAGTTAATCCCGATCACCATTAGAAATTGGAATAGGCCTGCTAATGCGGATGAAGAGGGAACATGTTTATATGTCCCTGACCTCGCCAAAGATTTACTGTGGAAGAGGCTCATGGTTAATTTCAAACTACCGAAGATAGAGCTGGATCCAAATGCGGAGGATCCAGTTGAGGACGCCTTAGAACATGGGAGAGCCATGGAGGCTAAGGTCAGGGAGTGGGCTTTGAAGAAGATGGCCCAGTGTTTCACCAACTGGAAGAAAAGATTGCACCTTGACTATGTCGTGAAAGGGAAGACTCCGGATTTCAAGAAGACTCAGTTTCAGAAGATAAAACCATTCTGGGCTGAGTTTGTGGAATACAAGACATCAGAAAAAGCTAAGGAAATGTCTGCAAAGAATAAGCTGAATGCTGCTAACAAGAAGTATCACCATACTATGGGGCAAGGTGGCTACAGGGCTGGCATTCCTAAGTGGGAGAAACTTGAGAAAGAACTGCGTGCTAAAAATATCACCCCAGAGACAGACGATTGGGTAGAACGTGCAAGGAATTGGTTTTACGGGCATGGGGGCACGTTGGACTCGGAAGGGAGGTGTATATATAACATACGACATAAAGAAGACCCCTTGCCAATCGAGAGGATGAGAAAAGCAGTAAAGGCTGTTAAAGATGGGGACTTCATTCCCGATAGAGAGAATGATGAGCTCACACTCGCCCTTGAAATAAGGAACATGATGGACGAACACGAGGCACAAGAGGCTCCCAACCATGGAGGACTGGGTTTCCCGAAGAGAGGAAGAAATATCCTGATAGAAGCCGTCAGAGGAGAAAGGACAGGGCGGAAGTTGAAGCAGATAGTCAGAAAGAGCGAATGCGTTTAATTGAAGAACGATTAAAGCAACAACAAGATGAAATTAACGCACTTAAAGAGCAAAGTACTACCGGCCCATCACATTAGCACAATGCATTCGATGCTACCGGCCTATCGAATAATCGAAAAAGCAGTGTGGCTTTCACCGAGGTCCCGGGTGATGACAATGGCGATGACGATGATGCACCGACGATGGCTCCTGTTGGCTACCCAGTGGATGATATCACAGAGATGACACACTGCGAGCTACATTTCAAAGTTGTGAACATATCAATGAAGGTGGCGGTCGGCTATGCCTTACCAATTGGACCCACACCAACTTACCACTGTCGTCCGGTTCCAGAGGGCTACGCTGTTGTCGGGGTGGATGAAATCATGCCCACCTTTGAAGTTTTGGATCTTCACTACCTGCAGGTGAAGGGGATGTGGATCAGATCGAGACGCAAAAAACGTCACCATTCTATGGCCGAAGGAATGTATCGTGCTTCGAAATCACACGCCAAGGCCATCTTCGCCGCCGCCTCACCCGTCTCCAGCGAGGTCGTCGCCGCCGCGGCAGCCGTCTTCGTTGCCTCACCCGGCTCCGTCGCCTCACCAATCTCCGGTGCAGCCATCGCCGTGGGAGCCATCGTCGGCGCCTCAGGATAAAAAGCGTAAGCGTACCGCTACTGTGCGTCGTGGTAAGCGATCGCCGAAACATAAACAAGAGCCTCTTCCAAAAGTACCAAAGGTTCCTCCCAAGAGAGCTTATGACTATACTGAAGAGGAGACTGCGGCGATCGTTGATGCGGAAACGACAGCGTTTTCAAGCTGGAAAAAGATCCAGAGTTCCCCAACACCAAAGAAGAAAAAGCCAAAGTGTTGAAAATTCTAAAGACTCTTCATCAACCCGAGCCAAAGCTGTCATCAGACTATGATCGTTCTATTCTCAAGTCACATGCGGCACAAAAAGCCTCGAAGAGCAGATCGATGCAAGCGAAATCTGTTGCCCAGCTCGGAGAACAAGCAAAACAGACTTGCGCCCCTCTCAAGGTGATTTCCCAAACCAATGTGGGGTCGAGCAAATATGGGGCCGAAGAGCAGTATGATCTAGAGGTAGTTGCATAATACGGAGAAGCTGCCGCTGCTCAAGGTATGAGTATTGCCTAGTACTTATCCCAGTTAGAGTTCTTCCTCGTGAGTGAAGTAGCATACAAATACCAGTACGGCAAACCTCTCGTCAAACCTGAGGAGGTAAACAATCTTCCAACAAAAATGCGAAGATTGCATAACTGGTACATGCATGCCACAAAGGCCGGGGCTAACTGGATAGTGCTGAGGGTTACAAAAAAGCATCATGGGAAAGAAAAGGATGACATGATATCCATTGAATTTGATGAACTATTTCAATTATTCCATCAAGACGCCTTGGACAAATCGATCATCAGTGCCTATTGTCTGTAAGTACTAATTCTGTAATTAATTTAGTCTCCAGCTATCTCACTTTGTTTATTGCATGTATATAATCATACTGTAATATGCAGAATGAAGATTCTCGAATGAAGCAGAGGACAAATCTATAACATTGGCTTCATTGACCCATATTGGGTTCATGAAGCTAATCTCAAAACAAGCCCCCAGGATACGGAGGATAATATAGTACACGCGTTAAGGTTTCAAGAAACCAAAAGGGAAATACTTTTTCCTTACAACTTCGAGTGAGTGTTATTGTCTTGTATACACTTTCTATTTCGCTTACTCGATGTTAAGTATATAATTGATTAGTTATGCATTTGCAGCTTCCACTATATTCTGTTAATCATTCAACTTGACAAAGGGCGTGTACTAGTCATGGACTCGAAACATAAACCCCTTGAGATGTGGAAGGACATGCAGATGCTTCTCCAGCGGTAATTCTAATCATTACGACACTATATCGACAACGTTCGTGAATTTTATGATATCAAGTAATTAATAACTTCTTTTATTCGTTTTCTTCGCCGGGCAGCGCTTGGAAACGGTTCACCAACAAGGCTAGGGGTGTTTGGAAAGAGGAGCTTACATTTCAACCACTAAATGTAAGCACCACTAGCTATATCCGCACATCTCTTTGATTCTAGTTTTGATACAGTTATTATCATGCTTGATTATTATTTTTGATTGAACTCTGTTCTCGTAAAGTGCCTGACGCAGGGACCAGGTAACAATCTATGTGGATACTATGTTTGCGAGTTCATCCGGCAGACGTACGATGAGAAGGGCAGAAATTTAGAGCAACTCCACGTACGTAAACAATTTCTATAGTTTTTAATTTCAAACAAATTGTGTTTAGTTTCATTCATATAGACTGACTCCTTTTTTAAATCAGACCGAACGTCTACGAGACGGTCTTCTGCCACTGGATCGCGTACGAGCAATTCAGAAGGAATTGGCGGGATTCTTGGATGCAGAAGTCCTAGACCCGAAAGGGGAATACCATTCTGTTGTGTATAGACAATAGGGATTGTAAAAATAGAAACTTTGAAGGAATTGGTCGGTAGCATCGAATAGCAACTTTTGTATGTAGTGCATGAACTCGATCCGTGTCTTGAATGTAATATTGTCATGATGATCTTGTGTAATATAAGGTTCCTTCATTGATAAGTGCAAAACACTAAATAAACAATAAAACAACCTAAATGAATTCTCTGCCGCGGCACAAAAAGTGGCGAAAATGCTGCCGCGGCAACAAAATGTGCCAAAATGAATTCTCTTCCGCGGCAGAGAAATGGGCCAAATCTCTATCGTGGAAGAAGGTTATTAGTCCCGGTTCGTATTACGAACCGGGACTAAAGCTCCTCCCCCCTTGCACGGAGCAGCGGCCACGTGTATGATCTTTTGTCCCGGTTGGTGGGACAACCGGGACTAAAGGTTCGGGCTTTAGTCCCGATTGCCCCGTCCCGGTTGGGCAACCGGGACTAATGCCCCTTACCAACCGGGACGCATGGCACGTTCTACACTAGTGGAAGCCCCAATCCCCTATTCTTTCTCTTTCTCCATCGAGCTCTGTGGTCATGCTGCCCTCGATTTGATGCTTCCGTTGCCAAATCGCTGGAGCTGGCCCAACATATGCTCTCTCCTAGGCCTGCTCCGCCAATATCCCGCAGCTGATTTGCCTCCTCGCGGCCTGCCGTGCCATCGTGTCGAAACCTAACCCGAGCAGGACGGGAGAGTGTCGCTCGGAGTGGAAGGCACTGGAGGAGTGGACCAGGGGGCATCCGATGGCTTTGATTCACACACTCTGTGGAGCCACGGGACGCTGGACGCAATGCTTAGTCTTGCATAATCGGCGGTGGTAGCTGCCACTCCTTTCATCTTGACGCCACTCAGTGAAACAATGGCTGGTCTGCATTTTTTGGTCAGCCATTCATGCTTCTACGCGTCGAAGGTAAGTTTACATTCTAAACATAACTACAATTATATGTGTGTGTGGGGGGGGGGGACTGATGATGTAGCTACAGGGAGAGATGACGGTACTGTTTAAGTAAATCATGTGTTGTAAGACTGAAATTTGACTATAATTACTTTGCGCTGCATTCTATTCATCTGAGTAGGCATGGATTTTTTGTATGCAGCTCCCTAAACCTGGAGAGTTTTGTAGGAAGAATAATTGCAGTTGAGAAAACAACCAAATAAAAATTAGAACAAACAGAACAGGGGTGACCTTCAAGCTTATGTTTCGAGATAGAGAACTACCTTTTGCCATATTCAGAACAGTACATTTACAATAATCAAACTAACAAAATCTACATGGTAACATAAGAACTGGACACAAAGCTGTACATGTTTGAATTATTAGTTGTATAAGAAATTGTCCTTGGTGCTTGTTTCTGTATGCAGCTCCCAGAACCTGGGACATGTGTTTTGTCTATAGGGAAGAGAACCATTCTCTGATAAAAAATTAGACAAAAAAGAACACGGGGGACTTTCCAAGCTTATTTTAGCGATCCTATATTTAAAACAGAACATTTATCAAACTAACAGAACATTTATCAAACTAACGAAGAATACATGGTAAAGTAAAAAACTGAAAACAAAACATTACATGTTTAGATTAGCAGTAAAAAACTTGTTGAAAGATGTTGGTCAGCAGCAGGTAGTGCAGACATGATCATATTCTAGTTCTGTAGTTATATTCATTCTAGATATATCTTAACTGGTTTTTTACAGATTCAATATAATAGTGTCAAATAATTGAGGTGTACGTATTTTTTCTCAAACCAAGTAAATATAGTTCTTTGTTTCCTTTTTATAACTTATGTATTGATCAACACATTGGTTTACAAATTGTAAGCATCACATATGCTAACAAAAACTTTTCCAAGCACATCTATTTTTTCTAGCAAGAAAGAATGAAAACTTATTGCTATTGATCAATACGTTGGAATACAAATCTAAAGCATCGGATTTGTTAACACAATATTTCTTTCCTTAGGTTTTTCGTGGAAGGTACTTTTAGCCAAGTATTCATGTTCCTGTCTGGATTTTGTAAGCAAAACATGGAAGTTCTATGGCGGCAACAAATATAACATTAGTTCATTGAAAATGCATGTATAACCAAAAAATACAATTGTTTGCCTAGATCCTTTTCTAAGCATGTGCAATTTTGATATTTGAGGTTAACTCATGTAGGAAAAAAGGAAGGGGATGAATACCATCAGGAGATTAGCAGTAAAAAACTTGTTGATAGATGTTGGTCAGCAGCAGGTAGTGCAGACATGATCATATTCTAGTTCTGTAGTTATATTCATTCTAGATATGTCTTAACTGATTTTTTATAGATTCAATGTAATAGTGTCAAATAATTGAGGTGTACGTATTTTTTTCAAACCAAGTAAATATAGTTATCTGTTTCCTTTTTATAACTTATGTATTGATCAACACATTGGTTTACAAGTTGTAAGCATCACATATGCTAACAAAAACTTTTCCAAGCACATCTATTTTTTCTAGCAAGAAAGAATGAAAACTTATTGCTATTGATCAGTACGTTGGAATACAAATCTAAAGCATCGGATTTGGTAACACAATATTTCTTTCCTTAGGTTTTTCGTGGAAGGTACTTTTAGCCAAGTATTCATGTTTCTGTCTGGATTTTGTAAGCAAAACATGGGAGTTCTATAGCGGCAACAAATATAACATTAGTTCATTGAAAATGCATGTATAACCAAAAAATACAATTGTTTGTCTAGATCCTTTTCTAAGCATGTGCAATTTTGATATTTGAGGTTAACTCATGTAGGAAAAAAGGAAGGGAATGAATACCATCAGGAGACTCGATGGGCTGTTTCGCCAAAGACTGCGTGCCTCCAAGTATCGTGCATCTAAGGAAAGTAAGTGAAAGAAGTTAAACTTTCAATTTGAAAGCTATGATCTGTGCACCTTAGAAGCAAAACACCCTGTTACCTCAAACAAAGAGTAATTATACCGCTATTAACTCAGCACGGAGTATTACAAAACAACACATATTAAACTGCAAGAAACCTCTCTTTCTGCTCTTGATATCCCAAATAATTGCAATCTGGAAATGGCATGTTACAATCTTCTAGTTCCGTATGCTTACCAAGCTCTTGGACTCTTCGCTTCCAGTACCAACAGTTATTTTAGCTAACTCACAACGCGTTTCCCATTCTGAGATTATTTGTTAGGGTGACACACTAAAATTTTCGCATAGGGACTAAATCAAAGGAATACCATTCATTGATCCGGTATCGTGGTAAATACAAAATTCAGGAGTTGTCCTAGTGTGACATGGCCTGTGCAAGTTGAAAAATCTAAATAACCTAAAGCTTCTCTTTGATACCATTAGAGATCTCGAACCTCTTTTGTCTGCAAGCATATTTATAAGCGACATATTCCTTCCATTTTAGTTCATCTCTCCGGATGTTCTTGAATCCAAGAGAGTAATTGTGTCTCTGTGAACCATTTTTTTCCACTACCCAAAACCTGAGGTCACCAAAAAAGAATCATCTTATAAGCAAACCATTGAATTGCAGAAAAAAATATGATCAATTTATGAATAACTTGCAATACAAAAAAAGCTCGCTGAAAATTGTTGCATTGATGTAGGTATAGCCGGAACCTGGCAACGTCCATCTCAGGAAAGGCCACAGATGAGATGAGGTAGAGGTTCCATACAGGTTATCAGCGTTTCGGCGGTCGTCTCAGATCGACGCTATGCTTGAACTCACCAAGAATGTAATACTTCTGGTTGGCGATGTGCCCCGATGGGACAGTGCAGATGGCGTCCATGGAGACGGAGATAAAGAGGCCAGACCTCGTCCACCATCTCCATCTGCAAAACATGGCCAAGAACCACATAGTGGCCTATGAAGGCACGCTGATCGTGGCAGAGTCTATGCAGAGGATGGCGTGGGACATCCGCCCCAGACAGTGCCCAACATGAGCGCAAGCTCACGGGCAGCCCGAGGCAGGAGATGGCGAGCAAGTACTGATTCCATGGGCGTTCTTGAGCAGTACCTCGCCGAAGTTTCGAGGCACGCCTACAACACGAGAAGGTAGGGCGCCACGGCGGCGAGGCAGGGCGCCACAGAGAAGCTGAACAGAAGTTGTGCCAAAGATCAACTCTGCCGAGAACCAACATCCAACAAAAGCTCGTTGGGGCACTCCTCCGCTGGCGGGCGTGGGGAAAGGGCACGCGGAGAGAACTGCCTTCAGTTGAGGGCATCTGCAGGCGATGACCCATGAGGCGGAAGACGGGGCAAATCGGCAAGGAGGAGGGCGTGGAAGGTGGAGATGGAGAGAACGTGGAAGAGAGATGGGGTATATGACAACCAAAGCGGTGCTAGTGGCTACTAGAACTTTGTAGATGCAGTCAAAGCAGCAGTAAAGAACAGATAAGATAAAATTGTTTTAGTCAAAGCGGTGCCGATTCAATCACCTGGTGCAAAGAATAAAGATACTGTAGAAAAAAGAGAAAACACTGTAGATGCGTGTTACTCCTTCAGTGATCGCTGAAGTAGTTCACTTTTATATATGTAGTAATATTTTTTCCTTCTTTTCAGTCTAGCTAGGCTCTGCCCTTGGCTTCTTCAGGACGGTCTTTGCCAAAAAAGCCAACTAACCCTACATTCAGATAATATTGCAAGAAGCACAGTTGCCTTTATCACACCCATCCCGATCGATCCCACACATTTAGCAGCTGCTGCATACGGAAACGTGCACCTGCAGGTATTACGTCAAATGAGGTCTTATCAACTCCTGTCAAACAGGAAAGGGAGAAGAAATTGTGAAGTGATTTATATCTGCATATGTTTAGGTTTTTTGTACCAGTCAAGGCCATCTCTTCTTGGACCAATTTGGTCAGAAAGATCCTTGAGACTCTTCGTACCCTCGGCTATACGCTGCATACATATGTAGATAATGATCGTTAATGTATATCATTAGTTAAGTGCTGATTTCTCAAAAAAAAAAGTTAAGTGCTGATTGGTAATAAGAAGAATCGTGCATAAAACGAACAAAAAATAAGGTTGCTTCATGATATGAAATTAATGAAGTAATCTTGCTAGCTCTTGTTTTTACTCTTTTCAATCCAAATTAATTATTGGACTCTAATTTATCTAGATTCGAACATATCTAGTGTATGTCTTAGTGCGTGCTAGATAGATCTTGCTAGCCCGTGGTGGTTCAAATTTTGAACCCGCCGTCCGGCGCGGTGGTGGCGCCAGCCGCCATGTCTCTGTCTCCCCCTGCCGTGGTGTCTTCCCCGCTTCACTGACACGCGTCCTCTTCCTCTATCTTTGCCAGTTGCCGCCCGGGCTGGTCGCTGGCCACCGTCGTCCTCCAGCCAGCGGAGGGGCGGCTCGTCCTCCTCAACGCGGCGGGCGTGGTCGTCGACGCGCGCGACCACCGGCGTGGTGAGTTCGTGTGCCAGGGCTCCTCCCTCTCGTTCCTGGCGTACGCGGTAAAGGTCGGTGCGCGCTTCTCCTCGCCGGCGTCTGCGTCAGCCCCATCCGGGTCCCCTGCAATCCCTCTCCTCTCCCGTCCCAGCCGCTGTCGCCGGAGCGGGTGGCTGAGCTTGCGGACCTCCATGGGATAGCATGGGGTGACGTGGAAGAGGAGGTGGTGACGAAATTCGGCTTGCGGGCTTCCGGCGATATCTCGGACGAGGAGCATGGCGTCCCTACGACGCCGCGCGCCTCCCACCTTCTCCTGCCCTCTCTTGGTGATTTCCTCCCGCTCACGCGGGCTACCCCATGGCGGCCTGATACGTCCAATTTGTATCACCATTCTATATCATAATTTGCCTCTATTGATTGATATATTTCTTATTAAGAGGTGTTACTTATGTCTTTTCATCTGTTTTTGCATATTGGATGATTCGTGGAGGATGGACTGCCGGAGTCAGGATTTTGAAGGAAAAAGAGGTGTTTTGATGCAATTTCGCGAAGATCAGAAAAATACCAGAAAAATTATGGAAAATCATATTTTCCCAGAAGACGAATGAAGCCAGAAGGGGAGGCAGATATGGGCCATAGGGGGCCCACACCACCCAGTGCGGCCACCTCGGGCGTGCCTCTGAGGTGTGGCCCACCTGGCCGGCCTCCGACTCCGCCCTCTCGCCTATATCTTCCCCTCGAAAGCCTAAAACACGGAGAGCGACCATAGAAAGATTCCGTCGCCTCTGCGGGGTGGAAAACACCGAGAGAGAAAGAGCTCTCCGGCAGATAGATTTTTGATGGAGAAATTCCTTCCCGGAGAGGGGAGATCGTCACCATCAACACCATCATCAAGCTAGACTTCATCAGGATCATCATCATCCACAACATCATCTCCACCAGCACCATCATCACCACTCCATCTCGCTATAACAATTCTGTTGAATACTTGCATAGTTCTTAGGGGAAACTTTCCCGGTGTTGATTACTATTGTAGTTGATGCTTGTGCATGGAACCATTGGATTATTGTTTATGTTCAGATTGTTATCCATCACCATATCATCTTTGATCTTGATCCATATGATGTCTTGTGAGTAGTTCGTTTAGTTCTTGACGACATGGGAGAAGTGATGTTGTTAGTAGTGGATTTGTGTTGAGGTATTATTCAATAGTTTAGTATTTAAGTTGTGGTGTTATTCTTCTGGTGGTGTCATGTGAACATCGACTACATGATACTTCACCATTTATGGGCCTAGGGGAATGCATTGTGTATTTGGCTACGAATTGTGGGGTTGCCGGAGTGACAGAAACCTGAACCCCCGTTAGGACACCATTGCACAAGGGAGCGTAGGATCTCAGAGTTTAAGGCCGTGGTTAGGTTTGTACCTTAATTGATTTCCTATAATTGCGGATGCTTGCAGGGGGTTTAATCACAAGTATGTATTAGTCCAAGTAAGGTCGGTACATTAGCATAGGTTCACCCACACAATGCTTACAACACCAAAGAAGACTACTCAGCTATTTGAAAGAAAGCACTTGACAGAATTCTCATGTGTCCTCGAGAACGTTTGGTCCTTATAATTATTTCCACTGGCTTGTCCTTTGCTAAGAAAGGATTCGGCCACTTGCTACAATTGTTCGTTGTCTTTATTACTTTCACTTTGTTTCTTTGCTTTATCAGAAAACCCCTAAAAATCCATTTGCTTACAGAGATTTCCTGCTCCATACCACTAGTCAACATCTTCTGCTCCTTGTTGGGATTGACACTCCTATTTATCGAAAGTACTACGATACACCACCTATACTTGTGGGTCATCAAGACTATTTTCTGGCGCCGTTGCCGGGGAGTGAAGCGCTATTGAAGAGTGGAACTGGTAAAGGAAACATCTACTGTGAGTATTGCTTTTTATTCCTGTTTTTTACTTTGTTTCCAATATGTATAACCCACTTGGTTTTCTGTTTGGGAAAACTACTACCACTGTTAGGGTAGTAGATGAACCACCACGTGTTGAGATAGATCCTTTTAAGAAACCTACAAGTATTGTTGATCGTGTTATGGATAATTATTATTTAGTGGATTGAACTGTCCACCCTGGTGATCATTGGCTTTTTATCCATGAATTATGCGGGTTGTTTAAGTGTGCAGGTATCACAACTGAACAGGTGAAGAAGTTACTCTCTATATCCTTGAAAGGGAGAGCTCAAGAATGGTATAAGCTGCTGAAGACTAGATAATCTATGGAATGGGAGGAAATAGTACCTCTCTTTTATTTTAAATTTTATCCTCCCAGTGAAATTCATAAGGATATAAATCTGATATATAACTTTTGGCCTCGTGATGGAGAGAGTATAGCTCAAGCTTGGGGGAGACTGAAGTTACTAATGCTTAAATGTCCTATTCATGAACTCCCTAACAATATTATTATCAATAAGTCTTATGCTAGGCTTTCTCTTCATGATAAAGATTTACTAGATACTTCTTGTGCTGGATCACGAATGAAGGAATAAGCTAAATGGGATCTCCTAGACCATATTCAAAAGAACACTGAAGCTTGGGAGAATGACAAAAGAAGAAAGTCAGGTATAAATTATGATTATGAATGCATTAAGTCCTTTATGGGAACTGATGACTTTCGTGATATTAGTAATGAGTATGCTATTGACTCCCAAAGTATTGCCAATTATTTTAAGGCCTTTGCCTCTTACATAGAAATTCCTAAAAAGAAGTGGAATAAATACCATGCACCCTATAAAGATGTTGTTAGTCATGTTCCTGTTAGAAGCGCTGAAGTTTGTACTATTGATCATATTTTGCCTGAACCTTATGTTCAGAAAATACCTTTCCCAGCTAAGGTAAAGGAGTATTCTATGATGATTAGTGCGAATAACAAAGGTACAAATAAAACTATGGAACCTGATGAGCGAATGGATACTGAACCTGTGGTTGCGATTGTGAAAGATCTTGTCACTAGAAATATAGAGGATGAGCACATTGTCTTCTGTGAAAATTCTTCTAATATTGTCTCCCATCCTAGAAAAGCTAGAAAAGCTAGTGTGCATGTGCTTTCTGTTAGAATTGGTGATCATTGCTACTATGGTTTATGTGATATTGGTGCTAGTTCTAGTGCTATTCCTTATGAGCTTTACAGGCAAATTATGCATGAAATTGGTCCTTGTGAGCTTGAGGACATTGTTTTGGTTATTCACCTTGCTAATAAGGAAAGCATTTGACCTATTGGTATTGTAAGAGATGTGGAAGTCCTTTACGGTAAGATTAAGTATCCTGATGATTTTCCAGTGCTTAATTCGGCAGCTAGTAAAACTTGTCCTATCATTTTTGGTAGACCCTTCTTGAACACTTGTGGAGATACTATAGATTGTAAAAAGGAGAAAGTTTTAACTAAGTTTGATGGAGATTCTTATGAGTTTAACTTTTCCAAATTTGCTAAAGCTCCTTGTGAAAATAGCTTGCCCAATGAAGATTTCAGGATGGAACAACTTGCTTCTATTGATCCAGTTTAAGACCTTGGACCTCTTTTTGATGATTGTAAGTATGCTCATTCTGATGATAAAGTTGTTTCCTATCACAATTATATTCTAAACTTTATTCAAAGTGCTGCTGAAAATTATTATGAGAGAGGAAAACATGGTTTTATGCATCTCAATAATGTTAAGTTTCCCCGTTTCATGTTGAAAGCTTTGAAGTTGCATTTGTTTTGTATTCCTATGCTCGTGGCTTTTTGTTTCAACAATTTGTTTTCTCATGATACTCCCTTGCATAGGAAGTGGGTTAGACTCAAATGTGTTAGTTATTTGCTTCTTGATGCTCTCTTTCACTTCAGATATTTATCTCCTATGTGAGCATCCTTGAAACTATCATGCCTAACTTAAAGGCATTAAAGAAAAGTACTTCTTGGGAGATAACCCAGTAGTTTTGTTGAGTCTTGGAAGCTATTACCTTAGTAATAACCGCTCCTTATCCTTTTTGTTTTGGTTTTTGTGTCAAGATCAACTACTTTTGAGAAGTAGAGGAGTTGTGAAAAGTGGCTGTCCTAGGATAGATTTTTGTGCTGCATTGTAAAAATTCGTGAAGGAGCTCAGTACTTCGGATGGAGATATATTTTTATGTGCTTGTTCTCCAAGTTGTTACCCAACTTTCATTAGTTTTGAACTTTTTGATTTGAGCAACAGAAGGTTTTCAAAAAAATAAATCTTTACCCACTGGTACGTTTTGACAGATTTCTGCGATCATTTGCATTTGCCTCTTATTGATTCCCTTCCAGATTATTTTGGGTTTTTGGAAGGGAGTTGCTATAGTAGTTTTTGTTTTTATGGGGTTCAGTTGAAGTATGTACCTAAAGGTTTATTTTTTTTGCTTACACTAATGTTGTCATTGAAGTTTGTGTAATGCCTTGTGAGAAAAGGAATTTCCAGGAGATGGAGAAAAGGAATCTGCAGAGTTCGTCTTTGATTAGGTAAAAGTGGTGAAAATAGAAGGTTCGTGAAAACCCTATATTTTTTAGATTTTTGATGTTTTTATTACATACGGAAGGTTACGAGACGAAACAGAGGAGGAAATGGAGGCCAGGGTGGCCACACCCACCCTAGGAGCGGACCCTAGCTGGCCGTGCCTGGAGGCGGTGTGAGCCACCTGAGCTCTGTCTCCGCCTCGTTTTCGCACTAGTACGTTACTTATGCATTGAAACTTCGTAATAAATAACCGCCCGGATCCCCCGAGGTTCGTGTATCGTGTTCTCGTCATGTTTTCGTTTCGATCTGTTTCTGTCAAGAAATCTTCTCAAAGTTTAGAGCACCATGGTCTCTGCCAACAACAAAGGAAAGAAGCCCATGGAAGAAGAAAGGATCGCTGCTAAGCGCGAAGACATGGATTGGAGCGTCGAGGAGAAAGTTAAGATGGAGGAACAAACCTCCGCAATGTCAAGAGCAAGGAAACCTACTTTTGTAGGGGCAATTAACACAGGACATGCTTTTTATCGTAACATGCAGGGGGTTATAGCCTTAGTTCCATACTTGAAATCCTGCCTTGAGGCAGTGGAAGCCCTTCGAACCACTGATGAGTTTTGTGATAAGTATCATGCTCTAAGGATGAAGGTTGATATACTTCAAGAGGAGATTAACAGGCTTCGTAAGATGCTGGAGGGTTTTCTTACCCTAAACAAGGGAACACCACCACCACCGAAGGAGTAATTCGTCATCAGGTTTGGCATCCCCTTGGCTTGTTCCAAGCTTGGGGGAGTGCTGCGGTATCACATCATTATCTTTTATATTTTACCTTTTTAGTGGATTCATGTCTTTGGTAGAGAAGTTATCTTATAGGTTGGTTTGCATGTGGAAGTATCTCTCCTTTAGTTGATTATCTACGTATCCCTTGGTGTGAGTGCCTTTATGAAATATTAATGAAAAGTCTCATCTTTTACTTTTTGCACTTCTTATTTTAGTTTGCAATCTCTATTATATGATTGATCTTTTTGATCAGTATTGGTATCACTTTAGGAGCATCAAGTAGATCTAAATTGGTTTTGGCAAACCAAGCTCTGGTCAGTAGCAACACTTTTTGAGGTTTGAAAGGAAAAGATAAAAGCAATTAGAGGTATTTTGTATCATTTATTTTCTTTCTTGATTGGCTCATAAGCTTAGTATTCTTTATTTAAGATCTTTTGTGTCTTCAAGGAAGATTGCATGTTTGGCTTTATCACTTGTAGGTTTGCTTGTTTCCATCAACTCTTTTGCTTGCTACCCAGCCTTGCTAGCCAAAAACCTGTTTTGAGAAGACATACTTCTCATGCATCCAACCCCTTTGAACCAAACCCGTGCCATTTGTGTCCACCATATCTACCTATTAACATTATTGCTATTCCAAGCAAATTCTCAAGATCCATCAATCTTTCGAATTAAAAATTATTTTGTTATGTGATTACTAGTTAGTAAAGATCTCACGAACTTGATGACACACCTTATTTTCTTGCCCCTAATAAACTTGAACCTTTGTGTCATCGAAGTTGTTTATGCCTGCATCTGTATGTTGGGATTAGCAGAACCGTGTTGTCACTAGGAACGCTTTCAGAGGTCCCTTTTTAGAAGATGCTTCTAATATTGTCTCTCATCCTAGTAAAGCTAGGAAAGCTAGTGTCAATGTGCTTTCTGTTAGAATTGGTGATCATTGCTATTATGGTTTATGTGATATTGGTGCTAGTTCTAGTGCTATTCCTTATGAGCTTTAGAGAGAAATTATGCATGAAATTGGTCCTTGTGAACTTGAGGACATTGATGTGGTTATTCACCTTGCTAATAAAGAAACCATTTGTCCAATTGGTATTGTAAGAGATGTGTAAGTTCTTTGTGGTAAGACTAAATATCCTGTAGATTTTTTAGTGCTTGGTTCAACAGCTAGTAAAACTTGCCCTATCATTTTTGGTAGACCTTTTCTTAACACTTGTAGAGCTATTATAGATTGTAAGAAGGATAAAGTTTTAACTAAGTTTGATGGAGAATCTTATGAGTTTAATTTTTCCAAATTTGCTAAATCTCCTTATGAAAATGAATTGCCTAATGAGGATTTTGGAGTTGAACAACTTGCTTCAATTGATCCAGTTTTTGACCTTAAACCTCCTTTTGATGATTTTAAGTATGCTTATTCTGATGATAAGAATGTTTCTTGTGGCAGTTATATTGTCAACTTTATTCAGAGTGCTACTGAAAGTTATTATGAGAGAGGTAAACATGGTTTTATGCATCTCAATAATATTAAGTTTCCCCGCTTTATGTTGAAAGCTTTGAAGTTGCACTTGTTTTGTCTTCCTATGCTAGTTGCCTTTTGTTTCAATAATTTGTTTTCTTACGAAAATCCCTTGCATAGGAAGTGGGTTAGACTCAAATGTGTTGGATATTTGCTTATTGATGCTCTCTTTCACTTCAAATCCATATCTCCTATGTGAGCATCATTGAAATTATTATGCCCATCTTAATGGCTATAAACAAAAGAGATTTTGGGAGACAACCCATTTTAGTTTGCTTTGGTTTTTGTTTCTTTGAGTCTTGGAAGTTATTACCTCTGTAATAACCGCTGCTTATCCTTTTTGTTTGGTTTTTCTGTCAAGATTAGCCTCTTTTGAAAATTAGGTGAGTTGTGAGAAGTTGCTGTCCTAGGACAGATTTTTGGTTCTACATTGTAAAAATTCGTGAAGAATCTCAGTATGTCAGATGGAGATGTAATTTTCTGTGCTTGTACCCCAAGTTGTTATCCAACTTTAGTTAGTTTTGCACTTTTTTATTTGAGCAATAGAACATTTTCAAAAAAATCAATCTTTACCTGCTGGTCTATTTTGACAGATTTCTGCCATTATTTGCATTTGCCTCTTAAATCGATTTCCTTTTAGATTCTTTTTGGGATATTGAAAGGAGTTGCTACAGTAGATTTTCTTTTGATGGTTTTTAGTTGAAATTTTAACCCAAGGGTATATTTTATTTTGCATACACTAATGTTGCTAATGAAGATTGTGTGAAGCCTAGTACGAAAGAGATCTTCAAATATTGGGAGAGACAACACTACACAAGTGAAGAATGGTCAAAGGCTCAAACATTATTTTTCTGGAGACTCTTATAATGAAGATTTTGATGTTCTTCAAATGGTGACTCGGGAAGAATTTATCAGAGACCAAACTCAGGAACCTGTAGAGTCCGTTTCCGAATAGGTAAAAGTGTTGAAAACAGAAGGTTCAAGGAAAACTTTTCTTTTTATATTGTTGCATTTTTATTACATACAGAAGATAATAAGATAAAACAGAGAAGGAAACGGAGCCCGGGTGGTCCACACCACCCAGTGGCGCGGGCCCCCTGGCCGCGCCACCAGGTGGTGGGACCACCCCGGAGTCCGTCTCCGTCCCGTTTTCGTCAAGTACCTTCCTTATGTTGTAAAACTCCGTAATAGATAATCACCCGGACCCTCGAGTTTCATATATCATGCTCTCTTCGTGTTTTTGTTTCGATCTGTTTCTGTCAGGCAAATTCTCAGTTTTAGAGCCACAATGTCTTCTCCTGGATCACCCAAGGAGGATTCCCCCGCGGACATCATCAACCCGTATATGTATGAGTTGAAGATTCACCCCAGGAAGTTGTTACTCAAAGATGGGAAGGTACAGATAAAAGAAGTTCAGGGCCCTAAAGGAGAAGGAAGTCTGGAAGATAGGATGGAAGCATTGGAGCAAGAAGTTTTTAGGTACAAGAAGCTGGCGGAATGCAAAGTGGACATCATCCATAAGATATGTTTAGAACTCATCGCCGAGCACAAGAGGGAGACTGCCAAGCTTCGAGATGAAATCCTCTCACTGTCGTGGTGGTGGCACGACAGATGCCATGGGTGAAGGGAATATGCCCGAGAGGCAATAATAAAGTGGTTATTATCGTATTCCTTGTTTATGATAAATGTTTATTTTGCATGCTATAATTGTATTAATACGGAAACGTTAATACATGTGTGTTTAATAAACAAACAGAAAGTTCCTAGTTATGCCTCTCTTATAAACTAGCTCGTTGATTAACAAGATGATCAAGGTTTCCTGATCATGGACATTGGATGTTGTTAATAACGGGATCACAACATTAGTGTAATGGTGTGATGAACATTCATCTGAAGTATAGCATTATGATCAAAGTCATTGAGTTGATATTGCTATAACAACTTACGAAGTGATCCTAATCCTTAGACCATGAGATCATGTCAATCACTAACACCGGAAGAGTTTCTTGATAACATCAAACGTCGCACCGTAACAGGGTGATTATAAAGATGGATTCAGAACTAATAAACTATTATGTTTAGGCCCATGGATCGAGAGTGGAGTTTGTTCATCCCGATGACGGATAGTTATACTCTGGGCCCTCTCGGTGATATCACATTGGTTAGCTTGCAAGCAAGTGATTTGATCACTAGAATGTTATATCACGGGAACGAGAAAAGAGTACATGTCAGTAACGAGATCAAACTAGGTATGGAGATACCAATGATCGAATCTCGGATATGTAATATATCGCGAAACAAAGGGATTAAGATACTAGCGTAAAAGGTTCCGACGATCACAAGAAAGTCATCGTTGAATGTGTGGGAGTCAGTATGGGTCTCCAGATCCCGCTTCTGATTATTGATCCGAGAGGGGTCTCGATCATGTCCGCATTATTCGCGAACCATAGGGTGACACACTTAAGAGACACCGACATCCATTTGGAGCAAAAGTTTCATGCCGAAAAGAATAACAAGCGCAGGAATTTATTTCACTAGATACCGAAACGGGTTTTCGGGTGAAATTGCAGAAAGTGTTTCTTCATGTGAAATGAAATACTAGCAAGGGGTTATTTGTGAATGTTTGTCATTAAAGTAATTGACAAAATTCTGAATAAAATAAAAGAGTTTTTTTAATGAGAGTTTGCATTAAATTTGGTGGAAATTTAATGGGAATTTGAGTGGGTTTTTGAGTGGAGAGAATTGAAAGGCATTTGAGTGAGTGGAGTGTCCACCCACATGAATGTGGAAGAGGTGGGGGCAGCCCCATGGCTGGGCACATGGCCCCTTGGGTGCCCCCCCTCTCCCTATAAAAGGAGCCCCCTCCCTCTCTCTCACTCACACCTCCTCGTGAAGGATCTCTCTCCCCCTCTAGTATTTATTCCCCATGGTCTCGGACTAGCGAGATACATGTTCCTGGTGGCTATTCGGCAAGAAAGAGTTGTGCTTCCGCTGCATCGCTGGAGCGAGGAGGCGGAGGTTGCTCGGAGCCTCGAACGTGTGTGCGAACACGGATGCGCCGCTGTTTAGCGGCGCTAGGACTTCCTCTCGATCTTGAGATCGGCAAGAGATCGTCTACATCATCCACGAGTACAACCTCATTAATGATATTCGGTCTTCGAGGGTATCTATGGATGTATATCCACCCGTTGCTTGTATCTAGTAGATAGATCTTGGTACTTAGTTGTTCCCATCGTAGGAAATTTTTTGTTTTCTATGCTGCGAACCCTACAGTGGTATTAGAGCCGGATCTATGCGTAGATACTTTGCATGGGTAGTACACATATGAGTATGTGGGCGATGATGATCATTTTATTGCTTCTTAGTTGTACTTTGCATATTGGTGGCATTGTGGGATGAAGCGGCCCGGACAAACTTTACATGTCCTCGCACATGAGACCTGTTCCACGCTTGACATGCAACTAGTTTTGCATAAGTGGCTAGCGGGTGTCTGTCTCTCCTACTATAGTCAATATCTAATTTGCAACGAGTTGTCAACAATTTGGTTATCCTCGTTGTGGTTCATGTTCGTAGGTAAGAACGGTTCTATCTACGAAAGCCCTAAGCCACGTAAAATTTGCAATGGATAAATTAGAGGCGTCTAGTTTAGATTGTTGCTGGGCTAGTGTTATGATATGGTGATGTTGTAAGTATAAGTATGAGATGATACTCTTACAACACACATAACTTGTAATCTCCATAGACCTTGGACTTACACGTATAGGTATGATAGTGATCATACCACGGTGCACATGATGGAGATCATATGCGAGAACCATATCATTTCACTAATAAACATGAGATGTTTTGATTGCATCTTATATTGCTTGTTTGGCGTTTTATTAGCATAATAAGATGATCCCTAATTTAGATATCGAGATAAGAATGTGTTCTTCCTTAAGTATGCACCGACAATGTTTCGTCGCTTCAAGACATCACGTGATGATCGGGTGTACTTGAATCCACGAGCATATCTCAGGTGTAAGACAGTTACACACACGAATACTAAGGTTCTTACTTGACGAGCCTAGCATGTACAGACATGACCTCGGAACACGGACCGAAAGGTTAAGCATGAGTCATATGTTTTGATATGATGACCATATGGATGCTCGCCTTTGAAGCTATACCGACTCACGTGATGATCGGACTTGGTGTAGAGGATTTGGTTCATGTAATTTGGATTAGTAGAACCAATTTATCATAAATTAAATCAAAGTGAATTTGCATAATTTGCTGTAGTCATTGGCATTCGTTCACCACCTCATGCTAAAGAATTCTAATTGAGATAATAGAACTATAGAATTCTGGATATTTACTTTACGAACTGGTATCGTATTGTGTTGAGTGTCAATCTAAAGTTTAAAGTCCTATTGCAAACTTTCAGCAAACTCTGTTTACTCTGTGAAATTTGATAATTAGTATTAAATCGAGAGTAACAATTCCAGTGTTAGTATCTTAAGTATCATGTTTGCCTCCACGATTCTTGATTGTTTTAATATCAAGTCTATCTAGGAGCTGAAAGAATTGTTTCAGAAACCATCATGTGTGGTAGATATAACGATATCTGAAACAATGTTTTGGTTGCAATATGATAGAGTATAATATATGTTCTCATATTGGATGAGAATTTGCAAAGGTTGGAGATGCTAGACATCTTAATCATCCAAAAGGGTTTTAGAAAGTAGCGTTATACTCACGATTCGTCTTTATAAGCTACATTAGCTTGATCATGAAAGTCGTCATGATAAGGATGAACAGAAGATGTATGTAAAGTGTTTACTACACTAAAAAGATTACTAAAGAATGGATTTTGAAAGAATACCGATCATTTGATGATGGTGATCTACTTCAAAGTGCAAGTCCAAATGTATTATTATTTGAATATACACGCTTTGGACTATGTGTCATTTATATGGCGCCACTTTTGATGTTGATAGATTCTTTTAAAAAGGAAAAGGAATGTTGAAAGAGAATCTATAAAATATATTTGGCAGAAAAGAAAAGATTGGAAATATCCAATTTAGGTATATATATGATATACATGTTATGGTTGTATTCTTTGCTTGTTAAACAATGTGGTTCTTGGGTATTGGATACCGAATTGGTTGGTATGAAATTTCATACAGAACGACGCAATTCATGAACCACAATGGCCTAAGTAACTAGCAAGAGAATATGTGATGATGTTCATCAAAAACAAACAAACCGTTGTTTGTATTTCTCGTTGACATCAAAGCTTGACTTCAAGATTTGTTATAATAATTGTTATTTAAATCAGGTATTATGAGAACAAAGGTTTTTTAAATAATTACCGTATTCCATATAAGATGGATGATTTACAAATCTAGTTGGAGAAATCACATCCATAAAACCTAATGCTAAAATGTCACCAGACAAATGATTGAAAGATCACTTACGAAGTGACATCGCTATTTAAATTATATTGGAAAGAAAACATGAAGAATCTCCATATTCATGGATTTTTGGAGTCTTTGATTTGATCAAGTGACGCTTGTGAGACTTTCCACGTGATAATTAAAACTTCGTTCAAAGGCCAAAGAAGAACGAACGACTAAATCATTGGAATTTATACAAATCGATGTATGTAGTCCATTAGTATAGTCGTAAGCGATGGGTTTCAACTTCATATATTTTCTTCGGAAATTTGAGTGAATATTCACTTAATGAGAAAGAAGTATGAAATATTTGAAAAACGTTTCAAAGACTTTCAAGATGAAGTGCAAAATCATTGTAACAAGAAAATAAATGGTTTATGATTTTATCATAAGGGATTTGTTTGAGTTACAAGTGTAACAATAAAATAAATGAATTATGATTTTATCATAAAGGGATTTATTTGAGTTGCAAGTTTAGCAAAACACCTAGATTTACATCTCCCGAAACACCATAGGAATATGGAGTGTTTGAGATTTGTAATGAAACCTTGTTTGACATGGTTGGATCAAAGGTGTTATTCATAAAACTACCATTATGTTTTAAAAGATTAAAGCTTTAGAGACTATCGCTTTTACACTGAAAAGAGCTCCATATTGATCCGTTGAAATGACACCATATGAGTTATGGTTTGGGTGAAAACCCAAGTTGTCATTTCTTAAATTTTGGTATGCTAAACATAAGTAAGATGTTTACAACTGAAGTCGGATGAGCATGTCTTTGTAGGTTATTTCGAATAACAATTGGTTATTCCTCCATAACACCAAGGACAAAAGGGTTTGTCGCTTGAAACGTGAAGTTTCTTGAAGAAGGAATTTTTCATAAATGTTAAGTGGGAGGACAATAGAACTTTGATAAGGTTAACGAATCTTAGCTAAATGTGCTGAGTTGCGCAGCACCAGAAAATGTTCCAGAGGCAGCCAGAATGCTCATGGATTACGTGCCTCAAAGGTTGTGGTCACGGAGATCTAAGTTCTTATTGAACCAAGTTGGTCGGATAAACAAATCAAATGCTGAGATTTGAGAGTAAATCATTATTGTTTGACAATGATGAACCGACTACATACAAAGAAGCGATGATGGGCCCTGACTCCGTCAAATGGCTTGAATCCATAAAATCCGTGATAGTTCCATACACGAGAAACCAAGTTTTGAACTTGGAAGACCCTCCAGAAAGGTGTAAAAACCTATCGGTCGTATTTGGATCTATAAAGAAACAGACATGGATGTTTCACATCTATGAGATAGTCGACATGTCGTAAAGTATTTTATGACAATGTTAAAAAGTGTTGACTATGACAAGATTTGATCTTTCATAGCGATATTTAGTCTGAACGGATTAAAGTAGCAACCACTACATATAATTTGGTATATGGTAGATGAATAAACAAAACAAAGTTCTTCTAATAGAATGGTTACCTAGGACGTGTACATGACACGGTCCAAAGGGTTTTGTTAATTCAAAGGATGCTAAAAAGGGCATGCAAACTTCAACGGTTGAAGTAAGCATCGCGGAGTTGGAATCTTCACCGTGATAAAAAAGGAGTTTTCATCTGGAGACGATGAAGATGCTTGCATTTGCAAGAAATTAAGTGGGAGCGCTGAGACATATTTCTAATACATTATGTGAAGGACATCTTGTTGATTAGAAATGATGTATCTTTTATTGACAAAGGTTAAGAATTTCATTTCTATGAAAGACTTAGGCAAAACCCGAATATTTAGCGTGAATGTCTATAGTGGATAGACTATGACGCCAATATGGTTGTGCCAGACGTACATATACGAGATATTGAAGGAGTCCAATATAGAAACGACAAGAAACAGTTCTTGTTGCATGGAAAGGAATTGAATCAAGATTCAAGTGTATCGACACTTGATAAGTGAAACAAGATTCAAGTGCTTTGACACTTGATGAGTGAAATTACGAGAATGTTTTGATCAATCATACCATGATGTGTACACATCCAGATATGTCCTATGCTCTAAGTGTTATGAGCATATACCAGAATGAATCATAAAATGATCATTGGACGATAGTGAGAATATTCTTATGATCTTTTGGAAGAACTAAGAATATATTTATGTAGAGGTGACAAACAATTACAAATAGTTCATTGTAAAGCGTTACATTGATACTAGTTTTGTCACAAGATACAAATTAAGTTTATCTCAATTTAAACTGTGGGTGGCACAATGTAATGGAAAGGAGATTCCATGATGGATTTGTATGAATTCCAAAGTTAATACATTATGACGAATACTACAACAAAAAGGCTAAGTATATGACTGCTATAGTAGCAGGAAAGGAGGGAATTTGTGTCAAGTAGTTTGTTATCAAACTAAGGTGTGGTTCGCAACAGGCTAACACTAACGATATATTGTATGACAATAGTATCGACGTGATTTAAACCCAAGGAACTAAAGGTCTCACCAAAAGACCAAATTTATACAATGCCATCTCATTGGAGAATGAGTGATGCGTGGAGACGCAAAGACATGCAAATACACACGGACGTGAAAGCATCAGATCTGTAGATTATGTTAACCACTTGCAATTGCGTATATGGAACACTGGAAAGCCATAAGTGTTCAATACGCAATGTTCTCAAACTAGATTATTGTCTCTAGTGCAAGTGGGAGACTGAAGGGAATATGCCCGAGAGGCAATAATAAAGTGGTTATTATCGTATTCCTTGTTTATGATAAATGTTTATTTTGCATGCTATAATTGTAGTAATACGGAAACGTTAATACATGTGTGTTTAATAAACAAACAGAAAGTTCCTAGTTATGCCGCTCTTATAAACTAGCTCATTGATTAACAAGATGATCAAGGTTTCCTGATCATGGACATTGGATGTTGTTAATAACGGGATCACAACATTAGTGTAATGGTGTGATGAACATTCATCTAAAGTATAGCATTACGATCAAAGTCATTGAGTTGATATTGCTATAACAACTTACGAAGTGATCCTAATCCTTAGACCATGAGATCATGTCAATCACTAACACCGGAAGAGTTTCTTGATAACATCAAACGTCGCACCGTAACAGGGTGATTATAAAGATGGATTCAGAACTAATAAAGTGTTATGTTGAGGCCCATGGATCGAGAGTGGAATTTGTTCATCTCGATGTCGGATAGATATACTCTGGGCCCTCTCGGTGATATCACATTGGTTAGCTTGCAAGCAAGTGATTTGATCACTAGAATGTTATATCACGGGAACGAGAAAAGAGTACATGTTAGTAACGAGATCAAACTAGGTATGGAGATACCGATGATCGAATCTCGGACATGTAATATATCGCGAAACAAAGGGATTAAGATACTAGCATAAAAGGTTCCGACGATCACAAGAAAGTCATCGTTGAATGTGTGGGAGTCAGTATGGGTCTCTAGATCCCGCTTCTGATTATTGATCCGAGAGGGGTCTCGATCATGTCCGCATTATTCGCGAACCGTAGGGTGACACACTTAAGAGACACCGACATCCATTTGGAGCAAAAGTTTCATGCCGAAAAGAATAACAAGCGCAGGAACTTATTTCACTAGATATCGAAATGGGTTTTCGGGTGAAATTGCAGAAAGTGTTTCTGCATGTGAAATGAAATACTAGCAAGGGGTTATTTTTGAATGTTTGTCATTAAAGTAATTGACAAAATTCTGAATAAAATAAAAGAGTTTTATTTAATGAGAGTTTGCATTAAATTTGGTGGAAATTTAATGGGAATTTGAGTGGGTTTTTGAGTGGAGAGAATTGAAAGGCATTTGAGTGAGTGGAGTGTCCACCCACATGAAAGAGGTGGGGGCAGCCCCATGGCTGGGCGCATGGCCCCTTGGGTGCCCCCCTCTCCCTATAAAAGGAGCCCCCTCCCTCTCTCTCACTCACACCTCCTCGTGAAGGATCTCTCTCCCCCTCTAGTATTTATTCCCCATGGTCTCGGACTAGCGAGATACATGTTCCCGGTGGCTATTCGGCAAGAAAGAGTTGTGCTTCCGCTGCATCGCTGGAGCGAGGAGGCGGAGGTTGCTCGGTGCCTCGAACGTGTGTGCGAGCACGGATGCGCTGCTGTTTTGCGGCGCTAGGACTTCCTCTCGATCTTGAGATCGGCAAGAGATCGTCTACATCATCCACGAGTACAACCTCATTAACGATATTCGGTCTTCGAGGGTATGTATTCTATGGATGTATATCCACCCGTTGCTTGTATCTAGTAGATAGATCTTGGTACTTAGTTGTTCCCATCGTAGGAAATTTTTTGTTTTCTATGCTGCGAACCCTACAATGGGTAGGCTTAAGTTGGGGGCCGAATGGGTGCTTGTGGTCACCGGGGAGGGATTCCATGGTCGAGCCATGCACGAAGAACAAGATGAACTCTCCACACTTAGCGATTTGATTGATACCCTAGAATTACAAGTGCTCCTTGAGCTGTATGAACTAGTGTTCTACGCACTAGTTCCCTACTTAGTCCAACCCCCTTATACTACTGCTATCTCTGCACTTTTATAGGCAGCACTAGCTAGCCTATACCCCTTTGGGTTCTAGGGTTTACTGTTTGGATATTGGTCTCTACAATGTGGGCCAGGTGATGGGCTTGCCCTAAGCCCAATGGCCCAGTCCACAAATCTTGATAGCTAACGACATTCTGGTATGTCGCCTCCTGAACCTTTTGGCGTCATGCAGTAACTTTGTACGTCAGCCCTTGCTTTGGGTGTCACCCGGCTCCTTTTATGTCACCCGACGTCGCCCTTCTCTTTTGACCATGCTTTACCATGGTCCCTCTAAAACCTTACTCGGAAAGGTGCCACGCGTCCTATCTAACTCGGCCCTTCCTCCGAGGACTCGGCTCGTTGGTTCCTGCAAGATTAACAACTTGTTCTTATGCGGGCTGACATAGTTCTTATGTCGGCCACACATGATTCTCTCCCTCACGGCCGTGCTTACTCGACCGTGCTCTTTCCTTACTCGGAGTAAGCCAAGTCGTACTAAGTTTCACCCCGAAGTTGGTGAGGTCTAGCAGTTCAAGCTGCTAGGCGTCTCCAGGTTCCTTTAATGTGATTAGAACTTACTTTCTTGTCTTTATTGGCCGCTTAGAGCGCACTATTTTGGGCAATTTCACATCGTGCCGAGTCTCTCTGACAGTTTTCCGATCTGCTCTTTGACTTCTTGGTTCATTTTCGCCTCGTGACGAGTAACTTTGGCCAATTCCGGGTCATTTCCGGTGCGCCCTAGTCACTGCCAGCTGGTACTCATGGTTACTTGCCTCAAATTTTGTTCCAAGCTCTGGCGGCACAGTGACGGCTGCACAGTTATTCCTTGTCATTGTGGCTGTCCCATCGGTTTGCGCCTCTTGTTCTTCCTTTCATGACGTGCCAAGGGATTTTTCGTGTATTTCTGGCTATGTGGCGCTCGCTGATGTTGATGCTACTTCCATCATCGATCAGTACTTTTGAAAACTTGATATTGATATCTGGGCCCATGAACGTCGGATACAAAACTAGAGCGTATCCTCCTGGGGTTGGCATGATCTTGGGGTGATCCTTTATGCTCCAAGTTATCTCTTGCTCAGACCAATGCATGTACTTGGGAATTGCCGGCATTGTGGCATTCACTTCCATCATCTGTCGCTGCTGACTCTTTTTGTTATTCGGCTCTGTGATGAAGACGATATAGCTCTGGTGATGTTCTCTATACTCATTTCTAGTTCTGTGGCCGACATGAGCGTCGTCACCTCTTAGATTATGCACCTGGTGCATAGTTTCTCTTCTTTCTTGATTATGATATCTTGGCTGCCTGTTTTCGTATCTGTTATCTGTTCCAACGTCTTGAGCATTTCCTCCTGTAAGTGGTGGAGGGGGAGGTGGTGGTAACTGCTTATTCGGCGAATCCATTCTATCTCCTTTCAGAAACCAAGTGCATTGCCTTGTTGTCTGATTTGCTGGCTTACTCGGACTAGGCATGTGAAACTTACACAGTTGGTCCAACATCAACTCATAGGTATACTTCTGTCGGTCCTGATACTGCTTCCTTTGTTCATATGGCTTTTTTCCATCATTCTTTGGCACCCACTGTTGTTGTCCACTTGTCCTTTGACGCTGGCTACCTCTAGCATCTGGATGATCCTGACTCACGGCCACAACCTGAGTCGAACCATATCTGTAGTCTGGCCTTTCGTCTCTCCTCTTGCTTCTGTATTTGGATATTTCCTAGCGCCTTTGCGACCCGGCTGCATCATAGATCTGAGTCTCAGTCATCCGGTCTGCCGACATGAGCAGCGGCTGAGTCAGATCTCCTAATGCGTACGAGTTAGCAATTCTTATGGTTTCTGGCAAACTTGCCGGCATATCCCTCTGTAACCTTTGCCATAGCACACTTCCATGTCTGCATCCCTGTGCAAACCAAGCGATCGCCTGTGACTCGATTACCCCTTCACAAGAGTTGCGCATCGTGCACCATCTTGTGAGGAATTCTCTGTCTGTCTCATTCGGCCTTTGCTTGCACATTGCTATTTGTTGTGGGTGATTCAGCCTCTTGTAGGTGCTTGTGAAATTGCTCACAATAGCGTCTTGAAAACCGATCCATCTGTTGATGCTACCGGGTGGCAAATTGTTCAGCCACACCCGAGCTGGCCCTTCTAGCATTTGCGACACATACCGTACCGCCCATCTCAAATTTCCCTGCGCAATTTTCATAGCAGTTCCATATTCTATAAGCCAATCCTCTGGCTTTGTTCTTCCATAATACGTTTTTGTTCCTCTGGCCAGCGGGAAATTTGGTACAGGTGGCTCCTTCATGATCGTTGGGCTAAAGGATGGTGGACCCTGCGGACCTTGCGATTCGATCAGTTATGCCATCTTTTTTCGGTCAAGCTTCAGCCTTGCATCATCCGGCTGAAGGTTTCTACCTTCGAGTCTAGCTCCCATCGCCTGATACGCGTGATCCGGCAGTTCATATCCATCATTCACCATTGCCAAGTAACCATCATTGTACTTATTAGCTTTCAGGTCAGCGAGCTGTTGAGCTGCCTTTCCAGCGCTTTGCTGTCTTCTTTCGGGTTGAGCTGGTGCGTTATTTGGCGCTGGATTTCCTCCTCCTGCCGAGTGAGGTCCACGCCTAGGTTGAGGCGCAAAATTTTGCCCTCCATTATCGTTTCTTTGCCCTTCTTGCCTTTCTCGGCCTGCATTTTCCTGGTTTTCATTTCCTTGGGCATTATTCCTTCTTGTTCCTTGTGCATGCGCCGGGTTTCCCTGGGCCACTTCCGGGTCATAAGTGATCATTTGCTTGTTTCTCCCTGAATCCACACTTTTTTATTTTCTCGGTCTCGGTGCCGCTCCGAGTGAGGATGCCGTGTGCCCTACCGATCTCGCCGGGATAGGAGATGCCGAGTGAACCAGCTATGACCTCCCTACTATACCCGGATTCGCTCTATAGTATGCTTCATTTAGCATACTAGCTGCTCTTACCAATTCATTGACTCGTTCTTGTTGTCTTTTCTTTGCTTCTCCCTCTAAGTGGGGTAATTCTACCATTGCTGCTTCTGCGGCTCGCAGGTTAGCTGTGGCTGTGTTGTATGTTGGCCGCATGGCTGTTTTGTTGCTGTTCTCTGGCGTTATTTTTGACGTTGCATCCGCTAGCTCCTCATTGAGGTTTCTTCCTCTTAATCTTTTTGCATCAAGCCGAGTCTTTGCGCCCTTGACTCAGTTTGTCGAGTTGAGCTCTCGGATTGTGATATCCACATCTTGTTGTAACTGTGCTAATTCCTTGGCTTTCTCCAGAACTTTTATCCTGGCTTCCTCCAACTCGGCTTGCACACGTGCAGGGTCAGTTGCTTGCGCTACTGGTTCTGCCAACTTATCTATCGCATCTTGCAGCTCCTTAGCCCTTTTACTCCTAGCTATGTTTTTTGGCTTTCCAAGCGGTGCCTTTGCTGTTCTCGCAGTCTTTGGTGTTTCTTCATGATTTCCTCCCTCAGCATTCTCATTCACTACTGGAACTATCAGTGGAGCTGCTGGGTTAGGAGCTGTCATCATTACCTCGACGGAGACGAGTTGGTGAAGCTTTCCAGCGACAGGAATCGCTGCGGGATCCGGTGCCAGGACGACACGCTTCGGATATGTGTGCTCCACGCGCACGGCGACGTAGACCTGGTGCTCGCCGAACTTGATGACGCAACCTCCCCTAGGGAACGGCTTGGTTCCGAAACACCCCGCGTTGTCGCTGACGAAGTTGAGCCCTCCAAACCTCTGGATGAGGCCGCAGTAGACGCGCTCGCCGGTCTTGGCGATGATGTTGCCCGTCCGGATGAAGACTCCATTAAGCACCTGCTTCTGCCCCACGGTGGGCGCCAACTGTTGTGGTGGTGGCACGGCAGATTACAAGTGCTCCTTGAGCTGTATGAACTAGTGTTCTATGCACTAGTTCCCTACTTGGTCCACCCCCCTTCTACTACTGCTATCTCTCCCCTTTTATAGGCAGCACTAGCTAGCTTATACCGCTTTGGGTTCTAGGGTTTACTATTTGGATCTTGGTCCCTACAGTGTGGGCCGGGTCATGGGATTTCCCTAAGACCAATGGCCCAGTCCACAAATCTTGACAGCTAACGGTCTTCTGGTACGTCGCCTTCTGTTCCTTTTGAGGTCATGCAGTAACTTTGTACGACAGCCCTTGCTTTGGGCGTCACCCGACTCCTTTTATGTCACCCGGCGTCGCCCTTCTCTTTTGACCACGCTTTACCATGGTCCCTCCAGAACCTTACTCGGAAAGGTGCCATGCGTCCTATCTGACTCGGCCATTCCTCTGAGGACTCGGCTCGTTGGTTCCTGCAAGATTAACAACTTTGTCTTATGCGGGCCGACATAGTTCTTATGTCGGCCACACACGATTCTCTCCTTCCCGGCCGTACTTACTCGGTCGGGCTCTTTCCTTACTCGGAGTAAGACAAGTCGTACTAAGTTTCACCCCTTGTGACCCTACCGGGGGTTATCCCCCCGACACTCACTCCATTAGACCACCAACTAATTACAAGCACAACTCTACGACATGCAAAATCAAAACTATGAGTATGAGGACAAGTTTAAATGCATAAGTTCTGCTGCTAGTTTCAGGATATTTGAAACCAAGACATCGTTTGTGGACGGGGAGCCTTTACCTTGGAAGTCTGACGATGACAAGGGAACACCACCACCATCGAGGGAGTGATTCATCATCAGGTTTTGGCATCCCCTTGGTTTGTTCCAAGCTTGGGGGAGTGCCGTAGTATCACATCATTACCTTTCATCTTTTTACCTTTTTATTAGAGTCATATCTTGAATAGAGAAGTTATCATATAGGATGGTTTGCATTGTGGAAGTATCTCTCCTCTAGTTGGTTATCTATGTATCCCTTGGTGTGAGTGCCTTTATGGAATATTAATGAGAAGTTTCATCTTTTACTTTTTGCACATCTTATTTTAGTCTGCAATCTCTATTATATGATTGATCTTGTTGATTAGTATTGGTATCACTTTGCGAGAATCAAGTAAATCTAAATTGGTTTTGGCAAACCGAGCTCTGGTCAGTAGTAACACTTTTTGAGGTTTGAAAGGAAAAGAGAAAAGCAATTAGAGGTATTTTTTATTATTTTCCTTCTTTCTTGAATGACTCATAAGCTTAGTATTCTTTAGTTAAGATCTTTTGTGTTTTCAAGAAAGATTGCATGTTTGACTTTATCACTTGTATGTTTGATTATTTCCTTCAACTCTTTTGCTTGCTACCTGATACGCCCAATTCCATATCATAATTTACCTCTATTCATTGATATTTGTCTCATTATGAGGTATTACTTATGGATTTTCATCTGTTTATGCATGTTGGATGATTCTTGGAGGATGGACTGCCGGAGTCTGGATTCTGATGGAAAACAAGGCATTTCAGTGCAATTTCGCGAAGATCAGAAAAATACTAGAAAAATATGGAAACATATTATTTTACCTGAGGACGAAGGAAGCCAGAAGGAGGAGCGAAGGGGGGCTGCAGGGGGCCCAAACCCCCTAGGCGCGGGCCCACCTGAGGCCGTGCCTGGGGTGGGTTTGGCCCACCTGCTCGGCCTCCGACTCTCCCCGTTCGCCTATAACTTCCCCTCGGAACCCTAATACAGATTTTCGATGCCTCTGGGGGCGGAAAACACCGAGAGAGAAAGATCTCTCCGGCTGACAGATTTCTGCCGGGGGAATTCCTTCCCGGAGAGGGGAGACCGTCTCCATCAACACCATCATCAAGCTAGGCTTCATCAGGATCATCATCATCATCATCCACACCATCATATCCACCAGCACCATCATCACCACTCCGTCCCGCTGTAACAATTGTGTTGGATATTGCTTAGTTCATTAGGGGAAACTTTCCCAGTGTTAATTACTATTGTAGTTGATGCTTGTGAGTGTAACCATTGGATTATTGTTTATGTTCAGATTGTTATCTATTACCATATCATCTTTGATCTTGATCCATATGATGTCTTGTGAGTAGTTCGTTGTGTTCTTGAGGACATGGGAGAAGCCATGTTGTTAGTAGTGAAGCTGTGATGAGTTATTATTCAATGGTTTAGTACTTAAGTTGTGGTGCTATTCTTCTAGTGGTGTCATGTGAACGTCGACTACATGACACTTAACCATTTATGGGCCTAGGGGGATGCATTGTGTATTTGGCTACTAATCGCAGGGTTGCCGGAGTGACAGAAACCTGAACCCCCGTTAGAACACCTTTGCTCAAGGGAGTGTAGGATCTCAGAGTTTAAGGCTGTGGTTAGATTTATATCTTAATTACTTTCCTGTAGTTACGGATGTTTGCAGGGGGTTTAATCACAAGTATGTATTAGTCCTAGGAAGGGTGGTATGTTAGCACAGGTTCACCCACACAACACTTATGAACACCAAAGAAGAGTACTCAGCTATTTGCAGTGAAAGCAGTTGACGTAATTCCCATGTGTCCTCGAGAGCGTTTGGTCCTTATAAGTATTTCCACCGGCTTGTCCTTTTCTAAGAAAGGATTGGGCCACTTGCTCCGTTTGTTCGTTACGTCCGTTACTTGCTCCTTGTTTCGTTGCTTTGTCAGAAGACCACCAAAAATCCGTTTGCTAAGTATTCACAGGGATTTCCTGCTCCATACCACTGTTCAGCACCTTCTGTTCCTCGTTGGGATCGACACTCCTATTTATCGAAAGTACTACGATTCACCCCCTATACTTGTGGGTTATCAAGACTATTTTCTGGCGCCGTTGCCGGGGATTGAAGCGCTATTGAAGAGTGGAACTGGTGAAGGAATCTTTTACTATGAGTATTGCTTTTATTACTGCTTGTTACTTTGTTTCCAATATGAATAACCCACTTGGTTTTCTGTTTGGGAAAACTACTACCACTTCTATGGTAGTAGATGATCCACCACCTGTTGAGATAGATCCTTTTAAGATACCTACGAGTATTGTTAATCGTGTCATGGATAATTATTATTTTGGGGATGGAACTGTCCATTCTGGTGATCACTTTCTTTATATCCATGAATTATGCGGGTTGTTTAAGTGTGCAGGTATCACAACTGAACAGGTGAAGAAGTTACTCTCCATATCCTTGAAAGGGAGAGCTGAGGCATGGTATAAGATGGTAAAGAATGGACAATCCATGAAATGGGAGGAGATGACATCTCTCTTTTACTCTAAATCTTATCCTCTCAGTGAAATCCATCAGGATAGAAGTCTTATTTATAACTTTTGGCCTCTTGATGGAGAGAGTACAACTCAATCTTGGGGGAGATTGAAGTTACTAATGCTTAAATGTCCTATTCATGAACTCCCTAACAATATTATTCTCAATAACTTTTATGCTAGGCTGTCTCTTCATGATAAAGATTTACTAGATGCTTCTTGTGCTGGATCATTCACAAGTATGAAGGAAGAAGCTAAATGGGATCTCTTAGACCGTATTCAAGATAATACCGAGGCTTGGGAAAATGACAAAGGAAGAAAGTCAGGTATAAACTATGATTATGAGTGCATTAAATCTTTTATGGGAACTGATAGCTTCCATGATATTCGCAATAAATTTGGTCTTGATTCCCAAAGTATTGCTAGCTATTTTAAGGCCTTTGCCTCTTACATTGAAATTCCCAAGAAGAAGTGGAATAAGTACCATGCTCCTTATAAATATGTTGTTAATCATGTTCCTGTTAGAAGTACCCAAGTTTGTATTACTAATCATATTGTGCATGAGCCTCATGTTGAGAAAATGCCTTTCCCAACTAAGGTAAAGGAGTATTCTATGATTATTAATGCAAATAGTAAAGGTACAATGAAAACTATGGAGCCTTGTAAGCATTTGAGTGATGAACCTGTGGTAGCTATTGTGAAAGATCTTGTCACTAGAAATATGGAATATGAGCACATTGTATTCTATGAAGACGCTTCTAATATTATCTCTCATCCTAGTAAGACTAGAAAAGCTAGTGTTCCTGTGCTTTCTGTTAAAATTGGTGTTCATTGCTACTATGGTTTATGTGATATTGGTGCTAGTTCTAGTGCTATTCCTTATGAGCTTTACATGGAAATTATGCATGAGATTGGTCCTTGTGAGCTTGAGGACATTGATCTGGTTATTCAGCTTTCTAATAAGGAAACTATTTGCCCCATTGACATTGTAAGAGATGTGGAGGTTCTAGTGCTTAATTCAGCAGCTAGCAAAACTTGTCCTATCATCTTTGGTAGACCTTTCTTGAACACTTGTGGAGCTATTATTGATTGTAAGAGGGAAAAAGTTTTAACTAAGTTTGATGGAAATTCTTATTAGTTTAACTTTTCCAAATTTGCTAAAGCTCCTTGTGAAAATAGCTTGCCTAATAAAGATTTTAGGATGGAACAACTTGCTTCTATATATCTAGTCTATGACCTTGGACCTCTTTTTGATGACTGTAAGTATGCTTATTCTGATGATAAAGTTGTTTCCAGTGACAGTTATATTGTCAACTTTATTCAAAGTTCTACTCAAAGTTATTTTGAGAGAGGGAAACATGGTTTTACGCATCTCAATGATGTTAAGTTTCCCCGTTTTATGTTGAAGGCTTTAAAGTTGTATTTGTTTTGTCTTCCTCTGCTTGTGGATTTTTGTTTCAACAATTCATTTTCTCATGATACCTACATGCATAGGAAGTGGGTTAGACTCAAGTGTGTTGGTTATTTGCTCCTTGATGCTCTCTTTCACTTCAAATATATATGTCCTATGTGAGCATCTTTGAAAGTTTCAAGCCTAACTTAAAGGCATTAAAGAAAAGTACTTGTTGGGAGATAACCCAAGTGTTTTGTCAAGTCTTGGAAGTTATTACCTCTGTAATAACCGCTCCTTATCCTTTTTGTTTTGGTTTTTGTGTCAAGTTCAACTACTTTTGTGAAATAGAGGAGTTGTGAAAAGTGGCTGTCCTGGGACAGAATTTTGTGTTGTATTGTAAAAATTCGTGAGGGATCTCAGTACTTCGGATTGAGCTGCATTTTTCTGAGGTTGTTCTCTAGGTTTTTACCAAACTTTCATTAGTTCTGCACTTTTGGATTTGAGCAACAAAAGGTCTTAAAAAATCAATATTTACCTGCTGGTCTGTTTTGACAGATTTCTGCCATCATTTGCATTTGCCTCTTATAGAAGCTTTTGTGTTGATGGGTTTTCAGTTGAAGTGTGTACCAAAGGTTTATTGTTTTTGCTTATAATAATGTTGTCATTGAGTTTGTGCAAATGTTTTTTATGAAGGAAGTTCTTAGGAGAAAGAGGAAAGGAATCTGCAGAGTTCTCCTTTGAATAGGTAAAAGTGGTGAAAACAAAAGGTTCGTGAAACCCTAATCTTTTTATATTTTTGATGTTTTTAATACATAAGGGAAGTTACGGGATGAAACTGAAGAGGAAACGGAGACCGGGGTGGACAAACCCACCCTAGGGGTGGGCCCAGCCTGGCCGCGCCTGGAGAGGGTTTGCCACCCTCGAACTCCGTCTCCGCTTTGTTTCCATGTCAAAACCTTCCTTATGCCTTGAAACTTCGTAATATATAACCCCCCCCGGATCCCCCGAGGTTCGTGCATCATGTTCTCGTCGTATTTTCGTTTCGATCTGTTTCTGTCAGGAAATCTTCTCAAGTTTAGAGCGCCATGGCCTCCGCCGACGACAAAGGCAAGAAGCCCGAGGAAGAAGAACCTCAAGTCCCAAAGGAGGAGGAGATTTTAGTAGGGTATGAAGGTGACATGGAGGAGGACAAGCATCCGTACACCCGCGCTACCATCGCAAGCATTGGTTTGGTGGCACGACCTACCAAGCTTAGGAGGACAGCACGGGTGTCTACAGGAGGGAGAACTCTGCGACATATTCTCGCTCCACGCACACTTCCTCCTAGTACCCCTTGTTCTAACCGTGCAGGGAAGAAACATTCTAATTTGGAAGAATGAAGAAAGAATAAAAAGTACTGGGATACTCGGTCCGAGTTGATCATGAGCTGCATTGAGCATAATTCAGAGTTAATTCGTACTCTGACCTTCGATATGGAAGGAATTGAAGAAATTTATTGAAGAACTTATCAAGAGAACATCACCACCACCAAAGGAGTAATTCGTCATCAGGTTTGGCATCCCCTTGGCTTGTTCCAAGCTTGGGGGAGTACCCTGTATCACCACCACTATCTTTGATATTTTACCTTTCTAGTGGATTCATATCTGTGGTAGAGAAGTTATCTTATAGTTTGGTTTGCATGTGGAAGTATCTCTCCTGTAGTTAATTATCTATGTATCCCTTGGTGTGAGTGGCCTTTATTGAATATTAATGAGAAGTCTCATCTTTTACTTTTTGCACTTCTTATTTTAGTTTGCAATCTCTATTATATGATGGATCTTGTTGATCAGTATTGGTACCACTTTGGGTGCATCAAGTGGATCTAAATCGGTTTTGTCAAACCGAGTTCTGGTTAGTAGCAACAATTTTTGAGGTTTGAAAGAAAAAGAGAAAGAAAAGGCTTACAGGTATTTGGTATCATTTGTTTTCTTTCTTGTTGGCTCATAATCTTAGTATTCTTTATTTAAGATCTTTTGTGTTTTCAAGGAAGATTGCATGTTTGGCTTTATTACTTTTATGTTTTCTTGTTTCTTTCACTCTCTTGCTTGCTACCCAGCCTTGCTAGCCAAAAACCTGTTTTGAGAAGGTATACTTCTCATGTTTCCAAATCACTTTGAACCAAAACTTTTGCCACTTGTGTCCACCATATCTACCTAGTAGCTTTTGCTATTCCAAGAAAATTCTCAAGCTTCATCTACCTTCCGAATTTAAAAGTATTTTGTTATGTGAAAACTAGTTAGTAAAGCTCTCACAAACTTGATGGCACACCTTATTTTCTTGCCCCTAATAGACTTGAACCATTGTGGACATCGAAGTGTTATATGCTTGCATCTATACGTTGGAATTAGCAGAACCGTGTTGTCACGGGTTACGTTTTCAACATAGCACTTGTACTCTGTACATGGTTGATATCGTTCTCTTTTGTCTATGGATGTCAACGGTGTGAAATAAAAGGGGAACTTGTGAGTCCATGGAGTTTGTACTTTGTGTTAGAGAAACGCCTGGGCCGCTAGCCTAAGCCAAGCCTAATCATGGTGGAAACTTGTAGCACCACCATAGTGAGCACTCTGTGAAGCATCCTCAATAAAAAACTATGCACATAGTAAATAAAAATATTGCTGAGATGCTCATTGTCTGCTTGCCTTGTCATTTTGGTTATGGGAAAGCTCATGTACCATGTGCAAGGGGTACCCCGTTGGTGGTTCTCAATGATATGAAAGTACTTACAATGACAAGACCTTACTTGGGCCCAAAGTTGATGTAGCATGAGGAGTGGCCCTCATATTGAAGGGACATGAGATTGCCAACTTATATTTCGTTAAGCATATACTTCATCTTTGTTCACTTTAACCTTAATCATCTCAAGATGTTTATGATAGGGGCAATGAGGGCTCAAAGCTAGTGGGTACCATAATCTTTTGGAAGCTCTTTATGACTTGTAATCCCTGCTTACCTCTATGAAGGGACCTTTCTCCCACTTCCAAGTTGAGTCAGTAAACCTATTTCCTCTCTATCTGAAGCAAGCATTTGAGTTGTTGTGTTGCAAGCATTCATATGGTGATTTATTCAATCATGTTCTTTATCTTCCTTGTTTTCACAAAAATCTTATCTATTGAGTATTACTTTGAAAGCCTTCACTTGTGAAAAACCTTTTTGAGCAAAGAGTGCTCCTGTTTTGAAACTTATACAAAAAGCTTGTTGTGAAACTGTTTGGCAGGTGTTCTCTGACCAAGAACAAGTTTGCCAATTCCAATTATGATTTATCTTTATGCATCTCTATTGTGACTATTGTGCTTGGTTGCAAGCTAAGTTATATAATGGTGAGTTGCTTTTTTCTATGAGTTATGCGAAGGTAAGTGTGTTGCTTCTTGTTCGTATTCTTTTATCGACACTTCACTCCATAAACCTGTGGAAATGTTTACTGAGCTAAGTATTCGCTTGGGGCAAGCGAAGTCTAAGATTGGGGGAGTTGATACGCCCAATTTGCATCACCATTCTATATCATAATTTACCTCTATTCATTGATATTTGTCTCATTATGAGGTATTACTTATGGCTTTTCATCTATTTATGCATGTTGGATGATTCTTGGACTGCCGGAATCTGGATTCTAATGGAAAAGAAGGCATTTCGGTGCAATTTCACGAAGATCAGAAAATACCAAAAAAATATGGAAACATATTATTTTACCTGAGGATGAAGGAAGCCAGAAGGAGGAGTGAAGGGGGGCTGCAGGGGGCCCAAACCCCCCTAGGCGCGGGCCCACCTGAGGCCGCGCCTGGGGTGGGTTTGGCCCACCTGCTCGGCCTCCGACTCTCCCCCTTCGCCTATAACTTCCCCTCGGAACCCTAATACAGGTGAAGCGACCACAGATAGATTTCCGCTGCCTCTGGGGGCGGAAAACACCAAGAGAGAAAGATCTCTCTGGCAGGCAGATTTCTGCCAAGGGAATTCCTTCCCGGAGAGGGGAGACCATCGCCATCAACACCATCATCAAGCTAGGTTTCATCGGGATCATCATCATCATCATCCACACCATCATGTCCACCAGCACCATCATCACCACTCCGTCCCGCTGTAACAATTGTGTTGGATATTGCTTAGTTCATTAGGGGAAACTTTCATGGTGTTAATTACTATTGTAGTTGATGCTTGTGAGTGGAACCATTGGATTATTGTTTATGTTCAGATTGTTATCTATTACCATATCATCATTGATCATGATCCATATGATGTCTTGTGAGTAGTTCGTTGTCTTCTTGAGGACATGGGAGAAGTCATGTTGTTAGTAGTGAATCTGTAATGAGTTATTATTCAATGGTTTAGTATTTAAGTTGTGGTGCTATTCTTATAGTGGTGTCATGTGAACGTCGACTACATGACACTTCACCATTTATGGGCCTATGGGGATGCATTGTGTATTTGGATACTAATGGCGGGGTTACCGGAGTGACAGAAACCTGAACCCCCGTTAGAACACCTTTGCATAATGGAGTGTAGGATCTCAGAGTTTAAGGCTGTGGTTAGATTTATATCTTAGTTACTTTCATGTAGTTACAGATGTTTGCAGGGGGTTTAATCACAACTATGTATTAGTCCTAGGAAGGGCGGTATGTTAGCACAGGTTCACCCACACAACACTTATGAACACCAAAGAAGAGTACTCAGCTATTTGCAGCGAAAGCACTTGACGCAATTCCCATGTGTCCCCTAGAGCTTTTGGTCCTTATAAGTATTTCCACCGGCTTGTCCTTTTGTCACATCCCAAGATTTTCCAAATCTTGTAATGTGAAAAATAAACAAACAGAATAAATAATTGTTCAAAATTAGAGTGAAAAGAAACTTTTGTTTCTAAATGGAAACTTAAAATCCCATCTTGAACAAACTTTGGTTAATGTTTGAATCCAACTAAATTCAAATCAAGTGGAATGCATTTCTCTTTAAATGCATCTGGAAATTTAAACACTTGAGAAATAAACCAAAACCCTAAAACCCTAATGGAAGAAAATCATTTTCAAGTTATCTCCAAGCCTATGGATTTGATCCATATAAAAATTTGTCAACAAACATTTATAAATGGTCAAGAATGACAAATAGAAATATTATAAAACCATATAATTTGGTTTCACTTAAATTGGAGCCATGAAAAAAATCTTATGATTTTAATAAGATAAGGAAAAGTAATTTCCAAAGCTAATAAAGCATTTATCTAAAATCCATACCAAATGGTGAGAAATTAATCCTAAAAGGATTTAAAAAGATAAACAAATAATAAATAAAGTTATAATAGTTGGAATCACTATTTTGGGTCTTTAAATAAAAAGATATGGTTTTCAAAAGCAAAGGTAGAAATATAAATAAGGATTATTTTAAAGATCCAAATTAAATCTTGGCCAAGCAAATGAAATAAATTATTTCTATTTGTTAAAAAGAGTAAAGGTTTATTTAAATAAAATAATAAGGATTTATTAATATCCAATTTTATTTAAGTAAAGGCTTTTTCCTTTCAAATAAACATTAAAAATTTATTAAAGACTTTAAAATAAGAATTCCAAGTGTTTTAGTTTTTCAAATGAAACCTACTGAAAAGATTTTGATATCATTTAGATTTCAAAAAGAGTTTTAAAATAAATTAAAACCTATTTGAATTAAAGACTATGGTCTATTTATTTAATTATTAATAGATCCTAAATGAATAAAAGAATTATTTTATTTTGGACTTTGAAATATGTTGATAAACAGAATTAAAATTCACCCAAAGTTGGTGGTGATTTGAATTCAAATGGAGATTGAAAAATATTAATAAATCTTATTTAATTAATACTAGGGCCAATTTTATATGATTAAAAAACCCTAAAAAGAATAAGATATTTATTCTAAAAATGATTTCAGAATGTATTATTAATTAGTATTAAAATCTACTCAAGGTTTGAGAGAAGTTTGAATTCAAATGGATGTTTAAATTGTTTAATCAAAATCAAAACAAAATAATAAGAATAGAAAAAGAAAAACAAAACATTACAAAAAAAATATGATCTAGCCAGCCCAGCCCACTAAGCCCATCAGTAGCCCACCTGCTCACCCCTGCAGTGAAACGTTTTCACTCAGAATAGAACCCGCAAGGTCACTGAGCAGTGGACCCCACCTCCCCTCTCTCTCCTTCGCTGCCAAACGGACCCCACTCGGCCGCGTCATCATCTTCCTCGCCCCGCTGACCTCGCCCCTCACCTCGCTGGCCGTTGCAGTCGATTAAGACCCGAATTAATTCACGTTAACGCTGCAGTAAAACCACCCCGTGACCATGCCATCTTAAGCGCCTTCGCCCCCTCTCTCTTTCCCCTCTGTCGCCACGCCCTCCTCGCCACCAGGCTGCACAAATTTCTCACCCGAACCCCGCTGTCTCCGACGTCTTCCGGCGACGATTCCGGCCACACCTCGCCGCCCCTTGTCTCCTCGACCACGTGAGCCTGATCCCCTCTTCCATACGCATCTCCCAGTGGACTCAGCTCGCTTGCGCATGCCCCCTATCGTCGGCAACCACCTTGACTGACCGTGCCACCGTCTACTCCAACTCCGACGAGCTCTACAGGTAGTCTCTGACTGCGCTGCCCCCTCTCTTTGATACTCCCATACTCCCTACTCTTCCACGCGTCTAACAACACCCTCTGTTCCCTCTCCCGTGCTCTGTAGCGACGTCCCCGACAATGACAGTGCGTACCCGTCGCCAGACACGTCTCCGGCGAGCAATCACCGTCACCACCGTGCGCCCCTCGACGAGCTACCACCACCTTGAGCATCGCCATGACCCCACGATTCTGGTGAGCATCTCCCTTGGCTCTCTAGCTTCCTGTAGCGTCGACACCGCCACCTGCCGCCGCCAGCGCCGCCACTCGATGGCTAGCTTGCTGAGCATCGTAGGATCTTGATCGCGTGGCCACGATAGAACCTGATCGAAGGGGTACGCTTGCTTCTGAGCCACACGATCTATTTAATATCCAATGCCTCTTGTTGCACGATCTGCACGAAGCGGTATAGACGAATAAGAACACGCCACGTGGCCCTGTTTGTTTGAATAAAATCAGAAATGATCTATTTGATGTTTAAATTTGTAAAATTCATAACTTTCAAAACAAATGTCCAAATTTTGCAAATTTTATATCAATGGAATCAGCAAGACAAGTACTTTCGGACCATGCACTTTGCTTAGTAAAATGCTTCTGTTAGATTGATTGTTTTTGCAGAAACTTGTGTATGCATGTTTAGAATATAAAAATTGTTCTAAAATGATTTTTGAGATAAAACCTTTGGAAAATAGATTGTTTTGAATCTACTGACCATAGAAATCAATTTGTGGTTTCAAAAATATATTTGGTGAAACAAAAGAATAAACCTTTGATTTAAACTATTTCTAGTCAAATAAAAATATTGTTTTTTTGTTAAAAAAAGCTTTTTGAAGAAAACTTTGGGAAATGTTTTGGAATAAACTCTCTGACCCCAAGCACCAAGTTTTATGATTTAAAAATGTATTTGATAAACCCTATAAAGATTGCTACTTTGATAAAGGCATTTTCAACCACATAAAATAATGATTTGGTTTGAAAATGGTTTATAGGTAAAATCTTTTGCAAATAGTTTTGCCACTTTATAAAATAACCAATAAGTGTTTTAGAATGTTTATAACCTATTATACACCACTTTTGTAAATAAAACAAAGTTTGACATGCTTGCATGCAATGTTTTGTTTCTATTATTTAATGTGATGTTTGCTTGAATGGTAGATTGAGATTGTGCCTTGCTTGATTGAATTGTAGTGATTTGAAGAGTGTGATCATAGCAAAGACAAGGAGTGAACTATTATTCTCTACCAAAAAGGCAAGTGATGCTTCATACTTTTGTCCCATTATTTTCACTATGCATTAGTGATATTTCTAAGTAGGACTTGCATGGAATTTTTGCTAAGGATAAACTATGCCATGGAAAATCCTAGAAGATGAAACCTTAGTAGAAATTTCCTAAGTTAAGATTCCTACTACTATCATGCTTAGCTTAGCTAGTAGAAAACAAGGGTGGAATATATATTCATACTATGGAATATTTCTAAGTTAAGGACTTGTGTTTTATTTAATAAAAAAACTAAGTGAATGAATCACCTGGGTGGAATGGAAGGAATGGTTTGTGTTGAGTGGTTCACAAGGCCCATTTCTATGGTTTACCTTGTGTATCTCACTTGTGGATGGCCACCCCGGAACAAAGAGATTTGAGATGTCAAATGTTGAGAAGCTTCAAGTGCAGCCACTTGGCATTATGGGCTCTGCCTGGATCATATAGGTTGCAATAACTTAGCCAAATGGACAGTTGGTGGTAGGGGATTGATAGGTTGGAACGCGTCCATTTTGGTCTAAGGGAAGGCTTCTGAAAGATCTTGTCTTGGGAAACCAAGTCTTGTGGGGAAAGTGCACCACCTCTACAGAGTGTAAAATCTAAGTACTTAGCCATGTCCCTGGTAAAGGACAATTTGAGCATCAAGACATGGAAGCTATCAAGAATCTCCTCATCCCAATTTCTAAGTTAAAAATTTGTGGTTGAACAAGGTTTGAAAGGATCACCAATTTCTATTGGGAGATGCCTTGGGTGATTTTTGTCAGGCAAAAACTTAGTGGTTTCAAATGATAAGGAAAATCTATTTTGAGCAAAGCAAGCCTAAGCTCCACTTAGCCAAATGCATATAGATGATAGACTCCACTATACTACCATAGTATCACTTGCCCATACAATTCAAATGTATTGACCCTTGTGGCTCTAACTTATTATGTTGCAGGTTTGTTTGAGGTTAGTGAAGTTTATTGATTAGGATTACAAGTCTACAACCAACATGTCTGCCTGTGGCACTTTGAAGATGAAGGACCCCATGCTATTGTTATATTCTTCTGCATTGTAATGAGATATCCAAATGAGCTATGTAAGATGTAATAGATTATTTTATTCCTGGTTATAAAGTTGTATTATGACCTTTGTTTCTTGATATTACATCTTAACTGTGGATGCTAGCTATTGATCCAGGGACTAGCATTGTAAACACAGGGATCTCTACCTTATTAAAGGTTGGGAACCTTACACCTTTGCTAAGAAAGGATTGGGCCACTTGCTCCGTTTGTTCGTTAAGTCCGTTACTTGCTCCTTGTTTTGTTGCTTTGTCACAAAACCACTAAAAATCTGTTTGCTAAGTATTCACAGGGATTTCCTGCTCCATACCACTATTCAACACCTTCTGCTCCTCGTTGGGATCGACACTCCTATTTATCAAAAGTACTATGATACACCCCTATACTTGTGGGTTATCACTACCCAGCCTTGCTAGCCAAAAACCTATACTGACAGGGAATGCTTCTCGTGCATCCAATCCTTTAAACTTAAACCTATGCCATTTGTGTCCACCATATCTACCTATTAGCATCATTGCTATTCCAAGTAACTTCTCGAGTTTCATATACCTTTCAAATTAAAAACTCTTTTGTTATGTGAAAACTAGTTAGTAAAGCTCTCATGAACTTGATGGCACACGTTATTTTCTTGCCCCTAATAAACTTGAACCATTGTGTCATCTATGTTGTGTATGCTTGCACCTATAAGTTGGGGATTAGCAGAACCGTGTTGTCACTGGGAACACTTTCAACACCTGCATATATCTACCCCGTTGATATCATGATCTTTTGTTTGCGGATGTCGGCGGTGTGAAATAAAAGGGGAGCTTGTAAGTCCATGGAGTTATGTATATGTGTTAGAGAAACGCCTGGGCTGCTAGCCTAAACCATGCCTAATCATGGTGGAAACTTGCAGCATCACCATAGTGAGCAATCTATGAAGCATTATTCTTATAAAAAAAGAGAGAGATAGGAAAAAAAGAAAAAGAGAAAAAGAGGAAAGAAGAGAAAAAATCACCATTTTCCCATGGTAAATAAGAAGATTGCTGAGATGCTCATTGTCTGTTGCCTTGTCATTTTGATATGGGATATCTCCTGTGTCATGGGGCAAGGGGTACCCCGTTGGCGGTTCTCTATGATACACATATACTTACTATGACAAGAACTTACTATAGAGGTCCCAACCTTTAATAAGGTAGAGATCTCTATGTTTACAATGCTAGTCCATGGATCAATAGCTAGCATCCACAGTTAAGATGTAATATCAAGAAACAAAGGTCATAATACAACTTTATAACCAGGAATAAAATAATTTATTACATCTTACATAGCTCATTTGGCTATCTCATTACAATGCAGCAAAAATAACTATAGCATGGAGTCATTCATCTTCAAAGTTCCACAGGCAATCATGTTGGTTGTAGACTTGTAATCATAATCAACACACTTAAATAACATCAAACAAACCTGCAACATAATAAGTTGCAGCTACAAGGGTCAATACATTTGAATTGTATTGGCAAGTTTCACTAATATGTAGATATAAGTGGATCCTATCATTACATGCATATTTGGCTAAGTAGGGTTTAGGCTCATTTGCAGAAAGCAATATAGTTTTATCCTATCTTTTCAAAATAGTTTTGATCTTTTGAAAATCTTTTTGAACTCCTTGGAAAACTCCAAGTGCTGCAAATCCCTTGTTGTCACCATCAAGTTGTACTTTGAGAAATTGGAATGTCGAGATCTTCCATAGCTTCATGCCTTAGTTGCTCAGAGTTGTCCATAACCGGGGACACAACTAAGTACTTAGAATTTGATCTTCTGTAGAAGTTGTACACTTTATCCACATGACACAATCTCGTCTTGATGCCACCAGTGGCCGCTGGATAAGTACTCACCCAATGGAGTACTGGCAGATCGAGAATGTGACAAAGTCTTTCCATAGAAGTCCTCCCAATACACAATGCTAGCTTGTCTACCAGGCACCAATGTAGGGATATATTTCCATACAAAATTCTAGTTAACCTGAAGATGCCAATGCATGGGTCTTCCACTATGTAGTTGACTAAGCCAGAGCCCATTTAGCATGTGGTTGTACACGGAAGCCACTGTACGAGAAACATGTTCAATATCTAAGTCCCTGGGTGGTTTTCTTCTAGTGCACATACAAAAAGATAGCCATATAAACATGGTTCCCTTTGTTGGCACCTTGTCCAAAACTTAAGTATCCTCTTTCCACCCAGGTGGTTCATTGAGTACTTGTTTTATTATATAAAACATATGTTTTTCCAACACTTCATATAATCATGTCATGTATACCATCCCAAATATATAGCAGGGCTAAGCATACTAAAACTACAATGTTTTCACTAAGGAAGATATAAGGATATCCTAATAGGATATAGCATAGCATAGAAAAATAGTAGTCCTTTCATGCATATTACAAAAATCCACTAAGTGTAATGAAAATAGTAGGACATGGATGATAGTGTCACTTGCCTTTTTAGTAGTGAATATTGGTTCACTCCTTGATCTTGCAAATATCACACTCTTCTAACTTCACTACAATTCAATCAAGCAAACATATATTCAACTAGCATTCAAACAATTCACCACATAAAATAACAAAAACATGGTAATGCATGCAAGCATGGAAAAGAGGGTTTATTTGGAAAAGTGGTTTCTATTAGGCTCTAAACATTTTAAAGCTCATATTGGTCATTTACAAAAGTGGTAAAACCATTTAAATTCAAGTTGGTGAAAATGTCCACTTAAATCATTTTTGTTTTGCTAGGAATGATTTAAATCAAAATGATAACTCCTAGAGTTGAAAAATATTCTTAAACACAACATGTTAGTGTTTTTAAGGTCAAGTGTTTAATATTAAAACCATTTGCAAAAGGTTTCATCCCATAAACCAATTTTATACCAAAGTGATAATTTATGTTATTGGAAATGCCTTTTAGCAAAGTAATAATTTTATAGGGTTCATCAAATATTTTTTGTTAAATCTCAAAACTTGGTGTTTATGGGCAGAGAGTTTAATTCATATCATTTTCCAAAGATTTTACTCAAAAAGTATTTTTAACACATAAACAATATTTTTATTTGACTAGAAATGCTCTTATTCAAAGATTTATTCTTTAACTTCACAAAATATATTTTTAAATCCATAGGTTGGTTTCTATGCTCAGTAGGTTCAAAACAAACCACTTAGCAAAGATTTCACCTTAAAAATATTTCTAGAACAATTTTTATATTCTAATTATGCCTACACAAGTTTCTGCAAAAACAACTAAGTTTCCAGACGCAATTCATTAAACAAAGTGCACGGTTAGAAAGTACTTGTTCTTATGATTCCATTGATATAAAATTTACAAAATTTGGACGTGTAGATTAAAAGTTATGCAATTTACAAATTTGAACATCTAATAGAACAAATTCTGTTTTTAAAACAAATCACAGGCCACGCGTCGTGTTCTTACTGGCTGGTACCGCTTCGCACGGATCGGCCTATGCGGTGTGTTGGATTAAATTAAAATCGTGCGGCTCAGGTTCAATCATACCACTTCGAGTTATGTTCTATCGTAACCAATGGATCAAGATCCTGCGGCCGTTGATCAAACGACCAACAACTGGCGGCGCGCGGCGACGGTGAGCGGCGGCGCGGTCAGACGGTGCAGTCGCCGGTGATTTAGGAAGCAAGGGGGATAGAGGAGTAGCTCACCAGAATCACCGTGGCGAGTAGATGCTCAAGGTGGTCACCGTTGGGCAGGGGGCGCACAGGAACGGAGTGGATTGCTCACCGGAGTTCTTGTCTGCGTCGGGTTCCTCTGGTCATCGTCGGAGGCGAGGTTTGAGGGAGATCTAAGGCAAACAGAGCATGGGGTTAGATACGTACGGTTCTGGGGATCACAGGAGCATCATCGAGAAGTACAGGGGCGGTCAGTACTCACCGGGGGGACTCGCCGGAGTCGAGGCAGGAGGCGGCGTCGCTCTGATGTTGATATTGCCGAGCCTCTGGTGAACGGGCGGGCTAGCGAGCGACACTGGGAGATGCAGGGGGCGATGGGGATCACACCCGTGTGCTCTGGGGGCAGTGGGGAGGTTCGTGTTCGCCGGAATTTTGCACGGTGGCTCGTCGGAGCAGAGGGGTTCGTTGCGATTTGTGCAACCTGGACGCAGATGGTGGGCAGCGTCTGGGGGAACCGGGTGAGAGGGACCAGGCGTTTAAGATGGGGTCGTCGCAGCGAGGGATTACTGCAGCATTATGGCGAATTAAGCGGTGGTTTCAAAACCAGAAATGGCGACGGGGTTAGGGGAGAAAAGGTCGCGGCGGGTGAAGAAGGACTGGCTGGTGGGTCCTGGTTGTCTGCGAGAGAGAGAGAGAGAGAGGTCCGTAGCTCAGCGACTTTGCGGGTATGTTTCTGAGTGAAAAACAATTCGCGAGAGGGGGAAGGAGATGGGCTGCGAGTTGGGCTGGACTAGGTCAGATTCCTGGGCTGGGTTCGTTTCTCTTTTTTTTTGTACAGAATGTTTTTCTTTTTCCTTTTATATTTATCTTATTTGGTTTTTATTCAAACAATTCAAACACTATTTGAATTCAAACTTCTACCAAACTTTGTGTAGATTTTAATACTGTTATTTAACATATCCTAAAGTCAAATTTAGAATAATTCTTTTATTCTTTTTAGGGTCTATTATTTATTTTAGAAATAGACATTTATTTAAAATAGGATTTAATATGTTTTAAAACACTATTTGAAATCTAAATTTTTAACAAACCTTTTCAGTAGGTTTTATTTAAAAATAATTCACTTTGAATTATTATTTAAAATACTTTAATATTCATTTAAATTGGGAAAAGTCTTCACTTAAATAAAAATGGATATTAATAAAACCTCATGATTTTATTTAAATAATCCTTTACTCTTTTTATTAAACAAAAATATTTTATTTTATTTGCTTGGCCAATTTTTAATTTGGCTTTTTTAAAATAGTCCTTATTTATTATTTCTTCCTTTGCTTATAAAAACCATATATTTTTATTTAAAGATTAAAAAATGGCTAACTTTTTTATAACTTTATTTATTATTTGTTTATCTTTTTAAATCCCTTTAGGATTCTATTTGATCAAAATAGGTTTTGATGTTTCCATTTGGAATCAAAAAGTTTCTTTTCACCCTAAATTTCAACAATTATTTATTTTGTTTATTTATTTTTCACATTTTAAAATTTGGAAAATTTTGGGATGTAACAGGCTACCACCCTTAAAAGAGATCTCGTCCCGAGATTTGGGAAGGCTAGAGGTTACAAGTTGGCTTCAAGGCAACTAGGGTACTACCACCCTTAAAAGAAAGTCTTATAGGGTTATATTGATGGTTCACTTGACTATGGGTTCAATACTTGATATCCAAACAAGGAATCCTTATTTGACTCAACTGAGTTAACTAATTCCTAACATCCACTTCTTCTATTTCTTCAAGGTTCCCATCCATGTCAATGTGGTTCACATGTCCTTCCTGGGTCACATTGGAGTCATTTCCATTGGAGTTTCTAGCATCCTTTTTCTTTTTCTTCTCAGGACAGTCTGATACATAGTGTCCAAGTTCCTTACAATTATAACACTGTAACTGGCTAATGTCTTTCTTCCTGAAAGTGTCATGTTGGTTCTGACCAAGGTCATCTCCATTATCAATATCATTCCCATTATTATCACTTCCATTATTGTTGTGGTGATACTGATGTTGTTCAGAATCTTCATTGTTCTTTTTGAATGAACGCTTCTTTTGTGATGATCCTGAGTGATACTTGAGTTTATGCTTTATCTTTATTTTCTCAACTTGATTCATCTTATTTTCCAAGATGGTGGCTTTGTCATAGAGTGATTGATAAGTTGGGACATAGGCAACAGACAGCTGCAGGTTCAACTCATCATTAAGTCCTTCGAGGAATTTCTCCTTCCTCTTAGCATCTATATCAACTTCATCCGGTGCATAGCGTGCCAGATTATTGAATTCTTCAATGTACTCAGCCACACTGAGGTGACGCTATTTCAGATTGTGAAACTCCTTTTTCTTCAAGTTCATCACTCCAGATGAGATGTGAGCTATACGGAAACCATCCTCAAAAATATCCCAAGACACATCCTCAAGGGGAGTGGTGATCTGAAAGTTGTCCCACCATGTTGCTGCTGGTCCTTCTAGCAGATATGCTGCAAACCTAACTTTTTCTTCGTCGGTGTAGCCAGTAGTCACTAAGTCCTTATTCACCGAACGTAACCAGTCATTGGCTACCATTGGATCAGTTGTTCTAGAGAACCTTGCAGGCCTTAGCTTCAGAAACCTAGTGAGCATGTCATGTGCTGGAGGATTAGTTGTTGTTGTTATTGTTATTTTGATTCTGATTTTGCACATACTGTGTCATCATCTGCATCAGTTGAGCTTGAGTTTTCATCAACTATTGCATCTCGGGAGTGACGTTATTGTTGTTGTTTTGGTTGGGGTTGGCACGACGGGGAGCCATCTGTTGAGTTGATAGGCATGAGTAATGATAGATAGACCTAAAGAAGTTCTAACACACCACCCAAATCAATCAAGTTCAATCAAACAATCGAGCAATCAACAAGCAACTATTCACTTAACAACTTATGAGCTTAACTCATGAGTTGAAGGAAAAAACAAGTTTTCTAGAAATAATTAACTTAGTATAGTCATACCTCATAGGTCAATATGATCCATACACTAACATCAATGTTTTTGGTAGGCAATCTAATGTTGCTTGGTTCTCATTTGTGGTCCTTAGTGATGTCTAAGTTGAAGTCCTTGGTGAAACTAAAGTGGAAGTCATTGGTCATGGTGGAGGCTTTGTCCATCAAGTTAAAAAGGAAGAGATGTAGAATCAAAACCAAAAAGATTGAGGAAAGAGTTTCCAAGATTGTTTGTAAATAAGTTTTGGAACAAATACAACTCCTATTTTTCTAAGGGGTTTTGTCCATTCCAAGGGTTACAATCCTACAGGCAACACAGTGCTCTGATACCATCTGTAGAGGTCCCAACCTTTAATAAGGTAGAGATCCTTGTGTATACAATGCTAGTCCCTGGATCAATAGCTAGCATCCACAGTTAAGATGTAATATCAAGAAACAAAGGTCACAATACAACTTTATAATCAGGAATAAAATAATTTATTACATCTTACATAGCTCATTTGGCTATCTCATTACAATGCAGCCGAGATAACTATAGCATGGAGTCCTTCATTTTCAAAGTGCCACAGGCAATCATGTTGGTTGTAGACTTGTAATCCTAATCAACACACTTCACTAACATCAAAAAAACCTGCAACATAATAAGTTGCAGCCACAAGGGTCAATACATTTGAATTGTATTGGCAAGTTTCACTACTATGTAGATATAAGTGGATCCTATCATTACATGCATATTTGGCTAAGTAGGGTTTAGGCTCATTTGCAGAAAGAAATATAGTTTTATCCTATCTTTTCAAAATAGTTTTGATCTTTTGAAAATCTTTCTGAACTCCTTGGAAAACTCCAAGTGCTTCAAATCCCTTGTTGTCACCATCAAGTTTTACTTTGAGAAATTGGAATGTCGAGATCTTCCATAGCTTCAGGCCTTAGTTGCTCAGAGTTGTCCAGAACCGGGGACACGACTAAGTACTTAGAATTTGATCTTCTGTAGAAGTTGTACACTTTACCCACATGACACAATCTCGTCTTGACGCCACCAGTGGCCGCTGGATAAGTACTCACCCAATGGAGTACCGGCAGATCGAGAATGTGAAAAAGTCTTTCCATAGAAGTCCTCCCAATACACAATGCTAACTTGTCTACCAGGCACCAATGTAGGGATATATTTCCATACACAATTCTAGTTAACCTGAAGATGCCAATACATGGGTCTTCCACTATGTAGTTGACTAAGCTAGAGCCCATTTAGCATGTGGCTATACACGGAAGCCACTGTACGAGAAACATGTTCAATCTCTAAGTCCCTGGGTGGTTTTCTTCTAGTGCACATACAAAAAGATAGCCATATAAACATGGTTCCCTTTGTTGCCACCTTGTCCAAAACTTAAGTATCCTCTTTCCACCCAGGTGGTTCATTGAGTACTTGTTTTATTATATAAAACATATGTTTTTCCAACACTTCATATAATCATGTCATGTATCCCATCCCAAATATATAGCAGGGCTAAGCATACTACAACTACAATGTTTTCACTAAGGAAGATATAAGGATATACTAATAGGATATAGCATAGCATAGAAAAATAGTAGTCCTTTCATGCATGTTAAAAAAATCCACTAAGTGTAATGAAAATAGTAGGACATGGATGATAGTGTCACTTGCCTTTCTAGTAGTGAATATTGGTTCACTCCTTGATCTTGCAAATATCTCACTCTTCTAACTTCACTACAATTCAATCAAGTAAACATATATTCAACTAGCATTCAAACAATTCACCACATAAAATAACAAAAACATGGTAATGCATGCAAGCATGCAAAAGATGGTTTTATTTGGAAAAGTGGTTTCTATTAGGCTCTAAACATTTTAAAGCTCATATTGGTCATTTACAAAAGTGGTAAAACCATTTAAATTCAAGTTGGTGAAAATGGCCACTTAAATCATTTTTGTTTTGCTAGGAATGATTTAAATCAAAATGATAACTCCTAGAGTTGTAAAATATTATTAAACAAAACATGTTAGTGTTTTTAAGGTCAAGTGTTTAATATTAAAACCATTTGCAAAAGGTTTCATCCCATAAACCAATTTTATACCAAAGTGATAATTTATGTTGTTGGAAATGCCTTTTAGCAAAGTAATAATTTTATAGGGTTCATAAAATATATTTTTTTAATCTCAAAACTTGGTGTTTAGGGTCAGAGAGTTTAATTCAAATCATTTTCCAAAGATTTTACTCAAAAAGTATTTTTAACACATAAACAATATTTTTATTTGACTAGAAATGCTCTTATTCAAAGATTTATTCTTTAACTTCACAAAATACATTTTTAAATCCATAGGTTGGTTTCTATGCTCCGTAGGTTCAAAACAAACCACTTAGCAAAGATTTCACCTTAAAAATATTTCTAGAACAATTTTTATATTCTAATTATGCCTACACAAGTTTCTGCAAAAATAACTAAGTTTCCAGAAGCAATTCATTAAACAAAGTGCATGGTTATAAAGTAATTGTTCTGCTGATTCCATTGATATAAAATTTACAAAATTTGGACGTGTAGATTAAAAGTTATGCAATTTACAAATTTGAACATCTAATAGAACAAATTCTGTTTTTAAAACAAATCACAGGCCACGCGTCGTGTTCTTACTGGCTGGTACCGCTTCACACAGATCGGCCTATGTGGTGCGTTGGATTAAAATGAAATCGCGCGGCTCAGTTTCAATCATACCCCTTCGAGTTATGTTCTATCATAACCAATGGATCAAGATCCTACGGTCGTTGATCAAACGACCAACAACTGGCGGCGCGCGGCGACGGTGAGCGGCGACGCGGTCAGACGGTGTAGACGCCGGTGATTTAGGAAGCAAGGGGGATAGAGGAGTAGCTCACCAGAATCGCCGTGGCGAGTAGATGCTCAAGGTGGTCACCGTTGGGCAGGGGGCACACGGGAACGGAGTGGATTGCTCGCCGGAGTTCTTGTCTACGTCGGGTTCTTGTGGTCGTCGTCGGAGGCGAAGTTTGAGGGCACGCTAAGGCAAACAGAGCATGGGGTTATATGCGTACGGTGCTGGGGATCACAGGATCATCATCGAGAAGTACAGGGGCGGTCAATACTCACCGGGGGGACTCGCCGGAGTCGAGGCAGGAGGCGGCGACGCTCTGATGTTGATGTTGCCGAGCCTCTGGTGAACGCGCGGGCTAGAGAGCGGCACTGGGAGATGCAGGGGTGCGATGGGATCACACCCTTGTGCTCTGGGGGAAGTGGGTAGGTTCATGCACATCGGAATTTTGCACGGTGGCTCGTCGGAGCAGAGGGGTTCGAGGTTGCGATTTGTGCAGCTGGGAGGCAGAGGGTGGGCAACGTATGGGGGAAACGGGAGATAGGGACCAGGCGTTTAAGATGGGGTCGTTGCAGTGAGGGATTATTGCAGCATTATGAGGAATTAAGCGGTGGTTTCAAAACTAGAAACGGCGACGGGGTTGTGGGAGAAAAGGTCGAGGTGGGTGAAGAAGAAGAAGGACTGGCAGGTGGGTCCTGGTTGTCTGCGAGAGAGAGAGAGAGGGGTCCGCAGCTCAGTGACTTTGTGGGTGTGTTTTTCTGAGTGAAAAACGATTCGCGAGAGGGGGAAGGAGATGGGCTGCGAGTTGGGCTGGACTGGGCCAGATTCCTGGGCTGGGTACGTTTCTCTTTTTTTGTATAGAATGTTTTTCTTTTTCCTTTTCTATTTATCTGATTTGGTTTTTATTCAAACAATTCAAACACTATTTGAATTCAAACTTCTACCAAACTTTGTGTAGATTTTAATAGTGTTATTTAACATATCCTAAAGTCAAATTTAGAATAATTCTTTTATTCTTCTTAGGGTCTATTATTTATTTTAAAAATAAAAAATTTATTCCAAATATGATTTAATATGTTTTAAAACTCTATTTGAAATCTAAATTTTTACCAAACCTTTTCAGTAGGTTTTATTTAAAAATAATTCAGTTTGAATTATTATTTAAAATACTTTAATATTTATTTAAATTGGGAAAAGTCTCCACTCAAATAAAAATGGATATTAATAAAACCTCATGATTTTATTTAAATAATTCTTTACTCTTTTTATTAAACAAAAATATTTTATTTTATTTGCTTAGCCAAGTTTTAATTTGGCTTTTTTTAAAATAGTCCTTATTTATTATTTGTTCCTTTGCTTATAAAAACCATATCTTTTTATTTAAAGATTCAAAAATGGTGATTCCAACTTTTATAACTTTATTTATTATTTGTTTATCTTTTTAAATCCCTTTAGGATTCTATTTGATCAAAATAGGTTTTGATGTTTCATCTGGAATCAAAAAGTTTCTTTTCACCCTAAATTTCAACAATTATTTATTTTGTTTATTTATTTTCACATTTCAAAATTTGGAAAATTTTGGGATGTGACACTTACCGGTAACTAAAGTTGAGTAGCATGAGGAACGACCCTCGTAATCAAGGGACATGAGATTGCCAGCTTATATTTTGTCAACAATATACTCCACTCTTTGTTCACTTTAACCTTAATCACCTCAAGATGATTATGATAGGGGCAATGAGAGCTCAAAGCTAGTAAGTACCATAATCTTTTGAGAGCTATTTATCAAACTTGAAATCCCTGCTTCCCTCTGCGAAGGGCCATTCTTTTACTTCTTACATGAGTTAGTAAACCTATTCCTTTCTATCTCTAACAAGCATTTGAGTTGTTGTGTTTCAGTCATTCATATGGTGATTTATTCAATCATGTTTCTTATCTTCCTTGTTTTCCACATTGTTCTTATCTGAATGAGTATTAATTTGAAAGCTTTCATTGTGAAAAGCCTTTTATGTTTGAGCAAAAGGGACTCCTGTTATAAACTTATTTACAAAAGATTTCCTTGAAAACCAAGTATAATTTGTCGTCTGTTCTCTGACCAAGAACAAAGTTTGCCATTACCAATTATGATTTATCTTTATGCATCTTTATTGTGACTCCCATACTCATTGCAAGTTAAGTTCTATAATGGTTAGTTGCTTTCTATTATGAGTTATGTATTGGTAAGTGTGATGCTTCTTGTCCGTACTCTTTTTATCGACACTTCACTCCGTAAACCTGTCGACATGTTTACTGAGCTTAGTTTTTGCTTGGGGACAAGCGAGGTCTAAGCTTGGGGAGAGTTGATACGTCCAATTCGCATCACTATTCTATATCATAATTTGCTGTTATCATTGATATATTTCGTATTAAGAGGTGATACTTATGTTGTTTCATCTATTTTTGCATGTTGGATGACTTTTGGAGGATGAAATGCCGGAGTCAGGATTTTGATGGAAAAGGCGGTGTTTTGATGCAATATTCGCGAAAATCAGAAAATTCCAGAAAATACACGGAAAATTCTATTTTTCCAGAAGACAAAGGAAGCCAGAAGGGGAGGATGAGATGAACCACAGGGGCCCACGCCCCCCATGTGCGGGCCACCCTGGTCCGGGCCACTAGGGGTGTGGCCACCATGGCCTACCTCCTGCTTCGCTCCTTCGCCAATATCTTCCTCTCGAAACACTAATACACGGGGGGCGACCACATAAAGATTATGCCGCCTCTGCGGGGCGAAAACTATAGAGAGAGAAAGAGCTCTTTGGCAGACAGATTTCTGTCGGGGAAATTCCTTTCCGGAGAGGGGTCATCATCATCATCCTCACCACCATCTCCACCAGCACCATCATCACCAGTCCATCCTGCTGTAACAATTGTGTTGAATCTTGCATAGTTCTTAGGGGAAACTTTCCCGATGTTAATTACTTTTGTAGTTGATGCTTGTGAGTGGAACCATTGAATTATTGTATATGTTTAGATTTTTATTCATCATCATATCATCTCTGATCTTGATCCATATGATGTCTCGTGAGTAGTTCGTTTAGTTCTTGAGGACATGGGAGAAGTCATGTTGTTAGTAGTGGAATTGTGTTGAGGTATTATTCAATGGTTTGATATTTTGGTTTTGGTGCTATTCTTCTAGTGGTGTCATGTGAACGTCGACTACATGATACTTCACCATTTATGGGCCTAGGGGAATACACTGTGTATTTGGCTACTAATTGTGAGGTTGCCGGAGTGACAGAAACCTAAACCCCCATTAGGAAACCTTTGCACAAGGGAGTGTAGGATCTCAGAGTTTAATGTTGTGGGTAGGTTTTTATCTTAATTACATTCTTGTAGTTGCGGATGCTTGCAAGGGGTTTAATCACAAGTATGTATTAGTCCAAGTAAGGTCAGTACATTACACAGGTTCACCCACAAAACACTTATCAAACCAAAGAAGCTTAATCAACTATATGAAGCGAAAGCACTTGACAGTATACCCATGTGTCCTCGAGAACGTTTGGTCCTCATTACAACCGTCTTGTCCTTTGGTAAGAAAGGATTGGGCCACTTGCTGCTATTATTCGTTGTCTTTCTTTACTTCCACTTTATTTCTTTGTGTTATAAAAAACCAATAAAAATCTGTTTGCTAAGTATTTACAGAGATTTCCTGCTCCAAACCAGTAGTCAACACCTTCTTCTCCTTGTTGGGATCGACACTCTTATTTATCGAAAGTACTACAATACACCCCCTATACTTGTGGGTCATCAGTTTCCTGCTATTCTTTTCATCATGGGGAAAACTCGTTATGGAAAGTTTCCTATATTACCATCCACTACAAGAATAGGTACAGTCCTAAATACCTATGCTGCTCTTGAATCACCATCTGTTATAAGCAAGCTTGTTACACCACCACCACATACACCTGCTACACACACCGCTACTACTGCTGAATCTGAAATTGCTTCTGATGCTCATGATATTACTTTTACTATGCTTGATGAGAGTGGTTCATTAGGTCCTTCCCTAGATGCTACTATTGCTAGAAATATATTGGGAAACACTAAAACTCCTAGTGAAGACACTATTACACATCTTAGCTCGCCTGAGTCTAGAGAGAGTTATGATATTAATGATGGTTATATTCAAATGCCTGATAAATTTATTGAAGAATATTGAAACACACGTGGTGCTAGTGCTATTAAGAGTCTTCTTGAGAAACATACCATTATACCTAAACTTTTTCCTGATGCTAAGTTTGCCACATCTCCCATAAATATTAAAGATAAAGATTATGACTTCTCTCTTGATTTATCCTATATAAAAATTATTGAGAAAGAACCTTTTTGTGAAACTGAGAATGAAAGGGATGTGGCACATATGACTGAGCTTTCTACTATGAGTGCCTTATTCTCTAATGATGTTAAGATGCGCACCTACTTTGTTGCTAATATTTTCCCTTTTTTCACTAAAAGGAGAAGCTAAATCTTGGTTTAATAGTTTACCTCCTGGATCCATTAATAGTCCTGATTGCTTGATTGCTACTTTCTTTCAGAAATATTTCCCTCCTAATGCTAGACATGCTGTTTTGCAGAAACTTTTTGATTTTAAACAGGGAGAAGAGGAGAAATTGCCTGAGTCATGGACAAGGTTCTATGCCTTGATTCATGCACATCCTAGATGTCCATTACCTAAAAATGAGCTTATTGATATATAGTATAATGGACTAACTGATGAATCTAGGACATACCTGGATAGTTTTGCTGATTGTGTTTTCAGGAAAAGAACTCCTAAAGAAGCTGATGAATTAATGGCTAGAATAAGCAAGAATTATGATGATTGGACTACAACTGAGCCAATTACACCCGAGACAACTACACCTGAACCAATTGTGCCTGAACCAACTCCAACACCAACACCAAACAAGAGGGGAGTGATTGAATTAAATGATGAAGTGATGAAAGAAGCTAAGAAATGTCTTAAGGAGAAGGGTATTAGATCTGAAGATGTGAAGAATTTACCACCTATAGAAGAATTATGTAAGCCAATCTCCCACTCATCCACTATTGAGGTACACTCCAACATTTTGATTAAGGTGATATTCCTTATGGTAAACCTCCTGATCAATGTTTAGAGGAACTTGACATTTTTATTGTTAAACAAGGTAATTTTAATAAACAAGTTAAGAATCATTTATTGGAAAACTCTAGAGGTATTAATGAGTTGAAAGATATTGTGGAAAGAACTTCTAATTATGTTAAAATTCTTGTTAAACATTTTCAAATGGTTCAAACTAAAATTGATCAACTTGCTAAAGTGCAAAAATATATGCTAGTTAATGCTTCTAGAGATAAACATGCTTATGAAATTAGGACTAGGAGTGGTGCTACCACTCAGGATCCTCTATATCCTGAGGGACATCCTAAAAGAATTGAACAATATTCTCAATGATACGTCCAAAACGTATCTACTTTCTCGAATAGTTTGCTATTGTTTCTCCTCTAAACTTGTGTGATTTCGATGCAACTAACACGGACTGACGCTATTTTCAGCAGAATTACTTTGGTGTCTTGTTTTTGTGCAGAAAATCAACTATCAGGAAAAATCCCGGAAAATATGCCAAAAATAATATTTCACCAGAATATCCACGGAGACAGAAGGAGAAACGGAGAGGGGACCTGGGGGCCCCAGACCCACCCCAGGCGCGGGCCCACCACTGCCCGTGCCTGGAGGGGGTGCAGCCTCCCCAGGTAGCCCCTCGGCCTCCCTCTGTGCCTATAAGTTGCCTTTTGACCTAAAAACAAGGGGGGTTCTATAGTTTTCCAGAAAGAGTTCCGCTCCGCCGCCGCCACTAGAAACCAAGATTCGGATCCAGAAACTCCGTTCTGGCACCCTACCAGGACGGGGAATTTGGAGAGGATCATCGCCATCATCATCACCAACGCATCACCATCAACCACCGATGTTTCCCTCATCCATGAGTGAGTAATCCCCCGCTGTAGGCTTGGGGATGGTAGGGTTTGGATGAGTTCTATCAATTAATCGAATATGATTATTAGGGCATAGTGCCTAGTATATCTTGTGCCATTTGACTTTTTTGCAACTTGTTATGCTTAATGCTTGTCACTAGGGCCCGAGTGCCATGATCTCAGATCTGAAATTATTATTGAATCATTATGATAGTATTGTTTGTTATCTTATTGTCACAACCCAAAATTTTCCAAATTTTGTAATGTGAAAAATAAATAAACAAAATAAACAATTGTTGAAAATTAGGGTGAGAAGAAACTTTTGTTCTAAATGGAAACTTGAAATCCCAACTTGAAGAAACTTTGGTTAATGTTTGAATCCAACTATATTCAAATCAAGTGGAATGCATTCTTCATAAATGCATCTGGAAATTTAAACACTTGGAGAATAAACCAAAACCCTAAAACCCTAATGGAAGAAAACATTTCCAAGCTATCTCTAAACCTATGGATTTGATCCATATAAAAATTTGTCAAACAAACATTTCAAAATGATCAAGAATGACAAATAGAAATATTATAAAACCATATGAATTGGATTCACTTAATTTGGAGCCATGGATAAAATCTTATGAATTTAATAAGATAAGGAAATTAAATTTTCAAAGCTAATAAAGCACCTATCTATAAATCCATACCAAATGGTGAGCAAATAATCCTAAATATATTTAAAAGGATAAATAAATATTAAATAAGATTTTACAAATTGGAATCACCAAGTTTGGATCTATAAATAAAAAGATATGGATTTTATAAAGATAAAGAAAGAAATTGGCCAAATCCATAAGCAAATGGAATGAATATAATCCAAAATCCAAATAAAATAAATGGATAAAGAATTTTCCAAAATAAAAATAAAGTGGCATTAACCAAATTTCATTTCCATTTGAATAAAGACAAAATCCCTATTAGAAGTGATTAATTAAATCATGGGAGATGATATTTGGAATTTACCCAAGTGGAATAAAAGTGATTCAATTAAATAAGATCAAAGAAATCTTCCAAATAAAATTTATGGAAACAAAACTTTAATTTCATTGGAATTAAAACAAATACCCAATTCAAATGATTTATAAATCATATTAAATATTTTCCAAATAATTCATGGTGAATAATTTGACACCCTATTAAATAAATAAACCTACTGAAAAGGTTTTGTGAGAATTGAAATTAAATAAGGGTTTAAAATATATTTGATATTAATTGAATTTAAATGCATGGGCCTACTTTTAAATAATTAAAAGACCCTAAAAGAATAAAAGAAATATTCTAGTGTTGACTCTAAAATGAACTACTAATCAGTATTTGAATCTACACAAATTTTGGAGGTTTGAAATCAAATTGATGTTTGAAATAATTAAACAAAAACAAAACAGATTAATAGAATTAGAAAAGGAAAAACAATCTGAACAAAAAAAAAGAAAAGGAGCAGCCCAGCTAAGCCCAGTCCAGGCCCAGCAGCCCACCTCTCCCTCTCTCCCCCGAAACGTTTTCTCACCGCAGACAGAACCCACTCAGTCACTGATCACTGGCCCCCACCTCCTCTCTCTTCCTTTCACTGACCAACGGACCCCATCGCCACCTCAGCGTCTCCTTCACCCGCCCCGCTGACCACGTCTCGCCGGACGTTGCAGCCATTCGAATGCCGGCGTGAATAATCGTGAACCACGCCATGAAACGGCCCCGCAATAACGCGTACTAAAGCGCCTTCGCCCCCTCTCTGTTTCCCCTCACTCACCAGATCCCCTACGCCACCAGGCTGAGCTAATTTTCGCTCACGCCACCACTGGCTCCGACGACCTTTCCGGTCGATTCTGACGAGCACGAACCTTCCCACTGTCCCTGCTTCACACGATCTAGTTCGCCAGAACCAGACGCACCCGCCAGTGCCTCGCACTCACCCGCGCGTGCCCTGTAGCCTCGGCTCTGTCCATGTCCGAGCGCCACCGATGATGAGCTCGACTCCGGCGAGCCATAGCCGACGACCTCGTGCGCCCTTGCTCACTGGTGAGTGTTCCCGCAGTCCTTGAACCCGTGTGAATCTTCTTGACGCGTTGTTTTGCTCTCTTGCGTTCTAGAGACTCGCCTCCGACGAAGTTGTGCGTGACCCGACGATAGCAGCATCTCCGGCGAGCAATCCTCGACGCTACCGTGCGCCCCTCGACAAGCGGCAAGCACCTTGAGCATCAGCAGCAAGCTGCGAACCCGGTGAGCCTTTCCTCTACCCCTGCTGCTTCCTATATCACTGGCTCCACCGTAGCCAGAGCGCGCGCCGACACCTTCCACCGCCAGCGCCGCCACTCGATGGCTAGCGTGCTGAGCATCGTAGGATTTAGATCCAACGCACGCGATAGAAACTTAAACGAAGAGGTATCCTGCGAACTGAGCCGTGCGATGTAACTAGATCTAACGGCCTGTATCTGCTGATCCGCCCGAAACGGTACACGCCAGTAGGAAAGCGCCGCGTGTCCAGGGTTTGTTTTAAAACAGAAATTTTGTTCTATTAGATGTGCCAATTTGAAAAATCCATAACTTTCAAACCACACGTCCAAATTTTGCAAATTTTATATCAATGGAATCAGCAAGACAAGTACTTTCTGACCATGCCCTTTGTTTAGTGAATTGCTTCTGATAAAATGATTGTTTTTGCAGAAACTTGTGTAGGCATGTTTGGAATATAAAATTCATTCTAAAATTATTTTAGGGATAAAATCTTTGGCAAATGGATTGTTTTGAACCTACTGACCATAGAAATCAATTTGTGGTTTCAAAAATGTATTTGGTAAAGCTAAAGAGTAAATCTTTGATTTAAAGCATTTCTAGTCAAATAAAAATAATGTTTATTTATTAAAAATGATTTTTGGAGGAAAACCTTTGGGAAATGTTTTGATTTAAACTCTCTGATCCAAACACCAAGTTTTATGATTTAAAAATGTATTTGGTGAACCTTATAAAGATTATTGCTTTGCTAAAGACATTTTCAACTACATAAAATATTGATTTGGTTTAAAAATGGTTTTTAGAGTAAAATCTTTTACAAATGGTTTTGCCACTTTATAAAATGACCAATAGGTGTTTTAGAATGTTTATAACCTATTATAAACCAATTTTGTAAATAAAACAAAGTTTGGCATGCTTGCATGCATTGTTTTGTTTCTATTATATTATGTAATGTTGCTTGAATGGTAGATTGAAATATTGCTTGCTTGATTGAATTGTAGTGATTTGAAGAGTGTGAATATTGCAAAGATCAAGGAGTGAACTTATATTCTCTACCAAAAAGGCAAGTGATGCTTCATACTTTTGTCCCATTATTTTCACTATGCATTAGTGAAATTTCTAATGTAGGACTTGCATGGAATTTTGCTAAGTGTAAACTATGCCATGGGAAATCCTAGTAGATGAAACCTTAGTAGAAATTACCTAAGTTAAGATTCCTACTACTATCATGCTTAGCCTGGCTAGTAGAAAACAAGGGTGGATTATATTTCATGCTATGGAATATTTCTAAGTCAAGGACTTGTGTTTTGTTTAATAAAACAACTAAGTGAATGAATCACCTGGGTGGAATGGAAAGAATGGTTTGTGTTGAGTGGTTATGCAAGTCCAGTATGCTGGGGAAAACTTGGTATCTCACTTGTGGATGGCCACCCAGGAACAAAGAGATTTGAGATGTCAAATGTTGAGAAGCTTCAAGTGCAGCCACTTGGCATTATGGGCTCTGCCTGGATCATATAGGTTGCAATAACTTAGCCAAATGGACAGTTGGTGGTAGGGGAATGATAGGTTGGAGCGCGTCCATTCTGGTCTAAGGGAAGGCTTCTGAAAGATCTTGTCTTGGTGAAACCAAGTCTTGTGGGGAAAGTGCACCACCTCTACAGAGTGTAAAATCTAAGTACTTAGCCATGTCCCTGGTAAAGGACAATTTGAGCATCAAGACATGGAATATATCAAGAATCTCCTCATCCCAATTTCTAAGTTAAAACTTGTGGTTGAACATGGGTTGAAGGATCACCAATTTCTATTGGGAGATGCCTTGGGAAAGATTTTGTCAAGCAAAAACTTAGTGTTTTCAAATGATAAGGAAAATCTATTTTGAGCAAAGCAAACCTAAGCTCCACTTAGCCAAATGCATATATATGATAGACTCCACAATATTACCATAGTATCACTTGCCAATACAATTCAAATGTATTGACCCTTGTGGCTATAACTTATTATGTTGCAGGTTTGTTTGATGTTAGTGAAGTTTATTGATTAGGATTACAAGTCTACAACCAACATGACTGCCTGTGGCACTTTGAAGATGAAGGACCCCATGCTATTGTTATATTCTGCTGCATTGTAATGGGATAGCCAAATGAGCTATGTAAGATGTAATAAATTATTTTATTCCTGGTTATAAAGTTGTATTATGACCTTTGTTTCTTGATATTACATCTTAACTGTGGATGCTAGCTATTGATCCAGGGACTAGCATTGCAATCATAGCGATCCCTACCTTATTAAAGGTTGGGGGACCTTACAGATTGTATCAGAGCATTGTGTTGCCTGTAAGATTGTAACCCTAGGATTGGACAAACCCCTTAGAAAAATAGGAGTTGTATTTGTTCCAAAACTTATTTACAAACAATCTTGTATACTCTTTCCTTAGCCTTTTTGGTTTTGATTCTACACCTCTTCTACTTCAACTTAATGGAAAAAGTCTACCCCATGGCCAAAGACTTCAACATGAGCAAAGACTTCACCAACTCAAGTGATTTCAACCATATTCTCAACAAGGACTTCAACTTGGATATCACTAAGGACTACAAGTGAGACAAGAAATATTTCTCAAGGCCTGAAGACTAAGGAAACACAACTTAGGAATCATCATCACCTTTGAAATTTTGTGACCAAGACACAAGAATTTTTCCAAGGAAACCATGACCTCATTCAAGAAGAACCAACTAAGAAGTATGGAAAGTTCTCAAGTGAACCATATAGTTGGACCACCATATTTAGATTAAATCAAACTCACCAACTTATGTGGTGTAGCAAAAATATTTTTATTGCCTAAAAATGTGCTTGAAACTGGTTGTTTGAGTGGAATGTTTGCTTGTGTTTGCTTGCACATTGCTTGTGTGAATTGTGATGTGTGTGATTAGAATTTTTCCCTTAGAAATATTTTGCCTATTCTAATCCCAATCTAGCCCAAACAGATGACTACTCCAAGAAACTCCAACATCAAGGATGGTGAAAACAACAACCAAGAGATCAACATGAGGGAACTCATAGTAACCCAAACCCAGTTGAACCAAGTGACAGCTGAATTTTTAGCCAACACCAGTGAGTTAGATCCAACCATGCAGAGGCTTTTGGAAACCCAAACCCAATTGTTGCATAAGGTGACAGATCAAATGATCAACATGGGAAACAACTCTTCCCAAGGAGTTTGTGACACCAAAGATGTCAAGGATGATATTCTAGAAGGAACCCAAGCTTGCAATATTTGTGGAGACAAGGATCACACTTCCAAAGAGCATGAAGATCAATGCCCTAATTGTGAAGAGAAACATCCAGCTAATCAATGCCCCACAACCCAAGCTACTTGTTTCCTATGTGAAGGAAATAATCATGTCCCTATCCAATTCCCCATATATTCCATAGTTCAACAAAGGGAACAAGGTGGAGTGCAACAACTGATTGCAGACTACCATGAGAAAACAACTTCTACCAAGAAGGGTGAAGACAAAGGAAAATCCCAGCTTGCACCTCCATGCAATATGACTCAATTTGAAGGACCAAAGAGGAGGAATATGTATTATCCAAGGAAAAGGTCAAGGAGACCAGGAAAATTTCCCACCTTTGAGATAAGATATGAAGAGCATGAACTAGAAGCACTCTTAGCTTTGGAGAAACCCAAGAAGAAGAAAGACAAAAGCCAAGTGCAGTGTTGCCACTTCAAAGAGATGGGACACTATGCAAATGAATGTCCAGAGAAGAAGAAGAAGTACAAGGAGATTAACCAAGTGTGGTGCAACAACTGCAAAGAGCTATGCCATTATGTGTCAACTTGTCCACAGAAGATACGTGAAGAACTCAATCTTATCAAATGTTACAATTGTGGTAACCAAGGACATTATGCAAGCAATTGTCGGAAAAAGTGAAGCACAAGATAAAGCCTATGAAGGATCTCAGCCTTGTCACATGTTTGAAGTGTGGAAACAAAGGACACTATGCAGATGTTTGCCCAGAGAAGTTTCAACAAGATTCCAAGCAAGCCAAGATGTAATCTAGTTGGAAAAAAATTTAAGGGTGGTGGTACCCTAGTTGCTTTGAGCCAACTTGTAACCCTATCTTCCCCAAATCTCGGGACGAGATTTATTTTAAGGGTGGTAGCCTGTCACATCCCAAAATTTTCCGAATTTTGTAATGTGAAAAATAAATAAACAAAATAAACAATTGTTGAAAATTAGGGTGAGAAGAAACTTTTGTTCTAAATGGAAACTTAAAATCCCAACTTGAACAAACTTTGGTTAATGTTTGAATCCAACTAAATTCAAATCAAGTGGAATGCATTCTTCATAAATGCATCTGGAAATTTAAACACTTGGAGAATAAACCAAAACCCTAAAACCCTAATGGAAGAAAACATTTCCAAGCTATCTCTAAACCTATGGATTTGATCCATATAAAAATTTGTCAAACAAACATTTCAAAATGATCAAGAATGACAAATAGAAATATTATAAAACCATATGAATTGGATTCACTTAATTTGGAGCCATGGATAAAATCTTATGAATTTAATAAGATAAGGAAATTAAATTTTGAAAGCTAATAAAGCATCTATCTATAAATCCATACCAAATGGTGAGAAAATAATCCTAAATATATTTAAAAGGATAAATAAATATTAAATAAGATTTTACAAATTGGAATCACCAAGTTTGGATCTATAAATAAAAAGATATGGATTTTATAAAGATAAAGAAAGAAATTGGCCAAATCCATAAGCAAATGGAATGAATATAATCCAAAATCCAAATAAAATAAATGGATAAAGAATTTTCCAAAATAAAAATAAAGTGGCATTAACCAAATTTGATTTCCGTTTGAATAAAGACAAAATCCCTATTAGAAGTGATTAATTAAATCATGGGAGATGATATTTGGAATTTACCCAAGTGGAATAAAAGTGGTTCAATTAAATAAGATCAAAGAAATCTTCCAAATAATTTTTTTGGAAACAAAACTTTAATGTCATTGGAATTAAAACAAATACCCAATTCAAATGATTTATAAATCATATTAAATATTTTCCAAATAATTCATGGTGAATAATTTGACACCCTATTAAATAAATAAACCTACTGAAAAGGTTTTGTGAGCATTGAAATTAAATAAGGGTTTAAAATATATTTGATATTAATTGAATTTAAATGCATGGGACTACTTTTAAATAATTAAAAGACCCTAAAAGAATAAAAGAAATATTCTAGTGTTGACTCTAAAATGAACTATTAATCGGTATTTGAACCTACACAAATTTTGGAGGTTTGAAATCAAATTGATGTTTGAAATAATTAAACAAAAACAAAACAGATTAATAGAATTAGAAAAGGAAAAACAATCTGAACAAAAAAATGAAAAGGAGCAGCCCAGCTAAGCCCAGTCCAGGCCGAACAGCCCACCTCTCCCTCTCTCCCCCGAAACGTTTTCTCACCGCAGACAGAACCCACTCAGTCATTGATCACTGGCCCCCACCTCCTCTCTCTTCCTTTCACTGACCAACGGACCCCATCGCCACCTCAGCGTCTCCTTCACCCGCCCTGCTGACCACGCCTCGCCGGCCGTTGCAGCCGTTTGAATGCTGGCGTGAATACGCGTTAACCACGCCATGAAAGGGCCCCGCAATCACGCGTACTAAAGCGCCTTCGCCCCCTCTCTCTTTCCCCTCACTCGCCAGATCCTCTACGCCACCAGGCTGCGCTAATTTTCGCTCGCGCCACCACTGGCTCCGACGACCTTTCCGGTCGATTCCGACGAGCACGCACCTCCCCACTGACCCTACTTCACACGATCTAGTTCGCCAGAACCAGGCGCACCCGCCAGTGCCTCGCACTCACCAGCGCGTGCCCTGCAGCCTCGGCTATGTCCATGTCCGAGCGCCACCGATGATGAGCTCGACTCCGGTGAGCCATAGCCGACGACCTCGTGCGCCCCTTTTTCACTGGTGAGTGTTCCCGCGGTCCTTGAACCCGTGTGCATCTTCCTGACGCGTTGTTTTGCTCGCTTGCATTCCAGAGACTCGCCTCCGACGAAGTTGTGCGTGACCCGACGACAGCAGCATCTCCGGCGAGCAATCCTCGACGCTACCGTGCGCCCCTCGACAAGCGGCAAGCACCTTGAGCATCAGCAGCAAGCTGCGAACCCGGTGAGTCTTTCCTCTACCCCTGCTGCTTCCTATATCACCGGCTCCGCCGTAGCCAGAGCGCGCGCCGCCACCTGCCGCCGCCAGCACCGCCACTCGATGGCTAGCGTGCTGAGCATCGTAGGATTTAGATCCAACGCATGCGATAGAAACTTAAACGAAGAGGTATCTTGCGAACTGAGTCGTGCGATGTAACTAGATCTAACGGCCCATATCTGCTGATCCGCGTGAAACGGTACACGCTAGTAGGAAAGCGCCGCGTGTCCAGGGTTTGTTTTAAAACAGAAATTTTGTTCTATTAGATGTTCCAATTTGAAAAATCCATAAATTTCAGACCACACGTCCAAATTTTGCAAATTTTATATCAATGGAATCAGCAAGACAAGTACTTTCTGACCATGCCCTTTGTTTAGTGAATTGCTTCTGATAAAATGATTGTTTTTGCAGAAACTTGTGTAGGCATGTTTGGAATATAAAATTCATTCTAAAATTATTTTAGGGATAAAATCTTTGGCAAATGGATTGTTTTGAACCTACTGACCATAGAAATCAATTTGTGGTTTCAAAAATGTATTTGGTAAAGCTAAAGAGTAAATATTTGATTTAAAGCATTTCTAGTCAAATAAAAATAATGTTTATTTATTAAAAATGATTTTTGGAGGAAAACCTTTGGGAAATGTTTTGATTTAAACTCTCTGACCCAAACACCAAGTTTTATTATTTAAAAATGTATTTGGTGAACCTTATAAAGATTATTGCTTTGCTAAAGACATTTTCAACTACATAAAATATTGATTTGGTTTAAAAATGGTTTTTAGAGTAAAATCTTTTACAAATGGTTTTGCCACTTTATAAAATGACCAATAGGTGTTTTAGAATGTTTATAACCTATTATAAACCAATTTTGTAAATAAAACAAAGTTTGGCATGCTTGCATGCATTGTTTTGTTTCTATTATTTTATGTAATGTTGCTTGAATGGTAGATTGAAATATTGCTTGCTTGATTGAATTGTAGTGATTTGAAGAGTGTTAATATTGCAAAGATCAAGGAGTGAACTTATATTCTCTACCAAAAAGGCAAGTGATGCTTCATACTTTTGTCCCATTATTTTCACTATGCATTAGTGAAATTTCTAAAGTAGGACTTGCATGGAATTTTGCTAAGTGTAAACTATGCCATGGGAAATCCTAGTAGATGAAACCTTAGTAGAAATTACCTAAGTTAAGATTCCTACTACTATCATGCTTAGCCTAGCTAGTAGAAAACAAGGGTGGATTATATTTCATGCTATGGAATATTTCTAAGTCAAGGACATGTGTTTTGTTTAATAAAACAACTAAGTGAATGAATCACCTGGGTGGAATGGAAAGAATGGTTTGTGTTGAGTGGTTATGCAAGTCCAGTATGCTGGGGAAAACTTGGGCATCACCAAGTCCAGTGTGCTGGGGAAAACTTGGTATCTCACTTGCGGATGGCCACCCAGGAACAAAGAGATTTGAGATGTCAAATGTTGAGAAGCTTCAAGTGCAGCCACTTGGCATTATGGGCTCTGCCTAGATCATATAGGTTGCAATAACTTAGCCAAATGGACAGTTGGTGGTAGGGGAATGATAGGTTGGAGCGCGTCCATTATGGTCTAAGGGAAGGCTTCTGAAAGATCTTGTCTTGGTGAAACCAAGTCTTGTGGGGAAAGTGCACCACCTGCAGAGAGTGTAAAATCTAAGTACTTAGCCATGTCCCTGGTAAAGGACAATTTGAGCATCAAGACATGGAAGCTATCAAGAATCTCCTCATCCCAATTTCTAAGTTAAAACTTGTGGTTGAACAAGGGTTGAAGGATCACCAATTTCTATTGGGAAATGCCTTGGGAAAGATTTTGTCAAGCAAAAACTTAGTGTTTTCAAATGATAAGGAAAATCTATTTTGAGCAAAGCAAGCCTAAGCTCCACTTAGCCAAATGCATATAGATGATAGACTCGAAAATATTACCATAGTATCACTTGCCAATACAATTCAAATGTATTGACCCTTGTGGCTGTAACTTGTTATGTTGTAGGTTTGTTTGATGTTAGTGAAGTTTATAGATTAGGATTACAAGTCTACAACTAGCATGACTGCATGTGGCACTTTGAAGATGAAGGACCCCATGCTATTGTTATATTCTGCTGCATTGTAATGGGATGGCCAAATGAGCTATGTAAGATGTAATAAATTATTTTATTCCTGGTTATAAAGTTGTATTATGACCTTTGTTTCTTGATATTACATCTTAACTGTGGATGCTAGCTATTGATCTAGGGACCAGCATTGCAATCATAGGGATCCCTACCTTATTAAAGGTTGGGAACCTTACACTTATCTGCAAGTTGTGTACACATATCATTGTCCGGATCCAAAGGCCCCAAAGTGACAATAATTGGGACAACCGGAGGGGATGGCGGTGGTGTGATGATCACAGGTGTTCACAGAGTGTTAATGCTTTGCTCCGATGCTCTATTAAAAGGAGCACCTTAATTTCCAGTAGTTCCCTAGAGGCCCCGCTGCCACGGGCTGGCTGGACAGAAGATGTTGTGCAAGTTCTCATTGCGAGCATGTATGACTATATATAGAGCACATGCCTAGGATTTTTTAGTACTTGGATGCTTGTTATTATTTATCTTCAATGCCCTAGATCTTGAAGTTACATGTTTAGACTCATCCATGCAACGCCCGTCCATCCATCCCTATGCCTAATGCACTCGAATCCTACTGTTACCGTTACTGTTACTATTGCTACTGTTCACTGTTGCTGTTACTGCTGTTGTTGCTTTGGTGTTTCTACTACCAAACCGTTGCTACTGATAAAGTTCTATGAGCAAGAACTATTTCCAGGTGTAGCTGAGCTGACAAATCAGTTGTTAAGGCTTGCAATTATTCTTTGTCTCCCCTTGTGTCGAATCAATAAATTGGGTAATACTACCCGCGAAGACTGTTGCGATCCCCTACACTTGTGGGTCATCAAGTCTATTTTCTGGCGCCGTTAACGGGGAGCATAGCTTTATTTGTAAGTTCACTTGGATCTATTATTGTTCACTGCTACTCCTTTCATCATGGGGAAGACTCGTGATGGAAAGTTCCCTATTTTACCATCCACTACAAGAATAGGTACAGTCCTAAACACCTCAGCTGCTCTTGATTCACCGTCTGTTATAAGTAAGCTTGTCACACCACCACCACATGCTCATGCTACACACACTGCTACTACTGCTAAATCTGAAACTGCTTTTGATACTCATGATGTTACTTCTACTGTGCTTGATGCGAGTGGTTCATTAGGTCCTTTTCTAAATGCTACTATGGCTAGTCTAGGAAATACCAAAACTCCTAGTGAAGACACTGTTACACCTGTTAGCTCACCTGAGGCTAGTGAAAGTTATGATATTAATGATGGTTACATTGAGCTCACTGATGATTTTGTTGAAGAGTGCCGAAACACACATGGTACTAGTGTTATTAAAAGTCTCCTTGCTAGACTTACTATTATGCCTAAGTTTTCCTCTGATCCTAAGTTTGCTACTTCTCCCATAAACATTAAAGATAAAGATTTCTCTCTTGATTTATCTTATCAAGATATTGTTGAGAAAGAACCTTTCTGTGGGACTAAAAATGAGAGTGATGTGGCTCATATGAATGAGCTTTCTACTATGAGTGCTTTATTCTCTGATGATTTTAAGATGCGCAAGTAATTTGTTACTAAGATCTTCCCTTTTCACTAAAAGGAGAAGCTAGGGCTTGTTTTAATAGATTACCTCCTGGTTCCATTGATAGCCCTGATTGTTTGATTGCTTCTTTCTTCCATAAATATTTTCCTCCTAGTGCTAGACATGCTGCTTTGCAGAGACTTTTTGATTTTAAACAGGGAGAAGAAGAGAAATTTCCTGAGTCATGGACAAGGTTTTGTGCCTTGATTCATGCATATCCTAGATGTCCATTACCTAAGAATGAGTTACTTGATATTTATTATAATGGACTAACTAATGATTCTAGGACCTACCTAGATAGCTTTGCTGATTGTGTTTTTAGGAAAAGAACTCCTACAGATGATGAAGAATTAATGGCTAAAATAAGCAAGAATTATGATCATTGGACTTCAACTAAGCTGAATACACCTGAGCCTATTACTCCAGAACCAGATGTTCCTGAACCAATTGCAACACCAACACCAACACCAAAGAAGAGAGGAATTATTGCATTAAATGATGAAGTGATGAAGGAAGCTAAAAAGTGTCTTAAGGAGAAAGGTATTAGAGCTGAAGATGTGAAGAATCTACCTCCTATAGAAGAATTATGTAAGACAATTCCCCACTCATCTACTATTGAGGTATACTCTCTCCAACACTTTGATGAAGGTGATATTCCCTATAGTAAGCCACCTGATCAATGCTTAGAGGAACTTGACATTTTTATTGTTAAGCAAGGTAATTTTAATAAACAAGTTCAGAATCATTTATTGGAAAACTCTAGAGCTATCAATGAGTTGAAATATATTTTGGAAGGAACTTCTAATGATATTAAAATGCTTTGTAAACACTTTCATATGGTTCAAACCAAACTTGATCAACTTGCTAAGGTACAAAAGGATATGCTAGTTAATGCTTCAGGAGATAAACATGCTTATGGAATTAGAACTAGGAATGGTATGGCTACTCAAGATCCTTTATATCCTGTAGGACACCCTAAAAGAATAGAACATGATTCCCAACAAGTATACAATGGTAGTCCTCGTAAGAGAAAGAAAAATAAACATAAGATAGTTGAGGAACCACTTGAACCTGCTGTAGATCCTAATAGTATATGTGGCTCTGATGCTGAAACTAAGAATGGTAATGATAAAAATGATACTCCTGAGGGAGAAGTTGAGGAACAACCCAAGAAACACACTAAGAACACTGGGTACACTAAGGAAGATTTTATTGCTAATATACATGGTAAAGAGAGAGAACCTTGGGTGCAAAAACCAATGCCTTTTCCAGGTAAGAAACACAAGTCAAAGGAGGAAGAACACTATAACAAGTTTTATGAGTGGATGAAACATTTATTATTGCAAATTCCTTCGACTGATGCTATTAATTTGCCTCCTTATTCAAAGTACATGAAGGATATTGTCTCTAATAAAAGGAAGATTCCTAATGAGGAGATTTCTACTTTGCTTGCTAATTACTCCTTCAATGGTAAGGTTCCAAAGAAACTTGGTGATCCAGGTATACCAACTATTCCTTGCTCTATTAAGAATAATTATGTTAGATCTGCTTTATGTGATCTGGGAGCTGGAGTTAGTGTTATGCCTTTTTCTCTCTATAAGAGACTCCAACTAGAAAATTTAATACCAACTGATATATCTTTGCAAATGGCTGATAAGTCAACTAATATTCATGTTGGTATATGTGAGGATGTTCCTGTTCAAGTAGCTCATAATTTCATGGTTTTTACTGATTTTGTTGTGCTTGAAATGCCTGAAGATGATAATATGTCTATTATTCTTGGGAGACCTTTTCTTAATACTACAGGTGCTTTCATCAATTGCAATCAAGGGAAAGTAACATTCAATATTAATGACAAAGAGCACACTGTCTATTTCCCCAAGAAGGTTGCTAAAAGCTATTGCCTGAATTCCATTGAAAATATTGAGAGCATCTAGGTTGGAGAAATATATTGTCCCATTCCACAAGAAAATTTTGAAACTATTATGATTGGTACCATTGCTATCAAGCTTGAGGTAACATAATCACTTGGTGGAATACAAAGTTTTGCTTCATATAAGATTGTTTTGGTAACAAGACTTGATCAACGTTGTTAACAAAAGGATTTTAATGAACAAAATAATGTTTTCACTAAGGTTATTCTTTCTTTCTTTTACTCTTCTCCTTCCTAGTATTTGCTTTATCTTTAGTTTTGTTAGTTGTTTGCTTGTTAGAGTTTCTTAGAGCTGCTATAGTTTGGCTTTTGGTTTGCTTTTGCTTCTTCTGAAAAAAAATTGTTTCTGCGAGAAAATCAATTTTCATACCCTGAAAATTGGCCAAAAATAAAGTTTCCTGAAAAATCCCAGAAAATTCGAAATAAATTTTCCTCGAAAAAAGGGGCAGAGAGGTACCTGAAGTGACCCAGGGGGCCACCCTAGGGCCCCACACCCATGGTAGGCGCAACCTACCAGGAGGTGGCGCATGGGGGGTCTGGACCACCTGGGCCCCTCCAGGTTGCCTCCTCAAAGCCACCTTCTTTCTCTCTCCCGAAAGACACCGGAAAACTTTCTCAAGCTCGAGTTCTTTCTATTCTTCCTCGCGATTTTCGATCTCCTTGTTCAACCCATCTAAAGTGCTGATTTTTGGAGGGATTGCTCCTTGCAAGGAAGATGAGTGACTATCTACTAAACCAATATGACTTGATGGTGCATGAGCCAATGAAGGTTCATCGCGAGGAGGCAGTTTTTCCTTCCATATATCCATGCCATGAATTTATGAGAACTGCGGGGATTCTCCAAGATTTCCAAACTATGGTTACAAATGCAGGGTTGGAACAATTTGTTGAAGGTGAACCATTCCAATATGTTAAACTAACCTTGGATTTTGTGCAGGAATTCCGATTCACTTGGTCTACTCCTAACCCCATGGTCCATTACAAAATATATAATATATCTATCGACCTGCCTCTTGCTAATTTCTATGCAGCCATTAGAGTACCTTAGTGGGGATCTTGTGAGAAGATCAAGGAAAGGCCCAAGTCACTTATTGATTTATATGCTGAGATTTTCCAAGGTTTCGACTTCTCAAAGCAAAGTGGTAAAATTCAGAACATTCAGCTCCCAGCTATTAGATACTTTTTCTATTTCATTACCAAGTGTGTTCTTGCTAGAAAGATTGCTAGGAAGTTGTCTTCTTTTGATCTAGCTTTTATTGCAGCTGCTCTAAATAGGAATAGATCTTATAGCCTGGGTGCTCTGATAGCTCACCGTCTCACCACTAACCGTGAGAACGGTGGAATTTGTGGAGGTCTCATTTCTTCTAGGTTGCTAGCTTTCCATGGTTTAGAGCCTCACTATTCAGATTTTTGTTTTCCCATAGAGAGGCTTGATATTGAATCCATGGTTCAGCATGGTTTTGTTTCTTTGGGGGCTAACATAATAAGTCTACCGTATGAATTGTCTTTTGCCCAGCAAGGACAGAGAAAGGGTAGGACTAAGAAAATAGTTTATTTGCTTGTACCTGCTTTGTTTAATTTTGATAACAGGCAAGGACGGTCGCTTACGGAGGAGGAGGTTGACACATATATGGGGGAACTCTCCCAGCAAGAAGAGAATGTTGAAGAGGATGCCGAAGACAATTCGGTTCAGCCCTCCAACTTGGTAGAGTCTTCATACCAGCAGCCCTCATTTGATTGGGGCGCGTCATCTTCTTCTACACAAGCGCCTGACTATGATCATTCCTATGATGACCCACCAGCTTGGGGTTACTACCCGCGCTATTGAGCCCCACTTAGGCCAAAAGCCTAAGCTTGGGGGAGGTATACCGACATCACACTCATATATATATATCATGTTCGGTCGGTTCTTTGTATATCCATTGTTTCGCTTTCTTTTTGGTTCTTGTTGCCTCTTTCTCAAAAACACCAAAATACCAAAAATATTTTTGTTGTTTCTCTTGGTTTGTTTCTTTGCTTTTGTTTGCCTTAAAAGAAAGAAAAAAAATCCAAAAATATTTTGCTTTGCTTTGTTTGCTTCTTTTTGGTTTGCTTTTCTTTGTTTGCTTGTTTTTAAAAAATCGAAAAAACCAAAAATATTTGTGGTTCTTCTTCGGTTTTGTGAGTTCTTTGTAGGGATCATCCGCTCTCAGTGGATTTTGGTTTCATGTTATCATTCAAGTCACACAAGTGAAGAGCAATAATGAAGATTAAGACAATTCGAGGAGTGGTGAGAGGCTGGTAACGGACTCTATTTGTTTCATTTTTGTACATATACTCATCATTGTGAGCAGGCTTAGCCTCTTTGTGTAAGGTGTATGTCATTATGGATGCTTAGTAGTTCTTGCTTGTCTATGATTAGCTCTAGCTTGCTAATAGTTTGTAGCATGTCATATGAATGTTTGCTTGCATTGTTTTATTCATAATTTAGTATGATACTGTGGTATCCTCCTCTCACTGTTCATGTGAATCGACTTGGCACATGCTCACGCATGCATATGACTAATCAATAATCAGTAAGCCTCGATGATTTATTTTGCCTCAGACTTCTTGTATCACTTTCATGCCATAATTAGTCCTGTTTTGTTGCAAGCATGGTTATGACAGCTATTGCTCTCTTGTTTGTCGCTCCCTTTCTATTGCTAGCCTTCACTTGCACTGAGTATGTGCTTTACCTGTGCTTCCAACTCCCCAGAACCAATATTGCCAGCTGTGTCCACTATACCTACCTATTAGCATCATTTTATATTTCAGTGCATATTCTATATGCCGTGTTTTCTTCTAAAATAAAATGTTTGTCTGTGTTGAGAAAGTTAGTTAGTAAAGCTCTCACAAACTTGATGGCACACTTTATGTTGTGCACTTAATAATCCTGAACCATTACTAGTCCATGAAAGTTATATGCTTGCAAATTATATGCTGGGAGTCAGCAGAACCGTGCTGTCACGGGGAGCGCTTTCAACACCTTTTAGATATATTCATAACTAGTTGATACTTTGCTCTTTTGTTTGCGGATGTCAACGGTGTGAAATGAAAGGGGGACTTGTGAGTCCATGGAGTTTGTATGCTGTGTTAGAGAAACGCTTGGGCTGCTAGACTAAGCCATGCCTAATCATGGTGGAAACTTGCAGCATCACCATAGTGAGTAATCTATGAAGCATCCTCAATAAAAAACTATGCATATAGTAAATAAAAAGATTGCTGAGATGCTCATTGTCTGCTTTCCTTGTCATTTTGGTTATGGGAAAGCTCATGTACCATGTGCAAGGGGTACCCCATGATATGCAAATACTTACAATGACAAGAACTTGCCTGGACCCAAAGTTGAGTAGTATGCGGAGTGGCCCTCGCACTCAAGGGACTTGGGATTTCCAGTCTATGGTCTGTCAAGCATATAATGCAAAGTGGACCTCACTTGCACCTTAACCACATAAAGATGCTTATGATAGGGGCAATGAGAGCTCAAAGCTAATGAGTACCTTCCTTTCAGCATTTGGAAGCCTTTCAAACTTTCCAAAACCATTTTCACCACCTTGTTGAGTCACCACCTATTCTATGAGCACCTTCTTGAGAGCTTAGTTGTCATTCTTGTGTTTGTCTCAAAACTTGGTTAATTATGTCATGACTTTGATGCTTGTATCTCTGATATCTTTATCTCTAGTCTTCATGTGAACTTCAGAGGTGCCTTGGCATTTATATTGTGCTCTTCAAACAAAGCCAAGCAAGATACCACTCTATCATACCTTATTATGAGCATTACAATGTTGCCTATGTTTATGTTTCATGCTACTTATTATTCTTGAGTTGGTTTCTCTTCATAGCTTGCAATGACTATTGAGTAGACTTAGTTGCATACTTCTTATTAGGAATTGTCTAGGCATCTACTCCTGTGCTGAGAATATTTACATCATATGAAGCAATGTGTTCATGAAAGTTCTTTTATCGCACTTAGTTTTCAACTGAATTGCTTGAGGACAAGCAATAAGCTAAGCTTGGGGGGAGTTGATACGTCCAAAACGTATCTACTTTTTCGAACACTTTGTTATTGTTTCTCCTCTAAACTTGTGTGATTTGGATGCAACTAACACGGACTGACGATGTTTTCAGCAGAATTACTTTGGTGTCTTGTTTTGTGTAGAAAATCAACTATCAGGAAAAATCCCGAAAAATATGCCAAAATAATATTTCACAAGAAGATCCACGGAGCCAGAAGGAGAAACGAAGAGGGGGCCTGGGGGCTAGACCCACCCAGTGTGGGCCCTGCGGCGCTTTGGAGGGGTGCGACCTCCCAAACAGCCCCTCGGCCTCGCTCTGCACCTATAATTTTCCTTTCGACCTAAAAACAAGGGGGGTTCGATAGTTTTCCAGAAAGAGTTTCGCTCTGTCGCCGCCACCAGAAACCAAGATTCAGATCCAGAAACTCCATTCTAGCACCCTGCCGAGACGGGGAATTTGGAGAGGATCATCGCCATCATCATCACCAACGCATCTCCATCAACCACCGATGTTTCCCTCATCCATGAGTGAGTAATTCCCCGTTGTAGGCTTGGGGATGGTAGGGTTTGGATGAGTTCTATCATGTAATCGAATATGATTGTTAGGGCATAGTGCCTAGTATCTCTTGTTCTATTTGACTTTGTTACAACTTGTTATGCTTAATGCTTGTCACTAGGGCCCTAGTGCCATGATCTCATATCTGAACTTATTATTGAATCATTATGATAGTATTGTTTGTGATCTTATCTGCAAGTTGTGTACACATATCATTGTCTGGATCCAAAGGCCCCAAAGTTACAATAATTGGGACAACCGGAGGTGATGGCTGTGGTGTGAGGATCACATGTGTTCACGGAGTGTTAATGCTTTGCTCCGGTGCTCTATTAAAAGAAGCACCTTAATTGCCAGTAGTTCCCTAGAGGCCCCGCTGCCACTGTAGAGGTCCCAACCTTTAATAAGGTAGAGATCCCTGTGTTTACAATGCTAGTCCCAGGATCAATAGCTAGCATCCACAGTTAAGATGTAATATCAAGAAACAAAGGTCATAATACAACTTTATAACCAAGAATAAACTAATTCATTACATCTTACATAGCTCATTTGGCTATCTCATTACAATGCAGCAGAAATAACTATATAGCATGGAGTCCTTCATCTTCAAAGTGCCACAGCCAATCATGTTGTAATCCTATTCAACACACTTCACTAACATCAAACAAACCTGCAACATAATAAGTTACAGACACAAGGGTCAATACATTTGAATCGTATTGGCAAGTGATACTATGGTAGTATAGTGGTAACTATCATCTATATGCATTTGGATAAGTGGATTTTAGGCTTGCTTTGCTCAAAATATATTTTCCTTATAAGTTGAAAAAACTAAGTTTTTGTTTGTCAAAATCACCCAAGGCATCTACCAATCATTGATTGAAGATCCTTTAACCCTTGTTCAACCACAAGTTTTAACTTAGAAATTGGGATGAGGAGATTCTTGATAGCTTCCATGTCTTCATGCTCAAATTATCCATTGCCGGGGACACGGATAAGTACTTAGATTTTACTCTCTCGAGAGGTGGCGCACTTTCCCCACAAGACTCGACATGCATCGAGACAAGATCTTTCAGAAGCCTTCCCTTAGACCAAAATGGACGCGTTCCAAACCTATCATCTCCTACCACCAACTGTCCATTTGGCTAAGTTATTGCAACCTATATGATCCAGGCAGAGCCCATAATGCCAAGTGGCTGCACTTGAAGCTTCTCAACATTTGACATCTCAAATCTCTTTGTTCCTGGGTGGAATTCCACAAGTTTGATACACAAGGTTCACCAGTCCCCTGGCCTTGTGTAACCACTCAACAAAAATCCATCCAAGCAATACCATTCCACCCAGGTGATTCATTCACATAGTTGTTTTATTAAACAAAACACAAGTCATAGACTTAGAAATATTTCATAGCATGAGTATAATCCACCCTTGTTTTCTACTAGCTAGGCTAAGCATAATAGTAGCAAGAGTCTTAACTTAGGGAAAATTGGCTCGACGGCGAGACCGAGAGGGATGGGCAGGCGACGGTAGCGACACGGCTACGAGCAGCTAGAGGCATGGCCGGGGTTGGCATTCGATCGATGGTCTCCTGACGATGCTCTAGGGCTTTAATGCGCGTGTAGGGGCGGTGGCAAACGGTCGGGAACGCGCGGTGCTCTACGCGGCAGAGGAGGTGTCTTAGACGGCGAGCGATGGCTGTGAGGCATGGGGCGGAAAACGGGGGTGTCCGCGGGGTTGCTGGGACGGTGGTGATCACGCGTGCACGCGGTGAGGGCAGCGCGCGGTCTGTGGGCGTGTATCGAGGGTGGCGCTCTGGCGCGCTCTCAGCATGCGCTCAGAGAAGCTTGGCATGGCATGGGTGTGTGGTCCAGTGGCCGGCAAGGTTCAAGCGCTGGACAGGGGGTGGCGATGGACGGTGGGCTGCCTCTTGGACATGGTGGCTAGGCGCGGCGAACGCTCCTGCTAGCTTGCCATGGTCGGCTGACAGGGGGGTGCTCGGGTTGGCATGGTATGGTGCAAAGGGTAGGGGCTAGGGGTGGTCAAAGCATTGGTTGGCACTGGCGGAGACAAGGGTGATTAATGGTGAACATTGCTTAGCCAAATTACTGCTCAAAACAGTGAAGTTTGGCCAGTTTGATTTTCTGTCTCCAAGTGTTTGATGAAATGGCCGCATGAACTCAAGTTTTAAATTTTGAAAATATTTTTGGTGGGTGTTCTAGGCATGTGCTGGTGATACTGTGGATGCTTGGGTTTCGAAAATTGAGCTGGTTTGAGTGGTTTTTGAAAAGTGGGATCTTCCCATATGAACTAGATTCAATTTTAAACTGTCATTTAAACTAAGCATTTGAATGTTTCTGGATGATCACAAAGTGGGTCTTGATACTTTGTTATGAGTACTATCAAGGGGTGCAAAGATCCATACATGTTTCTGTTAATTTCTGAAAGTTAGAGATAGCCAAAGTAGGCATGGGAGTTAAATTGGCCAAAATGACCATTCACTTAATTTGTTTGTTTTGATTTGTTTGTCTTTGGGAAAAGTTTGGGGATTGTTTAGATGATGTTTATTTCACCTAAGAATCATTTTACAAGCAAAGAAACACATAATCATGGCAATTCAAAAGAATCCAAATTTCAATACACACATATGGTTAAAGAAATTTTATACCCAACTGAAAGTGGTTGATGGTGCTCGACGTGGTACTTTGTTTGTAACCCCAAGCACAGGGTGTGAAGAGCAAGCAGCAAGTTTTCCCTCAGTTGAGACCGAGGTTATCGAACCAGAAGGAGGAAGGAAACGTCACACAGGTGTTGCAAGCAACATGGAGACCTGCACAACACAAACTCAAGAATTTTCCCCAACAAACAGTGAGGTTGTCAAGCTCACCGGTTTACTGTAACAAAGGATTAAATGTATGGTGTGGAAGGTAATGGTTTTCAGCAAGTAAACAAGTAACAGTGGAAGATGTATCAATGGTAAATATTGGACCGGGGTCCATAGTTCACTAGAGGTGCTCTCCTTAGATAAACAACATGGCATGAAGGGTAAACAAATTACAGCAGGGAAATGGACATGAACTGAGCAAGGCATAACAATGCAATTACTAGTCAGAAAGATCCTATGAGATTGATTGGGCAATACAACAAGATACATAGACCTCCATCCAACTACATCTATGACTAGAAGTCCACCTTCAGGTTATCATCCTAACCCCCTCCAGTATTAAGTTACAAGAAACAGACAACTGCTTTAAGCAAAGTGTGTAAGGTAAACAGTCCACATGTTCCATGAACAAGAGACCTTTGTTTTCTCCCTAGTAGCAACAATACATCTACAACCGAATAGATTTCTATCACTTCCCTTGGAAACTAGAGGCATGAACCCACTATCGAGCATAAATACCCGCTCTTGGAGTCACTAGCAACTACTTGGCCAAGATAGCTACTAACAACGGAGAGCATGCAAGATCATAAACAACACAGACATGATAGAATCATAAAGACAAAACCATTAATCAAACCAACATAATAATCTCAATATCCATCGGATCCCCACAAACACAACATGCATGATTACAAATAGATTAGATCTTGATCATGAACGGAGCTCACAAGATCTATACATGAAAGCACAAAGGAGGAGATACAACCATCTAGCTACTACATGGACCCAAAGTCCAAGGTGGAACTACTCACGTATCATAATGGAGAGAAGGCCCCCGGGATGATCTCCCCTCTGGCAGGGTGCCAGGAAGAACTTCAGATCCCCCCGATCTAGGGACGATGGTGGCGACGGCTACAAACGGTTTCATGGAGATTTGATCGGGTTCTTAGGGTTTCTGCATCGGGGGCTTCTTATAGGCGAAGTGGGAGACCAAGACGACGACCAGGGCAACCAAACCCTAGCCAGGCGTGGGGTGGGGCCCACCCGCGCCTGGGTGGGTATGGCCCCTCTGGCCGGCCCCTCCGGCTCTTCTCTAGACTTCTTGTTCCCCACGGAAAGTAATTGACTTTGTCCTTTGTCCCGTCCAATTCCGAGAATATTTCTTTACTAACTTTTCTGAAACCAAAAACAGCAGAAAACAGGCATTTGACACTGTTGCAACTTGTTAGTAGGTTAGTACCAGAAAACATGTAAGAAGCACCTCAAAGTGTGGACAACTAAAGCAAAATAGATACTAAACAATCATGGAGCATCAAAAATTATAGATACGTTTCCAACGTATCAACATCCCCAAGCTTAACTCCTACTCATCCTCGAGTAGGTAAGTGATAAATAGAATAATTTTTAAGGTGACATGCACCCTCACAATAAAGATCCAACCATTTGCAAGCATTGAAAGCTGGGATCAAAGAACTCTAAACATTTCCATGAAATATGGAGTTTTAACAATAGGACATAGTAATTATGCATGAAACATGACAAGCTACAAACAAAGATCATGAATAACATGCATTGAAAAACATTTGTTTGTTTCACATGCAGAAAACATAACATAGTGGCAATCTGCCTGTCCCTCATAGAGTAGCAATATGGATGCATAGGACACTTGCAAAGTTCACAAGGGTGACTAGAAACATGTAGCACAAGAGCAAATCACAATATGCATCAATTAATAAGCTTTGGAACACTGCACACAGAATGACAACTATGCTCTCTTAATGGTGCCTAAAGGTAGAAGGTGGAGACTCAATAATGGTGGAAGAAAGGACTTTTTGTAAAGGACGCAGGGATTACAAGTTTCAAAAAGAGCTTCCAAATGGTACTTGTTAGCTTTCAGCCCTCATTTCCCCTATCATAAGAATCTTGAGGTGGTTAAGGTTAAACTGGCAAAGCTGGAGCATATGCTTGACGAAGTATAAGCTGGCAATCTTAAGTCCCTTGAATACGAGGGCCGCACCTCATGCATACTCAACTTTGGGTCCAGGCAAGTTCTTATCACAGTAAGTATTTGCATATCATTGAGAACCGCCAACGGGGTACAGGAGCTTTCCCATAACTAAAATGACAAGGCAAGCAGACAATGAGTATCTCAGCAATCTTTTTATTTACCATATGCATAGCTTTTTATTGAGGATGCTTCTGTAACATCCCTAAAATCATGATTTCCAAGATTGCATATCATTCATGCATGCATATAGAATTGAGATCAATTTCAAACTCATTTCAGAAAAACAGAAGCACATAGTGCTATCATTTTATGTAAGCAAACTTAAATCAAATGGCCATCCCCATTTGAGAGTTTGAATGTTTTAAACCTAGATTGTTTATCTCCCTTGTTGATTGGTTTGAGTGTGGAGTTAGAACAAAATTTTACAAAATAGAAAAGGTTTCAAAAATCATTTTCAAACATTTGAAAACTTAGTACAATGTCCCTGTTATTTGGTTTCCCCAACAATGACCAAGCCTTTTCAAAGTAAGCACATGGTTTTATACCCAGATTTGAGTATGTTGCACACTGCAAAAATCCCAAATAGATTTGAATTCAAATGGAGTTTGAATTCATTTGAAAACCATTCCTGAAAATCAAATTAGAAAAAGAAACGAGAAAAGAATTGGAAAAGGGCCGGCGCCAGGAATTTGGCCCAGCAACGCAGCCTGACTAGCCCACCAGGCCATCTCTCTCTCTCTCTCTCGACGCACCTGCGATCATCGACGCCCAGACCCCACTCTCTCTGCTTATTTCGCTGACAAGCGGGCCCTGTCCACGTCATCGTCGTCTTCCCCAAAATCTCGCACACGAACTCCGCCGCTGCCCGTTGCTGCTTTGATTCCACGAGGTAAATGGCATTGAATCTCTGGGCGTTTCTTGTCGAGCCTCTGGCTACTTAATCCCCTCTCTCTCGTGACCATTCCCCTCAACCAATTCCTTCTCCACGCTACCAGGCTGCTCGAAACTCGCCAGACGCCGCCGCTGCTCCGACGACCGCGCCGACGAATTCCGGTGAGCACCGTGTTCCCCTCTGTCCCTAACTCATGCTATCAATCTCAGCAACTTCTTGCGCATCTACTGACACGCCCCGATTGTTCTCGCATGGTATGTAGCTTCGGCAACGACTTCGACCGAGCGCCGCCGCTCTCTGCACGAACTACGGCGACCTCTCCCTGTAAGTACCATCCGCCCCTTGCCCTCTGCCTGATACGCCTAGGACCCCCATCGTCTTACGCATATAACGGTGCCCTCCTTTTGGCTTAGCGCGACACAGAACCTCGCCAACATCGACAGCAGCCGCACCCGACACATTCGCGAACTCCGGCGAGGAATCTCCGACGACCCCGTGCGCCCCTTGCCGAGCCACCTCCACGTTGAGCTTCGCCTCGACCTTGCGGTTCTGGTAAGCACACTCATCCCTCCCCGAGCGACCTAGAACGCCAGCGCCGCCAGCGACCGCAGAGCGCGCCGTCATTGCAGACGCCGCTGTAACGTGGTCGTTTGATCGAGAGCCGTTGGATCTAGATCGAACGCGTGCGATAGAACCACTTAGCGAAGCGTTACGATTTGATCTGAACCGTGCATCGTCACTTAAATCCTACGGCTCGTAGAGCTCGATCCGTCCGAACCGGTACGGGCCAATAGAAAACAGACGCGTGGCTAGGGTTTGTTTAAAAACAGAATTTGAAAACAGATTTGAATCCAATTTTGATTTAGCTATAACTTTTGTTTCCCACGTTAGATTTTTGCAAATTTTATACCGTTGGAATCAGGGAGACAAGCCCTTTCTGTTTATGCAATGTGTTTAAAGTTTAGGTTCTGTCAAAATGGTTTCTTTTGCAGAAACTTGTTTAGGACTATTTTGGATATAGGAATTGTTTAGAAAATTGTTTTAGTGTAAAATAAACTTGGTTTAGCAAGTTTTTGACTTGTTTTTGATTCAGTACTATGCACCTGCTTGGTTGGGTTTTAAAAAAAATCATTCCTTAGCATCTTGCATGCATGCATATATTTTTGATTGTATATGTTTTGTATGTGATTGTGGTTATGTTTTATGTGTAGATTTTGGTGCTAGTGATTGTGATTGTGAAGAGTTATACTCTCCTCACTACCAAGGCAAGTGGTACTTCATGAATATTTCTATCCCTATATTTTATACAAGCATTAGAAATATTTTACTAAGTCTTGCATGTTACTATTTTTGCCAAATGCCATGTTGGGAAATCCTATGTAGTTGTAGAATTGCTAGGAAATTTCTAAGTTAAGTTACTATGCCATGCTTAGCCTAGGTAGTAGAAAACAAGGGTTGGTGAAACATATACATGCTATGGTAAAAATATATCTAAGTCTTTGGACTTATGTTTTCTTAATAAAACAACTAAGTCAATGAATCACCTGGTTGGAATGGGACTTGAATGGTGGTTTATGGTTGAGTGGTTACACAAGGCCCATGGCTATGGTTTACCTTGTGTATCTCACTTGTGGAAAGCCACCCAGGAACAAAGGGATTTTAGTGGCCAAGTGTTGAGAAGCTTCTAGTGCAGCCACTTGGCAATATGGGCTCTGCCTGGATCACATAAGTTGCTAGAACTTAACCATTTGGACAGTTGGTGGTAGTGGGAAAGATAGGTTGGAGCGCGTCCATTTGGTCTAAGGGAAGGCTTCTAAAAGGTCCTGTCTTGGGAAACCAAGTCTGGTGGGGAAAGTGCACAACCTCTGCAGATGGAAAAATCTAAGTACTTAGCCAAGTCCATGGCAATGGACAAATTGAGCATCAAGACATGGAAGCTATCAAGAATCTCATCACTCCAACTTCTAAGTAAAAACTTGTGGGTGAACAAGGGTAAAGGACCTCAATGTCTATTGATGGTTTCTTGGAAAAAGTTTTTGACAAAGAAAAACTTAGTGATTTCAACTAATAGGAAATATCTATTTTTGAGCAAAGCAAGCCAAGCTACACTTAGCCAAAATGCATATAGTAATATAGTCCACCTAAAATTTACTAAGGTATCACTTGCCAATACTATTCCAAAGTATTGACCCACTGTGGCTGCAACTTGTGATGTTGCAGGTTACTCTGATGAGGATTAGGTGTCATGAGTCTACACTCAACATGCTTGCCTATGGCACATGAAGATGAAGACTTATGTTTATTTACTTATTCCAAACTCTTGTATTAGGCCCGTGGCCTTGAGTTGTAAAGACTATATTTTATCTCTGGAATGGATGTAATAAATGACCTTTGTATCTGTGTACTTCATCTTAAACTGTGGATGCTAGCAATGATCCAGGGACTAGCATTGCAATCACAGGGATCCTTTTCCTTTACAAAGGAGGGATCTTACAGATGGTATCAGAGCACTGTGTTGCCTGTAGGATTATGAACCTAGGATTGGAAACCACTAAGGAAAAAATTTCAACTACTTCTACACTTGTCTATTCTTCTCGTAATCCTTTCTAATCTTCTCTTTCTCATCTCTATTTGTAGATGAACTCCATCAACGAAGCCGTAAGGAAAGGACCACTCATGACCATGACCTTGGAGTGTGAGACAGAGTTCCCCAAAATTCTCAAGGACCTCATGGTGGCAATGGAAATACATGGTGCAGTTGTGTACAAAGGCTTTCCAGTGATGGATGAAGGAGTTGAGTACTGGTGGGTGCAACTTCACTTGTACAAAAACAAGGAAGACAACCACAAAGAAAAAGGATTCAGCATGCACACCAATACTGTGGTGCACACCACATTCTTTGAGTAAGCAAGAGAAGCAGCTTGGAGGACTATCAAAGAACTTAGTGCTAGAGTCAAGTGCAGAATGCTCAACCTCCAAAAAGACTTGAAGAAAGAGAAAGAACATACCCAAGAGTTGGAAGCTACCAACCAAACCTTAAGAGGATATGTTATAGACTTAGTAATGGAATCATGTGAGCAGGATAGGCTGATTGCTTCTAGGAACATTGTGTTAGCCAACAGATCCAGTGAGATAGGATTGTAAACGTACTTCGTTAGTTGGACCACCACCTATCACCCTATTTTCCAAAATGATGCCTTAAAATAAGATTGAACCTTGGTTATTGTAATGGTTTCATGTATGCATGACTTGTGTGTTTTGCTTCCCAAGGATATGTATGTGTGTTTTGTCTTTTGTTTTATCTTGAATTGTGTTGTTCTAACCTTTCTATCTTATAAATAGATGCCTATTACCATCAGCACTGTTGAGGAGTTCCAGGGTACCCGCTTTGGTCCTCGTATCGTTGAGCTTACCACTTTCCTCAATCTCCCTCTTCCCACCATCATGGTGCATCCACTCACCAAGTTCGTGAGGAAGGACCTCTGGGGCTTCAAGGTGAACCAGCCCGGACGCTAGACAGAGCCTACTACGGAGGCCATCGTCTTCAAGCTTATGCACGATGACACTGAGAGAGGCATGGAGGTAGTTATGCAGGACCTGATAGGACGTCTGCTAGTACGACACTCCCGACAGGTTAGAGGCACCCACTTCCACGTCTTCGGAAGACGTGATGAGGATGGAGAGTCCATCGACTTCGAGGACGACTCGAGGGACGCAGCAGAGCCGATACGTCTGTATCTCCAGGACTTAGAGTCTCTCATTAGGCACGTGGACACGGATAGGACCAATGTCATGCTCAGCAATGATGAGCTCCAGGTGCAGCTTCGCGAGAAGGACAAGCTCTTCGCGCAGCAGGACGAGATAGTCAAGGAAATGGAGGCGAAGTTCGAGACCCAGGACAGGAAGTTCAAGAGTCAGGAGAAGCGTGTCCAGGATAGGAACAAGAAGATCCGGGACATGACTGAAGAACTGCAGTCCAAGGACTTCGAGCTAGAGCAGCAGCAGACGGTGATAGAGAGACTTCGTTCCCAGAAGAGGGCTCTCAAGGCCAAGATAGAATCCTTGACCACTACTATTGAGGAGAACAAGGCCGCGATGGAGAACGCGGGTCTTACCTTTGTCGAGGAGGAGATTGATGCTGATGAGTAGACTTGACTGCTCGTTTATCTTTATTATCATACTTGTTATTTAAGAACTTGTTATTGGACCATCCGACATGTGGATGGCTTGCTACTTGTGTGTTTTACTTTGTGAACTTGTTATCTTGTTGTTGAACTTTTATCTCCTTGTTGCATGCTTATGATTGCTTATGTGTTGTAATGTGCATGAAAGCATCTATGGGTATCTCATTCTTATCTCCATTTGAACAAACCATAGATGCCTCCCCGTCGTGCAAACCCCAACCCCAACAACAACAACAACACACCAGAAATGCAACAAATGATGACTGCTCAAACACAGCTCATGCATATGATGACAACATTCATTCAGAACCAAAACAACAACAACAACAATAACAACAACAACAACCCTCCGGGCTTTGATATGCTCACCAGATTCTTGAGATTGAGGCCAGCTAAGTTCTCAGGGACGACTGATCCCATGGTGGCCAATGATTGGCTACGTTCTGTGAACAAGGACTTAGTAACCGTGGGCTGCACGGATGCTGAAAAGGTCAGATTTGCAGCACATCTGCTGGAAGGGCCAGCCGCCACTTGGTGGGACAACTTTCAGATCACCACTCCTATTGATGAAGTGACATGGGCTATCTTTGAGGATGGTTTTCGCACTGCTCATATCTCATCAGGCATAATGAGCCTGAAAAAGAAAGAGTTCCACAATCTGAAGCAGCGCCACCGCAGCGTGGCTGAATATATTGAAGAGTTCAACAATCTGGCACGTTATGCACTGGATGAGGTTGACACCGATGCCAAGAGAAAGGAAAAATTTCTTGAAGGCTTGAATGATGAACTGAACCTGCAGTTGGCTGTGGCCTATGTTCCCACTTATCAATCGCTCTGTGACAAAGCTGCAATATTGGAGAACAAAATGAAGCAAGTCGAGAGTAGAAAGAGGAAGCACTCCGACAAGCACAGCTCGGGATCGTCTCACAAACGATCTCATTATGATGACAGCGGAAGCTCAGGATCCCACAAGCATGGGAAATTCAACAAGCACCACAACCACAACCGTCATGACAACAAGCATCATCGTAGTCATGACAATGACAAGTACAAGAACCACAAGAGTGGACATAAGAGCCACCACAGTGGTAATGGTAGTGGAAGTGGAAGTCATCCTGTTAAAAGAGACATCAGTCAGGTTGAATGCTTCAAATGCAAGAAGATGGGGCATTATGCAAATGAGTGCCCTGAAAAGAAAGTTGAAGGACCTGTCAAGCCCAATCCTTTCCAGAAAGGTCAGGTGAACCACATCAGTGTGGAGGAGGTCTATGAGGAGCCTGATGCTGTTGCTGGTAAGTTCTGACTCAATTCTATTCCAGCATTTGTTCTTTTTGACACCAGAGCATCACATTCATTCATATCAAAAGCATTTGTGGATAGAAATGGGTTTCCAATTGAAAACATTGGGTGTCCAATAAAAGTTAGTTCTCCGAGTGGAGATATGATAGTAAGTCTTGGATGCCGGGATCTAATAATAGAGTTTGGAAAACATAAATTTCCAGTGAGTCTGATAATCCTAGATTCCCAAGGACTAGACGTTAATATTGGGAATGGATTGGATGGCTAAGTATGAAGGAGTACTAGATTGTGCCAATCGTACTGTTGCACTCACAACCCCGGAAAGAAAAAGAATTAAATTCAAGTCCAACTTTGAATCCAAAGGAAGTAAGCTAAATTCTCTTAAGGGGGTTAGCATGGACAGCGTGCCAGTTGTGAGTGAATATCCGGATGTGTTTCCGGAAGAATTGCCAGGAATGCCACCAGACAGGGATGTGGAGTTCCTTATTGATTTGCTACCAGGTTCTGGACCAATAGCAAAGAGACCGTACAAGATGTCAGTTGATGAACTGAAAGAACTCAAGAAGCAACTTGGAGAACAGTTGCAGAAAGGATTTATTCAACCAAGTTCTTCATCTTGGGGAGCCCCAGTCTTGTTTGTGGAGAAGAAAGATAGAAGTCAAAGGTTATGCATAGATTACCGTTCACTTAATGAGGTCACTATCAAGAACAAATATCCTTTGCCTAGAATCAATGACTTGTTTGATCAGCTTGAAGGAGCATGTGTGTTCTCAAAGATTGATCTAAGGTCAGGCTATTTTCAACTCAAGATAAGAGAACAAGACATACCTAAAACAGCATTCACCACAAGGTATGGATTGTATGAGTATACTGTGATGCCTTTTGGGTTGACCAATGCTCCAGCATACTTCATGAATATGATGAACAAGGTGTTCATGGAATTTCTTGACAAATTTGTTGTCGTTTTCATCGATGATATCTTAGTATACTCCAAGAGCAAAGAAGAGCATGAAGGACATTTGCGTTTGATACTTGAGAAGTTAAGAGAGCATAAACTTTATGCCAAATTCAGCAAATGTGAGTTCTGGTTGGAGGAAGTTGGTTTTCTTGGTCATGTTATGATGAAGGATGGTGTAGCAGTTGATCCTGCTAAGGTTTCAGCTGTGACCAAATGGGAACCTCCCAAGAATGTGAAAGAGGTTCGTAGTTTCCTTGGCTTAGCAGGTTACTACAGAAGGTTCATTGAGAATTTCTCAAAGGTTGCTAAGCCTATGACTGAATTGTTGAAGAAAGACAAGAAGTTTGCTTGGTCTGAAGGTTGTGAACTCAGCTTTCAGGAGTTGAAGAAGAGACTTGTGACAGCACCAGTCTTGTGTCTGCCAGACTTGGAAAAAGATTTCCAAGTATATTGCGATGCATCTCATCAAGGTTTGGGTGCAGTACTTATGCAAGATGGAAAAGTGGTGGCTTACGCCTCGAGACAACTCAAAACTCATGAAGTGAACTATCCTACTCATGATTTAGAGTTAGCCTCTGTTGTCCATGCACTCAAAACATGGAGACATTATCTTTTGGGAAAACGTTGTGAAGTGTTCACGGATCACAAAAGTTTGAAGTACATCTTCACTCAGAAGGACATTAATATGAGACAAAGAAGATGGCTAGAACTTATCAAAGACTATGACTTAAGTTTGCAATACCACCCCGGTAAAGCAAATGTTGTAGAAGATGCTCTGAGTCGTAAGGTATTTATGAATGGCCTTACCAAAGGAGAATTGCCAGATGATCTGTGTACCCAATTTAGGAAACTCAGATTGGAGATTGTGCCTGAAGGACATCTCATGTCTCTGGATGTTCAACCCACTTTGCTGGATAAGATCAAAGAAGCCCAGAAGATTGATAAAGAAATTGAAGAGATTAAAGGAAAGATTAGCTTGGGAAAAGCCAAAGGGTTCCATGAAAATGAACAGGGTACTTTATGGCATGGGAAACGTATCTGTGTTCCACAAGATCCGGAACTGCAGAAACTGATTTTGCAAGAAGCACATAACTCTCCGTATTCTATTCATCCGGGTAACACCAAAATGTACATGGACATGAAAGAAAGATTTTGGTGGAATAATCTCAAGAAAGACATCGCCGAACATATTGCTTTGTGTGATGTGTGTAGTAGAGTGAAGGATGAGCATCAAAAACCAGCAGGTTTGCTTCAACCACTACCTATACCCGATTGGAAGTGGGACAAGATTGGTATGGATTTCATTACCGGATTACCAAGGACCAGGTCAGGATATGATTCAATATGGGTAGTAGTGGATCGCCTAACTAAAGTGGCTCATTTCATACCCGTGAAGACAACCTATACAAGTGCTAAGTTAGCCAAAATCTACATGAGTAGAATTGTATGTCTACATGGAGTGCCCAAGAGTATTGTGTCTGATAGGGGAACCCAATTCACTTCCCATTTTTGGAGACAGCTACATGAGTCATTGGGAACGAGGTTGGAATTCAGTACTACTTTTCATCCTCAAACCGATGGACAAACAGAAAGAACTAACCAGATTCTTGAAGACATGTTGAGGGCGTGTGCCTTAGACTATGGAGCCAGTTGGGACGAAAGTCTGCCTTACGCGGATTTTTTTATAACAATAGCTATCAAGCCAGCATTGAGATGGCACCGTTTGAGTTTCTCTACGGAAGAAAGTGTACCACTCCATTGTTATGGAATGGTGTGGGAGAAAGAAGTTTATTCAGGCCAGATCTTATCAAAGAAGCTGAAGAGAAAGTCAAATTGGTTAAGGACAGGTTGAAGATAGCACAGTCCCGACAGAAAAGCTACGCAGATCCTAAGCGTAGAGAAGTCACATACGAAGTCGGTGATAGAGCCTATCTTAGAGTATCACCACTTCGTGGAGTGAAAAGATTCGGAGTCAAAGGAAAATTGGCACCAAGATATGTTGGGCCATTCAAAATTCTGAGTCATAAAGGAGAAGTTGCCTATGAAATTGAACTACCAGAATCCCTATCAGCTGTCCATAATGTGTTTCATGTGAGTCAGCTTAAGAAGTGTCACCCAGAAATGGAGGAAACTTCTTTGAAGGATACTATACCTTTGGAAGAAGTTCAACTAGAAAGTGATCTCACTTATGAAGAGAAATCTATCAAAATTCTTGAGATTGCAGAAAGAGTCACAAGGACAAAGACTATCAAGTTTTGCAAAGTGCAGTGGAATCATCATTCCGAAGAGGAAGCAACATGGGAAAGAGAAGATGATCTTCGGAAAGACCACCCTCACCTATTTGCTAGCCAATCCGAATCTCGAGGGCGAGATTCACCTTAAGGGGGTTAGATTTGTAACATCCCTAAAATCATGATTTCAAAGATTGCATATCATTCATGCATGCATATAGAATTGAGATCAATTTCAAACTCATTTCAGAAAAACAGAAGCACATAGTGCTATCGTTTTATGTAAGCAAACTTAAATCAAATGGCCATCCCCATTTGAGAGTTTGAATGTTTTAAACCTAGATTGTTTATCTCCCTTGTTGATTGGTTTGAGTGTGGAGTTAGAACAAAATTTTACAAAATAGAAAAGGTTTAAAAAATCATTTTCAAACATTTGCAAACTTAGTACAATGTCCCTGTTATTTGGTTTCCCCAACAATGACCAAGCCTTTTCGAAGTAACCACATGGTTTTATACCCAGATTTGAGTATGTTGCACACTGCAAAAATCCCAAATAGATTTGAATTCAAATGGAGTTTGAATTCATTTGAAAACCATTCATGAAAATCAAATTAGAAAAAGAAAAGAGAAAAGAATTAGAAAAGGGCCGGCGCCAGGAATTTGGCCCAGCAACAGACGCGGCCCAGCTAGCCCACCCGGGCCATCTCTCTCTCTCTCTCTCGCACGCGCATACGCACCCATGCAGTCACTAACGCCCGGACCCCACTCTCTCTCTTCTTATTTCGCTGACAAGCGGGCCCCTTCCACGTCATCGTCGTCTTCCCCAAAATCTCGCGCACGAACTCCGCCGCTGCCCGTTGCTGCTTTGATTCCGCGAGGTAAATGGCATTGAATCTCTGGGCGTTTCTTGTCGAGCCTCTGGCTATTTAATCCCCTCTCTCTCGCGACCATTTCCCCTCAACCAATTCCTTCTCCATGCCACCAGGCTGCTCGAAACTCGCCAGACGCCGCCGATTTGCCAATTCCGGTGATCACCGTGTTCCCCTCTGTCCCTGACTCATGCTATCAAGCTCAGCAACTTCTTGCGCATCTACTGACACGCCCCGTTTGTTCTCGCATGGTCTGTAGCTTCAGCAACGACTTCGACCGAGCGCCGCCGCTCTCTGCATGAACTCCGGCGACCTCTCCTCATAAGTACCAGCCGCCCTTGCCCTCTGCCTGATACGCCTAGGACCCCATCGTCTTACGCATCTAACGGTGCCCTCCTTTTGGCTTAGCGCGACGCAGAACCTCGCCAACGTCGACAGCAGCCGCACCCGACACATTCGCAAACTCCGGCGAGGAATCTCCGACGACCCCGTGCGCCCCTTGCCAAGCCACCTCCACGTTGAGCTTCGCCTCGACCTTGCGGTTCTGGTAAGCACACTCATCCCTCCCCGAGCGACCTAGAACGCCAGCGCGCCGCCATCGAAGCGCCGCGCCGCCATCGTGGCGCCGCTTAACGTGGTCGTTTGATCGAGAGCCGTTGGATCTAGAGCCAACGCGTGCGATAGAACCACTTAGCGAAGCGTTACGATTTGATCTGAACCGTGCATCGTCACTTAAATCCAACGGCTCGTAGAGCTCGATCCGTCCGAACCGGTACGGGCCAATAGAAAACAGACGCGTGGCTAGGGTTTGTTTAAAAACAGAATTTGAAAACAGATTTGAATCCAATTTTGATTTAGCTATAACTTGTGTTTCCCATGTTAGATTTTTGCAAATTTTATACCGTTGGAATCAGGGAGACAAGCCCTTTCTGTTTATGCAATGTGTTTAAAGTTTAGGTTCTGTTAAAATGGTTTCTTTTGCAGAAACTTGTTTAGGACTATTTTGGATATAGGAATTGTTTAGAAAATTGTTTTAGTGTAAAATAAACTTGGTTTAGCAAGTTTTTGACTTGTTTTTGATTCAGTACTATGCACCTGCTTGGTTGGGTTTTAAAAAAAATCATTCCTTAGCATCTTGCATGCATGCATATATTTTTGATTGTATATGTTTTGTATGTGATTGTGGTTATGTTTTATGTGTAGATTTTGGTGCTAGTGATTGTGATTGTGAAGAGTGCTACTCTCCTCACTACCAAGGCAAGTGGTACTTCATGAATATTTCTATCCCTATATTTTATACAAGCATTAGAAATATTTTACTAAGTCTTGCATGTTACTATTTTTGCCAAATGCCATGTTGGGAAATCCTATGTAGTTGTAGAATTGCTAGGAAATTTCTAAGTTAAGTTACTATGCCATGCTTAGCCTAGGTTGTAGCAAACAAGGGTTGGTGAAACATATACATGCTATGGTAAAAATATTTCTAAGTCTTTGGACTTATGTTTTCTTAATAAAACAACTAAGTCAATGAATCACCTGGGTGGAATGGGACTTGAATGGTGGTTTATGGTTGAGTGGTTACACAAGGCCCATGGCTATGGTTTACCTTGTGTATCTCACTTGTGGAAAGCCACCCAGGAACAAAGGGATTTTAGTGGCCAAGTGTTGAGAAGCTTCTAGTGCAGCCACTTGGCAATATGGGCTCTGCCTGGATCACATAAGTTGCTAAAACTTAGCCATTTGGACAGTTGGTGGTAGTGGGAAAGATAGGTTGGAGCGCGTCCATTTGGTCTAAGGGAAGGCTTCTGAAAGGTCCTGTCTTGGGAAACCAAGTCTGGTGGGGAAAGTGCACAACCTCTGCAGATGGAAAAATCTAAGTACTTAGCCAAGTCCATGGCAATGGACAAATTGAGCATCAAGACATGGAAGCTATCAAGAATCTCATCACTCCAACTTCTAAGTAAAAACTTGTGGGTGAACAAGGGTAAAGGACCTCAATGTCTATTGATGGTTTCTTGGAAAAAGTTTTTGACAAAGAAAAACTTAGTGATTTCAACTAATAGGAAATATCTATTTTTGAGCAAAGCAAGCCAAGCTACACTTAGCCAAAATGCATATAGTAATATAGTCCACCTAAAATTTACTAAGGTATCACTTGCCAATACTATTCCAAAGTATTGACCCACTGTGGCTGCAACTTGTGATGTTGCAGGTTACTCTGATGAAGATTAGGTGTCATGAGTCTACACTCAACATGCTTGCCTGTGGCACATGAAGATGAAGACTTATGTTTATTTACTTATTCCAAACTCTTGTATTAGGCCTGTGGCCTTGAGTTGTAAAGACTATATTTTATCTCTGGAATGGATGTAATAAATGACCTTTGTATCTGTGTACTTCATCTTAAACTGTGGATGCTAGCAATGATCCAGGGACTAGCATTGCAATCACAGGGATCCTTTTCCTTTACAAAGGAGGGATCTTACAGATGGTATCAGAGCACTGTGTTGCCTGTAGGATTATGACCCTAGGATTGGAAACCACTAAGGAAAAATTTTCAACTAATTCTACACTTGTCTATTCTTCTCGTAAACCTTTCTAATCTTCTCTTTCTCATATCTATTTGTAGATGAACTCCATCAACGAAGCCGTAAGGAAAGGACCACTCGTGACCATGACCTTGGAGTGTGAGACAGAGTTCCCCAAAATTCTCAAGGACCTCATGGTGGCAATGGAAATACATGGTGCAGCTGTGTACAAAGGCTTTCCAGTGATGGATGAAGGAGTTGAGTACTGGTGGGTGCAACTTCACTTGTACAAAAACAAGGAAGACAACCACAAAGAAAAAGGATTCTGCATGTACACCAACACTGTGGTGCACACCACATTCTTTGAGTCAGCAAGAGAAGCATCTTGGAGGACTATCAAAGAACTTAGTGCTAGAGTCAAGTGCAGAATGCTCAACCTCCAAAAAGACTTGAAGAAAGAGAAAGAACATACCCAAGAGTTGGAAGCTACCAACCAAACCTTAAGAGGAGATATTATAGACTTAGTAATGGAATCATGTGAGCAGGATAGGCTGATTGCTTCTAGGAACATTGTGTTAGCCAACAGATCCAGTGAGATAGGATTGTAAACATACTTCGTTAGTTGGACCACCACCTATCACCCTATTTTCCAAAATGATGCCTTAAAATAAGATTGAACCTTGGTTATTGTAATGGTTTCATGTATGCATGACTTGTGTGTTTTGCTTCCCAAGGATATGTATGTGTGTTTTGTCTTTTGTTTTATCTTGAATTGTGTTGTTCTAACCTTTCTATCTTATAAATAGATGCCTATTACCATCAGCACTGTTGAGGAGTTCCAGGGTACCCGCTTTGGTCCTCGTATCGTTGAGCTTACCACTTTCCTCAATCTCCCTCTTCCCACCATCATGGTGCATCCACTCACCAAGTTCGAGAGGAAGGACCTCTGGGGCTTCAAGGTGAACCAGCCCGGACGCCAGACAGAGCCTACTACGGAGGCCATCGTATTCAAGCTTATGCACGATGACAGGGAGAGAGGCATGGAGGTAGTTATGCAGGACCTGATAGGACGTCTGCTAGGACGACACTCCCGACAGGTTAGAGGCACCCACTTCCACGTCTTCGGAAGACGTGATGAGGATGGAGAGTCCATCGACTTCGAGGACGTAGCAGAGCCGATACGTCTGTATCTCCAGGACTTAGAGTCTCTCATTAGGCACGTGGACACGGATAGGACCAATGTCATGCTCAGCAACGATGAGCTCCAGGTACAGCTTCGCGAGAAGGACAAGCTCTTCGCGCAGCAGGACGAGATAGTCAAGTAAATGGAGGCGAAGTTCGAGACCCAGGACAGGAAGTTCAAGAGTCAGGAGAAGCGTGTCCAGGATAGGAACAAGAAGATCCGGGACATGACTGAAGAACTGCAGTCCAAGGACTTCGAGCTAGAGCAGCAGCAGACGGTGATAGAGAGACTTCGTTCCCAGAAGAGGGCTCTCAAGGCCAAGATAGAGCCCTTGACCACTACTATTGAGGAGAACAAGGCCGCGATGGAGAACGCAGGTCTTGCCTTTGTCGAGGAGGAGATTGATGCTGATGAGTAGACTTGACTGCTCGTTTATCTTTATTATCATACTTGTTATTTAAGAACTTGTTATTGGACCATCCGACATGTGCATGGCTTGCTACTTGTGTGTTTTACTTTGTGAACTTGTTATCTTGTTGTTGAACTTCTATCTCCTTGTTGCATGCTTAAGATTGCTTATGTGTTGTAATGTGCATGAAAGCATCTATGGGTATCTCATTCTTATCTCCATTTGAACAAACCACAGATGCCTCCCCGTCGTGAAAACCCCAACCCCAACAATAACAACAACATCACACCAGAAATGCAACAAATGATGACTGCTCAAACACAGCTCATGCATATGATGACAACATTCATTCAGAACCAAAACAACAACAACAACAATAACAACAACAACAACCCTCCGGGCTTTGATATGCTCACCAGATTCTTGAGATTGAGGCCAGCTAAGTTCTCAGGGACGACTGATCCCATGGTGGCCAATGATTGGCTACGTTCTGTGAACAAGGACTTAGTAACCGTAATGACGGATGCTGAAAAGGTCGACGAAAAGACATCTGCTGGAAGGGCCAGCCGCCACTTGGTGGGACAACTTTCAGATCACCACTCCTATTGATGAAGTGACATGGGCTATCTTTGAGGATGGTTTTCGCACTGCTCATATCTCATCAGGCATAATGAGCCTGAAAAAGAAAGAGTTCCACAATCTGAAGCAGCGCCACCGCAGCGTGGCTGAATATATTGAAGAGTTCAACAATCTGGCACGTTATAATCGGATGAGGTTGACACCGATGCCAAGAGAAAGGAAAAATTTCTTGAAGGCTTGAATGATGAACTGAACCTGCAGTTGGCTGTGGCCTATGTTCCCACTTATCAATCGCTCTGTGACAAAGCTGCAATATTGGAGAACAAAATGAAGCAAGTCGAGAGTAGAAAGAGGAAGCACTCCGACAAGCACAGCTCGGGATCGTCTCACAAACGATCTCATTATGATGACAGCGGAAGCTCAGGATCCCACAAGCATGGGAAATTCAACAAGCACCACAACCACAACCGTCATGACAACAAGCATCATCGTAGTCATGACAATGACAAGTACAAGAACCAAAAGAGTGGACATAAGAGCCACCACAGTGGTAATGGTAGTGGAAGTGGAAGTCAGCCTGTTAAAAGAGACATCAGTCAGGTTGAATGCTTCAAATGCAAGAAGATGGGGCATTATGCAAATGAGTGCCCTGAAAAGAAAGTTGAAGGACCTGTCAAGCCCAATCCTTTCCAGAAAGGTCAGGTGAACCACATCAGTGTGGAGGAGGTCTATGAGGAGCCTGATGCTGTTGCTGGTAAGTTCTGACTCAATTCTATTCCAGCATTTGTTCTTTTTGACACCGGAGCATCGCATTCATTCATATCAAAAGCATTTGTGGATAGAAATGGGTTTCCAACTGAAAACATTGGGTGTCCAATAAAAGTTAGTTCTCCGGGTGGAGATATGATAGTAAGTCTTGGATGCCGGGATCTAGTAATAGAGTTTGGAAAACATAAATTTCCAGTGAGTCTGATAATCCTAGATTCCCAAGGACTAGACGTTAATATTGGGAATGGATTGGATGGCTAAGTATGAAGGAGTACTAGATTGTGCCAATCGTACTGTTGCACTCACAACCCCGGAAAGAAAAAGAATTAAATTCAAGTCCAACTTTGAACCCAAAGGAAGTAAGCTAAATTCTCTTAAGGGGGTTAGCATGGACAGCGTGCCAGTTGTGAGTGAATATCCGGATGTGTTTTCGGAAGAATTGCCAGGAATGCCACCAGAAAGGGATGTGGAGTTCCTTATTGATTTGCTACCAGGTTCTGGACCAATAGCAAAGAGACCGTACAAGATGTCAGTTGATGAACTGAAAGAACTCAAGAAGCAACTTGGAGAACAGTTGCAGAAAGGATTTATTCAACCAAGTTCTTCATCTTGGGGAGCCCCAGTCTTGTTTGTGGAGAAGAAAGATAGAAGTCAAAGGTTATGCATAGATTACCGTTCACTTAATGAGGTAACTATCAAGAACAAATATCCTTTGCCTAGAATCAATGACTTGTTTGATCAGCTTGAAGGAGCATGTGTGTTCTCAAAGATTGATCTAAGGTCAGGCTATTTTCAACTCAAGATAAGATAACAAGACATACCTAAAACAGCATTCACCACAAGGTATGGATTGTATGAGTATACTGTGATGCCTTTTGGGTTGACCAATGCTCCAGCATACTTCATGAATATGATGAACAAGGTGTTCATGGAATTTCTTGACAAATTTGTTGTCGTTTTCATCGATGACATCTTAGTATACTCCAAGAGCAAAGAAGAGCATGAAGGACATTTGCGTTTGATACTTGAGAAGTTAAGAGAGCATAAACTTTATGCCAAATTCAGCAAATGTGAGTTCTGGTTGGAGGAAGTTGGTTTTCTTGGTCATGCTATGACGAAGGATGGTGTAGCAGTTGATCCTGCTAAGGTTTCAGCTGTGACCGAATGGGAATCTCCCAAGAATGTGAAAGAGGTTCGTAGTTTCCTTGGCTTAGCAGGTTACTACAGAAGGTTCATTGAGAATTTCTCAAAGGTTGCTAAGCCTATGACTGAATTGTTGAAGAAAGACAAGAAGTTTGCTTGGTCTGAAGGTTGTGAACTCAGCTTTCAGGAGTTGAAGAAGAGACTTGTGACAGCACCAGTCTTGTGTCTGCCAGACTTGGAAAAAGATTTCCAAGTATATTGCGATGCATCTCATCAAGGTTTGGGTGCAGTACTTATGCAAGACGGAAAAGTGGTGGCTTATGCCTCGAGACAACTCAAAACTCATGAAGTGAACTATCCTACTCATGATTTAGAGTTAGCCTCTGTTGTCCATGCACTCAAAACATGGAGACATTATCTTTTGGGAAAACGTTGTGAAGTGTTCACGGATCACAAAAGTTTGAAGTACATCTTCACTCAGAAGGAAATTAATATGAGACAAAGAAGATGGCTAGAACTTATCAAAGACTATGACTTAAGTTTGCAATACCACCCCGATAAAGCAAATGTTGTAGAAGATGCTCTGAGTCGTAAGGTATTTATGAATGGCCTTACCAAAGGAGAATTGCCAGATGATCTGTGTACCCAATTTAGGAAACTCAGATTGGAGATTGTGCCTGAAGGACATCTCATGTCTCTGGATGTTCAACCCACTTTGCTGGACAAGATCAAAGAAGCCCAGAAGATTGATAAAGAAATTGAAGAGATTAAAGGAAAGATTAGCTTGGGAAAAGCCAAAGGGTTCCATGAAGATGAACAGGGTACTTTATGGCATGGGAAACGTATATGTGTTCCACAAGATCCGGAACTGCGGAAACTGATTTTGCAAGAAGCACATAACTCTCCGTATTCTATTCATCTGGGTAACACCAAAATGTACATGGACATGAAAGAAAGATTTTGGTGGAATAATCTCAGGAAAGACATCGCCGAACATATTGCTTTGTGTGATGTGTGTAGTAGAGTGAAGGCTGAGCATCAAAAACCAGCAGGTTTGCTTCAACCACTACCTATACCCGATTGGAAGTGGGACAAGATTGGTATGGATTTCATTACCCGATTACCAAGGACCAGGTCAGGATATGATTCAATATGGGTAGTAGTGGATCGCCTAACTAAAGTGGCTCATTTCATACCCGTGAAGACAACCTATACAAGTGCTAAGTTAGCCAAAATCTACATGAGTAGAATTGTATGTCTACATGGAGTGCCCAAGAGTATTGTGTCTGATAGGGGAACCCAATTCACTTCCCATTTTTGGAGACAGCTACATGAGTCATTGGGAACGAGGTTGGAATTCAGTACTACTTTTCATCCTCAAACCGATGGACAAACAGAAAGAACTAACCAGATTCTTGAAGACATGTTGAGGGCGTGTGCCTTAGACTATGCAGCCAGTTGGGACGAAAGTCTGCCTTACGCGGAATTTTCTTATAACAACAGCTATCAAGCCAACATTGAGATGGCACCGTTTGAGTTTATCTACGGAAGAAAGTGTACCACTCCATTGTTATGGAATGGTGTGGGAGAAAGAAGTTTATTCGGGTCAGATCTTATCAAAGAAGCTGAAGAGAAAGTCAAATTGGTTAAGGACAGGTTGAAGATAGCACAGTCCCGACAGAAAAGCTACGCAGATCCTAAGCGTAGAGAAGTCACATACAAAGTCGGTGATAGAGCCTATCTTAGAGTATCACCACTTCGTGGAGTGAAAAGATTCGGAGTCAAAGGAAAATTGGCACCAAGATATGTTGGGCCATTCAAAATTCTGAGTCGTAAAGGGGAAGTTGCCTATGAAATTGAACTACCAGAATCCCTATCAGCTGTCCATAATGTGTTTCATGTGAGTCAGCTTAAGAAGTGTCACCCAGAAATGGAGGAAACTTCTTTGAAGGATACTATACCTTTGGAAGAAGTTCAACTAGAAAGTGATCTCACTTATGAAGAGAAACCTATCAAAATTCTTGAGACTGCAGAAAGAGTCACAAGGACAAAGACTATCAAGTTTTGCAAAGTGCAGTGGAATCATCATTCCGAAGAGGAAGCAACATGGGAAAGAGAAGATGATCTTCGGAAAGACCACCCTCACCTATTTGCTAGCCAATCCGAATCTCGAGAAATGAGATTCACCTTAAGGGGGTTAGATTTGAAACATCCCTAAAATCATGATTTCAAAGATTGCATATCATTCATGCATGCATATAGAATTGAGATCAATTTCAAACTCATTTCAGAAAAACAGAAGCGCATAGTGCTATCATTTTATGTAAGCAAACTTAAATCAAATGGCCATCCCCATTTGAGAGTTTGAATGTTTTAAACCTAGATTGTTTATCTCCCTTGTTGATTGGTTTGAGTGTGGAGTTAGAACAAAATTTTACAAAATAGAAAAGGTTTCAAAAATCATTTTCAAACATTTGCAAACTTAGTACAATGTCCCTGTTATTTGGTTTCCCCAACAATGACCAAGCCTTTTCAAAGTAACCACATCGTTTTATACCCAGATTTGAGTATGTTGCACACTGCAAAAATCCCAAATAGATTTGAATTCAAATGGAGTTTGAATTCATTTGAAAACCATTCCTGAAAATCAAATAAGAAAAAGAAAAGAGAAAAGAATTGGAAAAGGGCCGGCCAGAATTTGGCCCAGAATGACGCGGCCCAGCTAGCCCACCCGGGCCATATCTCTCTCTCTCTCTCTCTCTCTCCCACGCGCATACGCACCCACGCAGTCACTGACGCCCGGACCCCACTCTCTCTCTTCTTATTTCGCTAACAAGCGGGCCCCGTCCACGTCATCGTCCTCTTCCCCAAAATCTCGTGCACGAACTCCGCCGCTGCCCGTTGCTGCTTTGATTCCGCGAGGTAAATGGCATTGAATCTCTGGGCGTTTCTTGTTGAGCCTCTGGCTATTTAATCCCCTCTCTCTCGCGACCATTTCCCCTCAACCAATTCCTTCTCCATGCCACCAGGCTGCTTGAAACTCGCCAGACGCCGCCGCTGCTCCGACGACCGCGCCGACGAATTCCGGTGAGCACCGTGTTCCCCTCTGTCCCTGACTCATGCTATCAAGCTCAGCAACTTCTTGCGCATCTACTGAAAGGCCCCGTTTGTTCTCGCATGGTCTGTAGCTTCGGCAACGACTTCGACCGAGCGTCGCCGCTCTCTGCACCAACTCCGGCGACCTCTCCCCGTAAGTACCAACCGCCCCTTGCCCTCTGCCTGATACGCCTAGGACCCCCATCGTCTTACGCATCTAACGGTGCCCTCCTTTTGGCTTAGCGCGACGCAGAACCTCGCCAACGTCGACAGCAGCCGCACCTGACACATTCGCGAACTCCGACGAGGAATCTCCGACGACCCCGTGCGCCCCTTGCCAAGCCACCTCCACGTTGAGCTTCACCTCGACCTTGCGGTTCTGGTAAGCACACTCATCCCTCCCCGAGCGACCTAGAACACCAGCACCGCCACTGACAGAGCGCACCGCCGCTCGCCGTTGCCGCGCGCCGCCAGAACATGGTCGTTTGATCGAGAGCCGTTGGATCTAGATCCAACGCGTGCGATAGAACCACTTAGCGAAGCGTTACGATTTGATCTGAACCGTGCATCGTCACTTAAATCCTATGGCTCGTAGAGCTCGATCCGTCCGAACCGGTACGGACCAATAGAAAACAGACGCGTGGCTAGGGTTTGTTTAAAAACAGAATTTGAAAACAAATTTGAATCCAATTTTGATTTATCTATAACTTTTGTTTTCCACGTTAGATTTTTGCAAATTTTATACCGTTGGAATCAGGGAGACAAGCCCTTTCTGTTTATGCAATGTGTTTAAAGTTTAGGTTCTGTTAAAATGGTTTCTTTTGCAGAAACTTGTTTAGGACTATTTTGGATATAGGAATTGTTTAGAAAATTGTTTTAGTGTAAAATAAACTTGGTTTAGCAAGTTTTTGACTTGTTTTTGATTCAGTACTATGCACTTGCTTGGTTGGGTTTAAAAAAAGCATTTCTTAGCATCTTGCATGCATGCATATATTTTTGATTGTATATGTTTTGTGTGTGATTGTGGTTATGTTTTATGTGTATATTTTGGTGCTAGTGATTGTGATTGTGAAGAGTGCTACTCTTCTCACTACCAAGGCAAGTGGTACTTCATGAATATTTCTATCTCTATATTTTATACAAGCATTAGAAATATTTTACTAAGTCTTGCATGTTACTATTTTTGCCAAATGCCATGTTGGGAAATCCTATGTAGTTGTAGATTTGCTAGGAAATTTCTAAGTTAAGTTACTATGCCATGCTTAGCCTAGCTAGTAGCAAACAAGGGTTGGTAAAACATATACATGCTATGGTAAAAATATTTCTAAGTCTCTGGACTTATGTTTTCTTAATAAAACAACTAAGTCAATGAATCACCTGGGTGGAATGGGACTTGAATGGTGGTTTATGGTTGAGTGGTTACACAAGGCCCATGGCTATGGTTTACCTTGTGTATCTCACTTGTGGAAAGCCACCCAGGAACAAAGGGATTTTAGTGGCCAAGTGTTGAGAAGCTTCTAGTGCAGCCACTTGGCAATATGGGCTCTGTCTGGATCACATAAGTTGCTAGAACTTAGCCATTCGGACAGTTGGTGGTAGTGGGAAAGATAGGTTGGAGCACGTCCATTTGGTCTAAGGGAAGGCTTCTGAAAGGTCCTGTCTTGGGAAACCAAGTCTGGTGGGGAAAGTGCACAACCTCTGCAGATGGAAAAATCTAAGTACTTAGCCAAGTCCATGGCAATGGACAAATTGAGCATCAAGACATGGAAGCTATCAAGAATCTCATCACTCTAACTTCTAAGTAAAAACTTGTGGGTGAACAACGGTAAAGGACCTCAATGTCTATTGATGGTTTCTTGGAAAAAGTTTTTGACAAAGAAAAACTTAGTGATTTCAACTAATAGGAAATATCTATTTTTGAGCAAAGCAAGCCAAGCTACACTTAGCCAAAATGCATATAGTAATATAGTCCACCTAAAATTTACTAAGGTATCACTTGCCAATACTATTCCAAAGTATTGACCCACTGTGGCTGCAACTTGTGATGTTGCAGGTTACTCTGATGAGGATTAGGTGTCATGAGTCTACACTCAACATGCTTGCCTGTGGCACATGAAGATGAAGACTTATGTTTATTTACTTATTCCAAACTCTTGTATTAGGCATGTGGCCTTGAGTTGTAAAGACTATATTTTATCTCTGGAATGGATGTAATAAATGACCTTTGTATCTGTGTACTTCATCTTAAACTGTGGATGCTAGCAATGATCCAGGGACTAGCATTGCAATCACAGGGATCCTTTTCCTTTACAAAGGAGGGATCTTACAGCTTCATAGATAGCTCGTTATGGTGATGCTGCAAGTTTCCACCATGATTATGCATGGCTTAGGCTAGCGGCCCAGGCGTTTCTCTAACACATAATACAAACTCCATGGACTTACAAGTTCCCTCTTTATTTCACACCGGTGACATCCATAGACAAAAGAACATGATATCAACTCAGTACAACAAGGTACAAGTGCAATTTTGAAAACATTTCCCGTGACAGCATAGTTCTGATAATTCCAACTTATAAGTGCAAGCATATACAACAAAGTTGTCACAATGGTTCAAGTTTATTAGGGGCAAAGAATAAAGTGTGCCATCAAGTTCGTGAGGGCTTTAATCACTAAGTTTTCACATAACAAAATAGTTTTTAATTGGAAGATAGTTGGAAACGAGAATATACTTGGAATGGTGTAACACACCATGCATAGGAGTTTATAGCGGACACTTTGGAATAAATTGGTTTCTTGGGAGTTGGAGGCATGAGTAGAACTTACTCATACAAGTGGAGGCTAGCAAAAGACTGGGAGCAACCAACTAAGAGAGCAATAATGGCCATAATAATGCAATGCAACAAAGCATACTAATCAAAGCAAAGAGTGGTACTACAATTCAAGGACTAAATGATCATAGAGGCTAATGGTGACTTGTGAGAGTCATAACATGGTGTGAGCATGTGCCAAGTCAACCCAAGCAAAGCATCAAAGTAGAATACCACAATACTATGCTTTTGCATGCTAAAACAACGCATAATTTCTTCAAGGCACGCTAAGCAATCCCAATTGTTTATAACAATACATGATACAATAATAATCACTAAGAATAATTCTAAACAAACACCTAGCATGCCATGCTAAAGTCTAAGTCACAGTCAATTCAAGCTCCTCTTGCACTTCAAGCAAGAACTTACTACTCCTTTCCAAACAGCAAGCATCCTTACTTGCAAAACAACACATCGATAACGGGGGTCCAAACTTCTTTATTCAAGAAAATTAAACAACCTAAGCAAAGCAAACGAAAACTAAGACGCTCCAAGAACAACACAACTGTGCATGAAACAATAAAAACGAAGTGTCTAGACAGACCTGAGCTTTTTATTGATGAAGAAGGGGATGCCTTGGGCATCCCCAAGCTTTGACGCTTGTACCTATTGGATATTTCTTGGAGTGACACCATGGTGGCATCCCCAAGCTTGAGCTTTTTTCCATTCTTCATATCATTGCATCATTCTCTCTCTACACCTGAAATTTTTCCTTCATACAAAACTTCACACAATCTTCATTAGCAACATTAGTGTATTCAAAAGATATTAGAACACTGGCAAAGCTTTGGAACATCAAGTCTTTTCACTAAAAACACAAGCTACTGTAGTAACTCCTTCAAAAAGCTCAATTTACCTGAAGAGAACTCAAAAAGGAATCAATAAGAAGCAAATGCAAATAATGGCAGAAATCTGTCAAAACGGACCAGCAGGTAGAAACCGATATTTTCGAACATCTTCTGTTGCTCAAATCAAAAAGTGTTGAACTAACGGAAGTTATATAACTTACTGGGGGATTTATTCGTAAATTTTGAGCTCAATCTGAGTTATAGAGCTTCCTCGCGATTTTTTTTGGTGGAGGACAGAAATTTGTTTCGGGACAGCAACTCCCCAAATCTTACTTCCCTCTCATTAGAGGTCATTCTTGGTACAAAAATCAAACAAAAAGGATAAGAAGAGGTCATTACTAAAGTAATAACTTCCAAGACTCAAGGAAACTCTGGGGTTATCTCCCAACAAGTACTTTTCTTTAACGCCTTTAAGTTAGGCACAAGAAGCAAGAAGAACCAAGTATTTTCAAATGAAGCATTGCCCCTCTCATTCCTTCTTTTCTTACCTTTATTTTTCTCCTTAGGGAAGATATGATTGCTTATCAGGGGAGCAAAGTTTCCCACATCTATTACTTCCCCAAGGTGTTTCAGTAGAGATCTTCCAAGTGTGATATGTCCTTTGCCTACACATTCAATAACAAGATAATCAGTAGACACCATTTTCCCTGAGATTTTTGTAAACACACCTTCAGCTATTCCAATAGGCAATATAGTGGCATTTTTGGTAAGAGAGATTTCCTCTCCTCCTTCAATAAGCCCCCAAAGACTCAAGGAATCAAAAATATCTTTAGGCATGAGACAAAATTTAGACATGATATCACAACGAGCATCGAAAAGTGTAGTATTTATAGAGACTTTGATTGTGGGAAACCACTTTGAAGGCTCAGAATTTATGGGAATATAATCATGGTAAGCCCTAAGCGTGTGATAGAAACTATTCATAGCAGCAATACTAGTCAAGAGTGTTCAACCTAGCAAAAATATTTGTGAAAGAGGAATCAGACTTGCCAGATGTGCCATAGATCATGATTAATTTCCTTATGGCATCAAAAGCTTCATCCTCAGTACAAAGCAAAAAATCTTTCCCAGCCACAGCATCCAAAGCATATCTATAACGAAGAGCAATACCGCGGTAGAAACTATCAATAACCAAGCTGAGGCTTACCTCAGGCTCAGTTTCCCTCTGGAAAGCAGAGATTCTAGACCAAGCCTCCTTAAAACTTTCTTCACTTTTTTGCTTAAAAGTGGATATTTCTATCATAGGGGAAATAGAGGTTGATCTAAAACCATACTTGGCAGCAACTAGAGCAGGAAATAATGTTTTTATTGTTTTGAATAAAGCAAGCAAACCAAACTAGACTATTTTTTTGGGTTTTTTGGAAAGAGGCAAACAAAACTAAGAAAAAGAAACAAAGCAAACTAAAAACAAAGTAAAGAGAAAGGAAGTGAAGGACTCCCCTAGTGAAGACGTCCTTAGCCTCGCCGGCAACGGCGCCAGAAAGACTTGATGGTGCTCGATGTGGCACTTTGTTGGTAACCCCAAGCGCAGGGTGTGAAGAGCAAGCATCAAGTTTTCCCTCAGTTGAGATCGAGGTTATCGAACCAGAAGGAGGAAGGAAATGTCACACAGGTGTTGCAAGCAACGTGGAGACCTGCACAACACAAACTCAAGACTTTTCCCCAACAAACAGTGAGGTTGTCAAGCTCACCGGTTTGTTGTAACAAAGGATTAAATGTATGGTGTGGAAGGTAATGGTTTGCAGCAAGTAAACAAGTATAGTGGAAGATGTATCAATGGTAAAGATTGGACCAGGGTCCATAGTTCACTAGAGGTGCTCTCCTTAGATAAACAACACGGCATGAAGGGTAAACAAATTACAGCAGGGCAATTGACAGGAACTGAGCAAGGCATAACAATGCAATTACTGGTCAGAAAGATCCTATGAGGTTGATTGGGCAATACAACAAGATACATAGACCGCCATCCAACTGCATCTATGACTAGAAGTCCACCTTCAGGTTATCATCCGAACCCCCTCCAAAGATTAAGTTGCAAGCATAACAAGCTTTAAGCAAAGTGTGTAAGGTAAACAGTCCACATGTTCCATGAACAAGAGACCATTGTTTTCTCCCTAGTAGCAACAACACATCTACAACCGAAGAGATTTCTGTAATATATAAAAAAAAGACACAACTATCACCAACCATCCCAGAACAGAGGAAGAAGTGATCTGAAGGTTTTTCTAGAAGAAGCACAGTGAAGACGGAGATGCGCTCCAGGATGTTCCCCGATCTTGGATCTCCCTTGGCTCCCACTGGGCGTGTCGACCGCATTATCTATCAACATGGCAATGTGCGCCACGTTGATGAAGACCGCTTTCTTCATGTCGGCTTCCAGGTGCAGATCCCAGCGTTCTGCCATCACTGCTCTTATGTCATCGCATCCGGCTTGAGCTTCGGCGCCGACGCCTTGCACAGCTAGTTTGTAACACCCTTGAATCGACCCTATGCAAGTTTCAACGATTCCTGCCAAAACCCGCATAGAAACGATTCAAAGATGCCCACCGGGTACTTGCGTGCCGGTGGAAACAAGTAATACCATTACACAATAGTCCACGATGGAAACCACAGAACAGATATATACAACAACGACTCCGTGACTCAAGAATATAGATATACATTACAAAGATCGAAATCACCTTGAAAACGGTACAACATACGATTATGGATAAGAATCAAATAGGGCTAAGAGCCCTGAAGAATAAATAATGGCATCCATAACTTTGCCCAGGCCAAGACGGAAGGGTAACCCTGCTAACGACGATGATCTCAAACCTGCTAAAATAAAAAGGGCGCCGACAAAGGGCAAAGGAAAAAGAGAGCGGTCAATATCAAGGCCAAGACAATCATGAGACTTAGAATTCAAGGCTCTCGCCTACATGGGTATGGTGGATCAAGGCAGCACAACATGCACTAAACAACCTATAGAGACTCGATACAAATATCGACTATTAGAGAGAGGTATGAAAGACCTATGCGGGACTAACCTGATACTAACACCAATCATACACATCCTGGTATTCCCCCCTCGAGACCAAACGAGAAAGTCCAGCCGAGAAAACTCACATAGTTGGCAGTTTTATTCATTCATTCCATGGTGGTTGTCCAACTTACTAGTCATATCAGATCTAAGTCTAATTATAACAGTAAACTTTAGTGTAAGTTGTCTATGATCGAGAAACTGCGTTCCAGGTCGTCTATAATAACGGACATGACTTTTCGGAAAGATTTAACCCTGCAGGGGTGCACCAAAGTTCCCACGCGTGCCTACACCCTTATTGTCAGAGCATGTGGGTACAAGATCATAAAACATACACCCAACGGTATGTCGACGGGGTTTCAGACACAACGTTTCCCAGACCGAAAGTAAGTACATGGGGGCCACCCTAATAAGCTACCCACAACAAAGTCGGCCGGTTCCGATATGGACCCAGGGTTTGTGCCAATGGTTGTAAACGACTGGAAACCCAAGAGTGTGACTAGGCTTGTCGATACCGTGAAAACATTTCACATTGGTTCCTAAACAGTATAGTAGTAAACGCTCCCCGAGCAACAGTAGTAAATAAAGCAGTAAAATATGACATAAGTACAAGATATTAAAAACACCCCAAACTAGTTTGTGGCCCTAGAACAGTACTTTGAAATTGGGTACTAAATCAATAGTGGTGCCCACACATCTCACATGTGGTTAGTGCGCTCGATCTCGGAACATGTATCAAGAACTCGGGTCCTATGTGGAAACAAGTGAGTGGTTAAAAACCAAATATTGACTATTACCCACCGGTACCTCTGCATTAGTTATATCTACCACCAACCTTTAATTATTAAGTTGTAAATAGAACCATGATTATCTCCACCATTAAGCATGTGCTAACCATCCAACAATAGTGGAACTCGACGACACAAAGCAACACCCGAGCAAGCAACTACGACTCACAAGGCTAACTGTCTATCAAACAATATGCAATAGGAGGTGTCCAAGGCAATAGACCCCGACATCGACCACGGTGCCCCCCTCGCAACGGTTACCCTGACATCCGCACAAGGGCTACCACCTCTCTTGAGCACCTCATCAGCTTCCTCTACAGTCCAAGCATTTGCGTCGTGACACGCCGTCTACGACACTCCCGCTGCTACTGTGGGGGGATATCAGCCTACTGAATACTACTTCGGTTTCTCTCTAGGCTGACCATCCATGACGTTTCTGTTGTTCACGTCGCTACCACTATGACTGTAGGGGAGTGTTAGAGTATTAGACATATACAGTTATTATGATAGTTTAGATAAAGTTAGGTTATGTTTACGTACAATCTTAATTTGATTTGTACTCCAAGATAATCTCTTGTACGCCTATATATACTCACCTATTAGGCTCAATAATACATCCATCATATTCCGCAACACTCACACTCTTTCACTATTTATCTGAAGCTATTAAATAGGAAAAAATTAAAGAAAATGTATAATATTTTCTAGGAATTAATATTTCCTCATACCCATGCATATGTATTTCTAGACAATTTTTAGGGTGTAGATATATGCTAAACTAGACGTGGGAGTAGTAATTATCACAAAACATCGAACTATTAATAATCTAGTTATTCTTTGAATCAGCAGCTGGCTATGAGTTAGGGTCCATTGGCAATATTTTTGTTTCTCGAGTTTTGTGGTATACTCAAGTATTGGATGTATGCTATGTCTGCATACTCCATTGTTTTGAGATTTTGGTTATTTGAACTTACACCAATGATTTTCGAGGTCAGGTAAGGTAAGGGTGGATAAAGGTCTTATTAGGTGGGGTGGTGTGTGTGTGGGTGGGTAGGTAGCAGGAGTGGCCGATCCTTCCTTCCAGCGGCATGGTACGGTACGGGTGTTAGCTAAGATTCTTAGGTAGGTGAGACACGCGCCATGGGTTACGTCTACTTATATACTAGTAGGTATTCTAAAACCCCTCAACTCAACGGCACGTGCGTGTGCCACTGCAACTAACGTTCTTCCAACCATGGACATGGACATGGACCTGGACCGGGACGCGCTCCTGCTCATTGCCTCCTCCTCCTCCTTGGCTGCCCTGGCCATCGCATCCCTCATCTGGTTTCTCCGGCGCCGCCGTGGCAAAAAGTCTCGCAAGCTGCCGCTGCCGCCTGGCCCGAGGGGCTGGCCGGTGCTGGGCAACCTGCGGCAGCTGGGCGCCAAGCCGCACCACACCATGGCCGCGCTGTCACGCCAGCACGGCCCGCTCTTCCGCCTCCGCTTCGGCAGCGCCGAGGTGGTGGTGGCTGCCGCCAAGGTCGCCTCCATCTTCCTCCGCACTCACGACGCCAACTTCAGCGATCGCCATTAAACTCCGGCGCCGAGCACGTCGCCTACAACTACCAGGACCTCGTCTTCGCCCCCTACGGCGCGCGCTGGCGCGCCCTCCGCAAACTCTGCGCGCTCAGGCTCTTCTCCGCCAAGGCCCTTTACGCCCTCCGCGCGGTCCGGGAGGAGGAGGTCCGCCTGATGGTGGTTCAGTTTACGCCCACGCCTCGCCGCCCCTCGGAAGGGGTGGCGGGGCAGGAGGCCAACGTAGCGCGATTTAACGCTGGCGCGGGCCGCCGTGGGGCGGCGCGTCTTCGGGGGAGCGCGGCGGCGGCCGGGGAGGGAGCAAAGGAGTTCAAGGACATGGTGGTGGAGCTGATGCAGCTGGCCGACGTCTTCAACATCGTGGACTTTGTTCCCGCGCTCCGGTGGCTGGACCCGCAGGGCGTCCTCGCAAAGATGAAGCGGCTGCACCGCCGGTACGACGGCATGATGGACGGATTCATCAGCGAGAGGGAAGGAAAGCAGCAGGGCGGCGGGGATGGGGATAATAAGGACCTGCTGAGCGTCATGCTGATGGGCGGCGAGGGGGATCAGGAGGAGGAGGAGGGGATGAGCAGCTTCAACCACACCGACATCAAAGCGCTTCTCCTGGTAACCAACTAACTAACGAACTAACTGAATACGCACTACACACATGCATGCATGATGCATGAATACACATGATCGATGCTTGTTTCATTATTATTATTAGAACTTGTTCACGGCGGGGACGGACACGACGTCAAGCACGGTGGAGTGGGCGCTGGCGGAGGTGATCCGGCACCGGGACGTCCTCGCCCAGGCGCAGCGCGAGCTCGACGACATGGTGGGCAAGGACCGCCTCGTGACGGAATCCGACCTGCCGCGCCTCACCTTCCTCGCCGCCGTCATCAAGGAGACTTTCCGGCTGCACCCGACGCCGCCTCTCCTCCCGGGTGGCCGCCGAGGACTGCGAGGTGGCGGCTACCGCACTCAAGGGAACCACCCTTCGTCAACGCAGGGCCATCGCCCGTGACCCTGCCTCGTGGGGGCCCGACGCGCTAGAGTTCAGGCCTGCCCGCTTCCTCCCAGGCGGGTCGCACGAGGGCGTGGACGTCAAGGGGAGCCACTACGAGCTCATACCCTTCGGGTCGGGCCGGAGGATATGCGCGGGCCTCAGCTGGGGACTCAGGATGGTCACGCTCATCACCGCCACCTTGCTGCACGCCTTCGACTGGTCCTTGCTCCCCGCCGTCAATAATGGCGGCATCATCTGAAGGGTTTCGCAGCATAGTAAATCAAAATTTTCTATGGAAGCGAACAGAGGGGAAGCCAAGATCTAATCTAGGAGATGCAAACAACGAGAGAGATTGGATTAGATCTTCATACCCTTGAAGATTCGCACAGCGGAACGTTCGTCAGAACATGGGTGATGTAGTCGTACTCGCTTCTCCTCGCGATCCGATCCGATCTAGCACCACAAGTGGCGGTGCCTCCGTGAGATGCACACGTGCAGCACCTCGACGTCTCCTCCTTCCTCGAACCAGCAAGTAGGGTGGAGAGATGGATTGGATCTACAGCACGACGGCGTGGTGTATATGGTGGAGAATTTCTGCAGGCTTCGCCACAAACAGTCGGGAGGGAGAGAGGGCAACTAGGGTTTGGAGGAAGATGTAGAGGGAGGGGCGCACCAGCCCTCTATATATAGAGGGGGTGCGGCCAGCCCTGCCCATCCTCCAAGCCTATCTCTAGTTTAAACGATTTAAACTCTCCTTCTAGAAACCCTATCTTATCTCTAGTTTAAACGATTTAAACTTATCTAGGATCGGCTGGGCCCTATGGGGTTTTGTGCCCTGGCCCAATGTGGCCAGGACACTCCCTCATAGGCCCATGCCCTCCCGGAAGGTGGGACCACGTTGGACCCCTTCCGAAGGTTCTAGAAGCTTCTACAATACTGATTAACGGAACAATTCAACTCCAAAACTGCATCGCCTTATATGAATCTTATTCTCCGGACCATTCCGAACCTCTCGTGATGTCCCGGATCCCATCCGAGACCAACAAAAATTCATAAACCAATTATCCAATCTATCCTAGCGTCGAGACACGTTAAGTGTGTGACCCTGCGGGTTCGAGAATATGCAGACATGATCTTTTATCAATAATCAATAGCGGGGTCTGGGCACCCATATTGACTCCCACACATTCATCGATGATCATATCGGATGAACCGCGATGCCAGGATTCAATCAATCCCATATATATATTCCCTTCGTCTCGCGATATTTTACTTTCCCAAGATTCGATCGTCGGTACCGTCATACCTAGTTCAATCTCGTTCACAGCAAGTACTTTACTCGTTCCGTAATCCGATATCACTTTGTGATTAACTCCTTAACCACATGCTTGCAAGCGGTGTTGATATCGATTACCGAGTGGGCGCGAAGTATATCTCTCCGACTTGGGAGGGACAAATTCCATCTCGATACATACAACCCAATAGATACTTTCCGATCACCTGAGAGACACCTTTATGATCACCCTCTCATAGGATGACGTTTGATGACCTCAAAGCTTTCTTCCGATACCAGGGAGTTGTATTATCTCATGGTCTAAGGAATACAATATTTGACATAGGAAAAGCTTCGCAAAGATGAACACAATGACACGATCTAATTGCTTCGCTTAGTTTGGGTCTGTCCACCATATCATTCTCCCAATGATATGATTTTATTATCAATTGACAACTCATGTCTATGGTTAGGAAACCTTAACCATCATTGATCAATGAGCTAGTCCATAGAGGCGTACTAGGGACACGGCGTTGTTCACAAACCACACAAGTATTAATGTTTCCGCTTAATACAATTCTAGCATGGAATATAAACTTTATCATGAACAAGAATTATAATAATAACATCTTTATTATTGCCTCTAGGGCATAATTCCAACATCATCCTCACCCCGCCGGACAAACTCGACATGGAGGAGGCCTATGGTCTCACCTTGCAAAGGGCCGTCCCACTCATGCTTCACCCCGTTCCTAGGTTGTCCTTGCCATCAGCAGCCTACAAGGTGTAATAATATATATATAGCCGATCATCATTTAATAGTCACATGCCTTGTCATCAAATTATTGTAAGTAAGAAAATCGTGCGTGCATGTAGAGCTATCTATATTCTCCGTTTCTTTTAAAATATAAGATGTTTTAGGTTTGTAAAGAGAATGTATCTAGACTTATTTTAGTACATAGGTTCACTCATGTTTAGAGTGAATCTAGACACTAAAACAAGTCTAGATACATTTGTTTTATAAAGCTAAAACATCTTATATTTTAAAACGGAGGGAGTATACACAAGCGTGGCTTTGTCGTACATATATCTGTTCTAGTAGTATGTATTTGCTTTAGGGTGCACACATCATACATTTTTTTAATTTGGTGCTCAGTTTTCTACTATGTACGTACTCCCACTACAGGAACAGGAAGCTTCGCCGAGGGCCAGGTGCCGACGGTCAAACATCGGAGTCATTGATGTAGACCGTGACCAGGCCAGCTCCTCACCGTGGCCGTTGACATAGAATTGCCCTCGGCATATCCTATGCTACGCCGACGGCTGTCCTCAGCGTATCTATTTTCCCTTTTACCTTATTAAACTTTAAAAAATTATAACTAAATTATTTTAATTCGAAAAAATACAAATAATATATCAAAATTTGCAGAAAAATAAAATCTATCTATCTATACTCAAATATTACATATTTAAAAAAATTAGTGAAACATAAAACATTATATATAGTTTAAAACGGGCATAAAAAATTTAAAAACGATCGAAACAATGCGAAACCTTCGCGCTGTGTCATACTATGTGACATAGTTACAAGAAAAAATGTCAAACCTGGTATATTGATTATGAATGAAAAGAACCTTCACAAAATGACCTATCTCATTCGAGGTTTCTTGTCTTTCGGATCAAATGACCAATGTTATGGCTAGAATCAAGGCATAGTTTATGATAATGTGTTCATATTGTGCATATATGTGCATCATGGGATGGAGAACAATGTTGCAGGAGGAAAATTTCCTTTTTGTCGCACCAAAAAGCCATTTTTCATTTTCCGTTTTGTGAAGCAACCACCAAATGGCTAATTCAGAATGCTACCACCATATTTTATAAAAAATACTAGACCACCTTATATGTACAATATCCCAACAGGGGGATCTGAAACCTTTCCGTCCACCCCTGGTGAATAAGATAAATTCCTACCGAATCGGCAGGAAGTAGGTCAGATATGAACTATAGATACATGATCCGATGCTCATTTTTTTTTACAAAAATCATTTTTAGTTATTCCCCGCCGTCAATAATGGCGGCATCATCCTCACCCCGCCGGACAAACTTGACATGGAGGAGGCATATGGTCTCACCTTGCAAAGGGCCGTCCCACTCATGCTTCACCCCGTTCCTAGGTTGTCCTTGCCATCAGCAGCCTACAAGGTGTAATATATATGTATGTAGCACATCATCATTTAATAATCACACACCTTGTAAGTAAGAAAATTCACTAGGGGAATAACTAAATAGGCCGACGGCCTTTTTATATGCCGACAAGAAATGTCTGAGCCGTCGCAGAGATTTTGACCCGTCGGCCCAGTTTTGCCGTCGACGTAGAATAAATAGGCCGACGGCCGCCGTCGGCCTAAACATGACCATCGGCGTAGCCCATTGGACTAACAGCAGAGCAACGACGTAGGTTTCAGACCTATGCCGACGGCTTTGCCGTCGGCGTAGCTATTTTTATTTTTTTGCCACATTAATCTTAGAAAAATTATAACTAAACCATTTAAATTCAGAAAAATACATATAATATATCAAAATTTGCAGAAAAATAAGATATATCTATATAAAATCAAATATTATATATTTTTACTCAAAAAATATATAAAATATACAAATACTTTCGTATAACATATTTTTCATTTTCCAAGTGCAAAAAACGGGGTGTTTTGTGAAGCAACCACCAAAAGAAAGTTTCAAAATGATAATACCATATTTTTTAAAAATACTAGACCATATTGAATGGACAATTTCCCAACCTAGGAATCTCAAACCTTTCCGTTCACCTCTCATGAAAAAGACAAATTCCTGCTAAATCGGTAGGAAATGAGTTAGATTTGAACTACTGGTACATGATATATTGCTCATGATTTTTTGTAAAAATCATTTTTAGGTTCACAATATGCTATTTCATCAGAGATCTAATGCAAGTTTAGTGAGACTCGTCCCCGAGCTAAGAATCATCATGCCCCTCGATTTAGGAAGTTTGATGATAGTTTGAAATGGGCATAAAAAATTAAAAAAACGATCGAAACAATACAAAACCTTCACGTGGTGTCATATTATATGACATAGTTCCATGGAAAAATACCAGACTTGGTATATTCATTGAGTCTTAAAAAAACCTTCACAAAATGGCCTATCTCAATCGAGGTTTTCTGGATTTCAGGTCAAATGACCAATGTTATTGCTAGAATCGCGGTATAGTTTGCGCTAATGTGTCCATATTATGCATGTATGTGTATCATGTGATGGTGAACAATGTTGCAGGAGAAAGTTTTCTTTTTCGTCGCACCAAAAAGCCATTTTTCATTTTTCGATAGCAAAAAACGGGGTGATTTTGTGAAGCAACCACCAAAAGAAAGTTTCAAAATGATAATACCACATTTTTCAAAAATACTAGACCATATTAAATGGACAATTTCCCAACCTAGGAATCTCAAACCTTTCCGTTCACCTCTCGTAAAAAAGACAAATTCCTGCTGAATCGGTAGGAAATGAGTTAGATTTCAACTACACGTACATGATATATTGCTCATGATTTTTTGTAAAAATCATTTTTAGGTTCACAATATGATATTTCATCAGAGATCTAATGCAAGTTTAGTGAGACTCGTCCCCGAGCTAAGAATCATCATACCCCTCGATTTAGGAAGTTTGACGATAGTTTGTAATGGGCATAAAAAATTAAAAAACGATCGAAACAATGCAAAACATTTGACATAGTTCCATGGAAAAATACCAGACTTGGTATATTCATTGTGTCTTAAAAAACCTTCACAAAATGGTCTATCTCAATCGAGGTTTTCTGGATTTCAGGTCAAATGACCAATGTTATTGCTATAACCGCGGTATAGTTTGCGATAATGTGTCCATATTGTGCACACATGTGTATCATGGGATGGTGAACAATGTTGCAGGAGGAAGTTTTCCTTTCGTCAAGACCGAAAAGCCATTTTTCATTTTCAGAGTGCAAAAAACGGGGTGTTTTTGTGAAGCAACCACCAAATGAAAGTTTCAAAATGATAATACCACATTTTTAAAAAATACTAGACCATATTGAATGGACAATTTGCCAACCGGGGTATCTCAAACCTTTCCGTTCACCTCTCGTGAAAAAGATAAATTCCTGCTGAATCGGTAGGAAATGAGTTAGATTTGAACTACAGGTACATGATATATTGATCATGATTTTTTGCAAAAATTATTTTTTGGTTAACAATATGCTATTTCATCAGAGATCTAATGAGATTTTAGTGAGACTCAGCCCCGAGCTAAGAATCATCATGCCCCTCGATTTAGGAAGTTTGACGATAGTTTGAAATGGGCTTAAAAAATTAAAAAAGATCGAAACAATACAAAACCTTCGCTTGGTGTCATATTATCTGACATAGTTGCATGGAAAAATACAAAACTTGGTATATTGATTGTGTCTCAAAAAAACCTTCACAAAATGACCTATCTCAATCGAGGTTTTCTAGATTTCATGTCAAATGACCAATGTTATTGCTAGAATCACGGTATAGTTTGCGATAATGTGCCCATATTATGTACGCATGTGTATCATGGGATGGGGAACAATGTTGCAGGAGGGAGTTTTCCTTTTCGTCGCACCGAAAAGCCATTTTTTATTTTCCGAGTGCAAAAAACGGGGTGTTTTTGTGAAGCAACCACCAAATGAAACTTTCAAAATGATAATACCACATTTTAAAAAAATACTAGACCATATTGAATGGACAATTTCCCAACCGGGATATCTCAAACATTTTCATCCACCCCTCGTGAAAAAGAAAAATTCCTGCCGAATCAGTAGGAAATAAGTTAGATTTGAATTACATGTACATGATATGATGCTCATGATTTTTTGCAAAAATAATTTTTAGGTTCACAATATGCTATTTCATCAGATATCTAATGCAAGTTTAGTGAGGCTCATCCCCGAGCTAAGAATTTTCATGCCCCTCGATTTAGAAAGTTTGACGATAGTTTGAAACGGGCATAAAAAATTCAAGAACGATCGAAACAATGAAAAACCTTCTCGTGGTGTCATATTATGTGACATAGTTGCATGGAAAAATATAAAACTTGATATATTGATCGTGTCTCAAAAAAACCTTCACAAAATGACCTATCTCAATCGAGGTTTTCTGGATTTCAGGTCAAATGACCAATGTTATTGCTAGAATCGCGATATAGTTTGCTAATGTGCCCATATTATGTACTGTATATCATGGGATGGCTAACAATGTTGCAGGAGGAAGTTTTCCTTTTTGTCCCACCAAAAAGTCATTTTTTATTTTTCGAGTGCCAAAAACGGGGTGTTTCATGAATCTTGACATAGTTTCAGTTGGTCTAATACTTAAAATTTATGATATATAATTAAATAGATGATAGGGATGTCATATTTGATTCCTATCATTTTTCTGATCGATTTGGATATATTATTTGTCGAATTGTGATTTACGGATTTGTAGATATGAATTATTCAAATTTAAATAAAAAAGCAAAATAAATAAAATTTATTTTATTTTTATTTGAATTCAAGATTATTATTACTTATTTATTGTTGTTTACTCAAAAAATTGTATGCAATATAAAAAAACAAATATGTCTAACATTATAGTGTAATGGTTAATAGGTTTGATATGATAATATTCACAACAAGTTCTAGTTTCTTTGTAGGAAGCTCATGTGGAAGGAACGAAGAAGTTAAGCGTGCTGGGCTGGAGTAGTATTAGAATGGGTGACCGATTGGGAAGTTTGACTAATTGTGCAATTTGACTTGAGACTAAGTATACTTAGAATTAAAAATGTCCACGTGAGATTAACAAGATAAACAATACAAAAATGTTAAAAAAAATTGAAAAAAAATTTGAAAACAAATATTGGAAAATTTTTTTGAAAAAATCTAGGCCGACGGCAAAGCCGTCGGCGTAGCCAAACGGCCGTTAGTCATCTATGTGGGCCCCATATGGTCTACGTCGATGGCTCTTTGCCGTCGGCGTAGCTATATACGCCGACGACTTTTCTACGCCGACGGGAGGAGAGGCTACGCCCGGGTTGTCAATGGCTTCGGCCATCCTACGCCGACGGCATTTAGGACCTACGCCGACGGGACCCGCCGTTGGCGTATTCAGCTTCTCATGTAGTGATTATTGTAAGTAAGAAAATCGTGCGTGTATGTAGAGCTATCTATACACAAGCATGGCTTTGTAGTACATATATCTGTTCTAGTAGTATGTATTTTGCTTTATTTATTGCATCAAGGTGGCACAAGAGCGACCAAGAGGAATTAATTACACTAGTGTTTACGATGTGAACTTCAAGTTTATGGCTTTCTCGGTGATGATCTTCAAGTTTATGTATGGGCAAAGTATTGTGGATGGAATAGTAATTTTTGCATCAAGTCAACCATCAAACCAAAACCAGTATACCTTTATCAAGGGCCATTCATTTGGTTCCGTGTATTTCCATTTTCCTAGGGATAGAGAACCTAAGCCCTAGCCGTTTGGTTTCATATATTCTTAGTTTTTAGCAAATTGGTAATTGTTTGGCTAGTTGCATTGTCTCTGATAGCTTTACCTCCTGGCTGGTGAGGTGAGGTTACCCAACATCAGCAAGACAAAAAACAAAGTTCAAACAATTGCAATTAAGAGAACACCTAGGGCGTGTTTGGTAGGCGGATTCTGCTTTCGTGATCCGCGAGAAGAAATAAGCCCGTTTGGTTATTCGGCTCACATGAGTTTGCTACATGGCACGACTTTTAAAGCAGGCCAAAAGTTGGCCCGCTGGGAACACTGACTTTGGGCGTTTCCACGGGAAGAGGCCCCCTTGTGCAAAAGGGGGGAAAAGCTGTGCCGCCCATGCAAGATCGGCGATGGCGCGAGCCGTGTGTTTCCAAAAGCTGGCGGAAAAATTATCACCGCCCGCAGGCTGTCGGTATATGTCACCACCCGCCACACCAACGTCCATCGCCACCATTTCCCCTATTCTTTGAGCTCTTAAACCGGCGAGGTTCTTGATCGGCCGGTAGGTAAGCGACAGTAGCGGAGGTTGTGGTTGTAGATCGGCTAGTGTAGGCGTTCTTTTCCAAGGTCTTTAGCGGCAACGTTCTTCGCTCCTACGATGCCGGTGAGTTCCATCAAACCCAAGATGTAGTAGCTTCAATCTGTTAGCACCTCGAAGATCTAATTGTAGTTTGCGATAGATCTATGTTAGTATGCCTAATGAACTGCTAGGTATAGTCATATATCGGTATCTTTGTGGACTCGTTTGGATGTCTAAGCTTGTGTTCATGCCTAGTCTAGGTCCTGATATGTGCGACCGTGAGATCTGTAGGACATGACCGCTGATGAGTACAAGCTAGGCCGTCATGGATTCTCATGAGACCTTTGCCGCCGAGACCCAATCCCAGCTCCCGCCTCTAAGGCTAACCTATCCTCAGCGCACGGAGATCTTGTCTGCTCCTCCGATGGCCGGGTACACGGTGGAGCACATTGCAGAGCAAGCTGCCAATATCTTGGCCAAGAAGAAAGCCATCAAGGCTGGCAAATCCCACAACACAGGCCAGTGCAAGGGGTTGAAGGGAACCATGAAGTGGGAACCGTTCCTCTCGGCATTCACGCTCAACCAAATGTGCGAGATCATCAAGAGCGGCGTCAGGACAGAGAAGGGTTTCAAAGAGGTGCACCTCAACACTGTTGCTCGCAAGGTGTTTGAGTTTTGTGGCATAGAGGTATCCTCACGGTAGGTGTAAAACCACCTGTCACTAGTAGAAAAAGAGTTATCCGTTCGTGCCCCCTAACAGCATTAGTCCTGGTTGCGCCACGAATCGGGACTAATGTTGGCACGCGTCCCGGTTCGAGCGGGCACGGTGGCCGGAGGCATGCGTCCCGGTTGGTAAGGGGTCATGCATCCAGGTTTGTAACACAAACCGGGACTAAAGGTTACGCCAAACACGGGCGTGGCACACCTTTGGTCCCGGTTTGTGTTACAAACCGGGACGTATGATCCCGCCCTCTATAAATACGACGCCCCAGCCCTCTGCCTTCCCTCTGTTTTTTCTTGGTGGAAGGTGTGCTAGTTTATTTATTTTTCCTACGCATGCATTCAAGGTGTTTGATGAAATGTTTGAGTGAATGATCTTGTTCAATTTCTCATAGAACAAAAATATAGAAGGTGTTCGAGACGCACTTGAGCTTTCTCCTCTTTATTTCCCTCGATCGAGGTTAGCAATTTTATCTTTTCTCTGTCATTTATACAATGCATGTGTCGATGTGAATTGGTCATTTCACTATTTATGATGTCCTTTTTTTGATAAACTTACTTATATGATGAAGATGAATGGTCGGGAGTGGATGTACGGTGAGCGACGTGTACCCGGGTACATTAAAGGCGTGGATAAATTTATCGATGTGGCTACGGCAAACAAAGATAATGGTTTTATACGTTGTCCATGTGTTCAATGTCGGAACAAAAAGGAGTACTCTTCCTCGAAAATCATTCGCGGCCACCTGATTTTGAAAGGTTTCATGCCCAACTATAATTGCTGGACCAAGCACGGGGAAAGAGGGGTTATGATGGAAGACGGTGAAGAAGAAGATGATGATAACAACTATCATCATATGTTTCCTGAATATAGTGATACTGCAATGGAAGACAATGAAGAGGAAGGAGGTGAAGAACGGGCATCAGATGATCCCGCTGATGAACTTGGTAGGGTCATTTCTGATGCAAAGCGAGACTGAAATGTAAAATGAGAAGTTGAAGTTAGAGGGCATGTTAGAAGATCACAAGAAATTGTTGTACCCAAATTGTGAAGATGGCAGCACAAAGCTCGGTACCACACTGGAATTGCTGCGATGGAAGGCAGAGTGTGGTCTAACTGACTCCTCATTTCAAAAGATGCTGAAAATAATGAAGCCGAAGTTTCCAAAACATAACGAACTTCCCGAGAGTACCTACGAAGCAAAGAAGACTCTTTGTCCTCTAGGATTAGATGTGAAAAATATAAATGCATGCATTAATGACTGCATCCTCTACCGCGATAAGGAGTATGAGAATTTAGATAAATGCCCGGTATGCAATACATTGTGGTATAAGATCAGACGAGATGACCCTGGTGATGTTGAGGGAGAGCCCTCCTAAGAGGGTTCCCGCTAAGGTTATGTGGTATGCTCCTATAATACCAAGGTTGAAACGCATGTTCGTAAACAAAGAGCATGCCAAAGTTGTTGCGATGGCACAAAGAAGACCGTAAGAAAGACAGAAGTTGAGACACCTTTGATGGGTCACAACGGAGAAAATCGAGAGACTTCCGGACTTTACAGGTGACGCAAGGAACTTATGGTTTGGTCTAAGTAACGATGGCATGAATCCTTTTGGGGAGCAGAGCTGCACCACAAAGACCTGGCCCGTGACTCTATGTATCTACAACCTTCCTCCTTGGTTGTGCATGAATTGTAAGTTCATTATGATGCCAGTGCTCATCCAAGGCCCGAAGCAACCGGGCAACGACATTGATGTGTACTTTAGGCCATTAGTTGAAGAACTCTTACAGCTGTGGGGCAAACCAGGTGTACATGCGTGGGATGAGAACAAACAGGAGCCATTTGATCTACGAGGTTTCTTTTCAGAATCAACAATGATTGGCCTGCTCTTAGTAACCTTTCGTGATGCATAAACAAGGGATATAAGGCATGCACGCACTGTTTAGATAAGATTGAAGGTACATATTTGCATAAATGCAAGAAGGTTGTGTACCTGGCGAATCGATGATTTCTTCCGACGAATCATCCCGTAAGAAAGAAAGGCAAGCATTTCAAAGGTGAGGCAGATCACCGGAAGAAGTTGAACTCCCCTGGTGATGATGTATTTGGTATGGTCAAGGACATAGAAGTAATCTTTGGAAAGGGTCCCGCGGTCAATCAGTTCGAACGACGCCGCTACAGGACATGCACCCATGTGGAAGAAGAAATCTATATTTTGGGAGCTACCATATTGAAAGTCCTACATATCCGCCTTCAATCGACGGATGCACGTGACGAAGAATCTTTGCGTGAACTCGCTAGGATTCCTAGGCATGTATGGGAAGACAAAAGATACACCGTAAACGAGAGGACCAACAAATTATGAAAGACCCAAAGAACATGCATACGTAACAAGACGGATAACGGCGCCACTTAAGTCGCGCCTATGCTCTTACCAAAGCAGAGAAGGAAATCTTTTTGAAGTCCTTTACAAAGATCAAGGTGCCGTCTGCTTCTCATCTAATATAAAGGGATAATAAATATGGCGTAGAAAAGTTCCAAAACCTGAAGTCTCATGACTATCACGTGATTATGACGCATTGCTTCCGATTGCATTGAGGGGGCTTCTACCGAAAATGTTCGAGTACCCATTGTGAAGCTGTGCATTCCTCAATGCAATATCTCAGAAGGTAATCAATCCAGATATTCTGCCAAGGTTACAGAAGGATGTGGTACACTGTCTTGTTAGTTTTGAGTTGGTGTTCCCATCATCCTTCTTCAATATTATGACGCATCTCCTGGTTCACCTAGTGGAAGAGATTGCCATTCTCGGTCCTGTATTTCTGCACAATATGTTCCCCTTTGAGAGGTTCATGGGAGTCTTAAATAAATATGTTCATAACCATGCTTAACCAGAAGGAAGCATCTCCAAGGGATATGGAACAGAGGAGGTCATTGAGTTTTGTGTTGACTTTATTCCTGACCTTAAGCCGATTGGTGTTTCTGACTCGCGGCACGAGGGAAGATTAAGTGGAAAAGGCAAGCTGGGAAAGAAAGAAATGATATGTAGGGACGGGGATTCTTTCACTAAAGCACACTACACAGTTCTACATAATTCCACCTTGGCAACTCCGTATATCGAGGAACACAAGAATATTGTACGCTCCAAAAACCCGGGGAAGCCTGAATCATGGATTACAGATGAACACATGAAGTCTTTCGGTGGTTGGATGCAGACACATCTCTTGAATGACACCACTGTTGAAGATCATCTATACTTGTTGGCCGCATCACCATCTTCTACTATATTGAATTTCCAAGGGCACGAAATAAATGGGAATACATTCTACATGATCGCCCAAGATAAAAAGAGCACCAACCAAAATAGTGGTGTCCGCTTTGATGCCACATATGAGAATGGAGAAAAGGACACATACTATGGTTACATAGAGGAGATATGGGAACTAGATTATGGAGTCTCTTTTAAGGTCCCTTTGTTTCGCTGCAAATGGGTCAACCTGAATGGGGAAGGGGTAAAGATAGACCAGTTGTACAGAATGAAAACAATGGATCTCAACAATATTGGTTATAGAGATGAACCATTCGTCCTAGCCAATGATGTTTCTTAGGTTTTCTATGTGAAGGACATGTCCTCCAGACCGAAAAAAGAAAAAAAATATGCAAACGAATACATCATATGATGAGCCAAAGCGTCACATAGTTCTTTCAGGGAAAAGAAACATCGTGGGAATCGAGGACAAGACAGACATATCATAAGATTATAATAAGTTTGATGAAATTCCGCCCTTCACGGTGAAAACTGACCCAAGCATTCCGTTAAGTAAAGAAGATGCTCCATGGTTACGTCTGAAGCGATCATAAGGAAGGACATATGCCAAAAAGTTCATGCTCATATTGTGTAACTCTAGTTCACGTCTGGACGGGATATCTTATGATGTTTGCAATTTTCCAAGTTTAATAAATGTATTGAGTGTTAGTCCCGGTTTGTGGCTTGACCTGGACTATATATAGGGGGGCCTTTAGTACCGGTTTTGTAGTCTCGGTTTTTAATATTAATAAATGTCTTGAGTGTTAGTCCCATTTTGTGGCTGGACCGGGACTAAAGGGGCCTTTAGTCCTGATTCGTAGAACGACTTTCCCGAACTATGAACAAGTTGTCCCGATTCGTACTAACCATTAAGATATGATCTCCAAACGCGCGTGGTCACATATTAGGGAGTGCCTCTATGACCAGTTTCTTGAAGATGTCGGAGGACTGGGATCCAGCGGCATCTCCCTGAAACTGTTCGTAGTGGTGTCCCTGCTCTCGCACACCATCTTGCAGCTTGTAACTTCTCTAACTAGATCAATACACCTGGGAGCTAACTAATTTCACATATTAGGGAGTGCCTCTATGACCAGTTTCTTGGAGATGCCGGAGGACTGGGATCCGGCGGCATCTCCCTAAAACTGGTCGTAGTGGTGTCCCTTCTCTCGAAAACAATATTGGAGATGCCTCAATCTGGCTGGAGGACTGGACTCACAAGGATGCCTATTTATAGTACAAGCAGCTCGGCATAGTGTTGACACTTACGACATAATATCGACACTCACCCCTATTATTAGTGCTGACTCGTGTTTTGTCCCGGTTGGTGTCTCCAACCAGGACTAAAGGTTCATCTTTAGTCCCGGTTGGTGACACCATCCGGGACAAGGTACACGCCGCACGACATAATGTCGACACTCACCCCTATCATTAGTGCTGTCTGGCCTAGCCTGCTGAAATCCCTCCAACCGGGACTAAAGATGAACCTATCAATGTTGTTGTGCCCATATTATGCATGCATGTGGACATTGGTATGGAAAACAATGTTGCAGGAGGAAGTTTACCTTTTCGTCACACGAAAAAGCCATTTTCCATTTTCCGAGCGCAAAAAATGGGTCGTTTTGTGAAGTAACCACCAAAATGCTGTTTCAGAATGGTACCGTCCCATTTTTATAAAATACTAGACCACCTTACATGGACTATCTCCCAACCGGGACATCTCAAACCTTTTCGTCCATCCCGGGTAAAAAGGACAAATGTCTGCCGAATCGGTAGGAAGTGGGTCTGGTTTGTACTACAGGTACATGATCTAATGCCCGTGATTTTTTGAAAAAATCATTTTTAGACTCTCAATATTGGTTTCTTCAGAGATCCAATGCAAGTTCTAATGATGCTCGTCCCCTATCTTCATGCACGCCGGTTCGAACATAGTTAGAAATTCAAAAATCTCAAAACGGGCATAAGAAATTCAAAAAATCCGAACAATGAAAATCCTTCGCTTGGTGTCATATTATGTGACATAGTTGAAAGGAAAAATACCAGACTTGGTATATTGATCATGTCTCGAAAAAACCTTCACAAAATGACCTATTATGTTTGAGGTTTCATGGCTTTCGGTCCAAATGACCGATGTTATGTGCTGAATCACGCCATAGTTTGTGATGATGTGCCCATATTATGCATGCATGTGGACATTGGTATGGAGAACAATGTTGCAGGAGGAAGTTTTCCTTTTCGTCGCACGGTAAAGCCATTTTCCATTTTCCGAGCGCAAAAAACGGGTTGTTTTGTGAAGTAACCACCAAAATGCTGTTTCAGAATGCTATCCTCCCATTTTTCTAAAATACTAGACACCTTACATGGACTATCTCCCAACCAGGACATCTCAAACCTTTTCATCCATCACGGGTAAAAAGGACAAATGTCTGCCGAATAGGTAGGAAGTGGGTATGGTTTGTACTATAGGTACATAATCTAACGCCTGTGATTTTTTGAAAAAATCATTTTTAGACTCACAATATGTGGTTTCTTCAGAGATCCAATGCAAGTTCTAACGATGCTCGTCCCCTATCGTTATGCAAGCCGGATCGAACATAGTTAGAAATTCAAAATCTCAAACCGCATAAGAAATTCAAAAAATTGAACAATGGAAATCCTTCGCGTGGTGTCATATTATGTGACATAGTTGAAAGGAAAAATACCAGACTTGTTATATTGATAATGTCTCGAAAAAACCTTCACAAAATGACCTATCATGTTCGAGGTTTCTTCGCTTTTGGTCCAAATGACCGATGTTATGTGTTGAATCACGCCATAGTTTGTGATGATGTGCCCATATTATGCATGCATGTGGACATTGGTATGGAGAACAATGTTGCAGGAAGAAGTTTACCTTTTCGTCACACGAAAAAGCCATTTTCCATTTTCCGAGCGCAAAAAATGGGTCGTTTTGTGAAGTAACCACCAAAATGCTGTTTCAGAATGCTACCGTCCCATTTTTATAAAATACTAGACTAACTTACATGGACTATCTCCCAACCGGGACATCTCAAACCTTTTCGTCCATCCCGGGTAAAAAGGACAAATGTCTGCTGAATCGGTAGGAAGTGGGTCTGGTTTGTACTACAGGTACATGATCTAACGCCCGTGATTTTTTGAAAAAATCATTCTTAGACTCGCAATATGTGGTTTCTTCAGAGATCCAATGCAAGTTCTAACGATGCTCGTCTCCTATCTTCATGCACGCTGGTTCGAATATAGTTAGAAATTCAAAAATCTCAAAACGGGCATAAGAAATTCAAACAAATCCGAACAATGAAAATCCTTCGCGTGGTGTCATATTATGTGACATAGTTGAAAGGAAAAATACCAAACTTGGTATATTGATCATGTCTCGAAAAAACCTTCACAAAATGACCTATCATGTTTGAGGTTTCATGGCTTTCGGTCCAAATGACCGATGTTATGTGCTGAATCACGCCATAGTTTGTGATGATGTGCCCATATTATGCATGCATGTGGACATTGGTATGGAGAACAATGTTGCAGGAGGAAGTTTTCTTTTTCGTCGCACGGAAAAGCCATTTTCCATTTTCCGAGCGCAAAAAACGGGTCGTTTTGTGAAGTAACCACCAAAATGCTGTTTCAGAATGCTACCATCCCATTTTAATAAAATACTAGACCACCTTACATGGACTATCTCCCAACCGGGACATCTCAAACCTTTTCGTCCATCACGGGTAAAAAGGAAAAATGCCTGCCGAATCGGTAGGAAGTGGGTCCGGTTTGTACTACAGGTACATGATCTAACGCCCGTGATTTTTTGAATAAAATCATTTTTAGACTCGCAATATGTGGTTTATTCAGAGATCCAATGCAAGTTCTAACGATGCTCGTCCCCTATCTTCCTGCACGCCGGTTCGACCATAGTTAGAAATTCAAAAAATTCAAAACGGGCATAAGAAATTCAAAAAAAATACGAACAATGAAAATCCTTCGCGTGGTGTCATATTATGTGACATATTTGAAAGGAAAATACCAGACTTGTTATATTGATCATGTCTCGAAAAAACCTTCACAAAATGACCTATCATGTTCGAGGTTTCATGGCTTTCGGTCCAAACGACCGATGTTATGTGCTGAATCACGGCATAGTTTGTGATGATGTGCCCATATTATGCATGCATGTGGAAATTGGTATGGAGAAAAAAGTTGCAGGAGGAAGTTTTCCTTTTCGGTGCACGGAAAAGCCATTTTCCGAGCGTAAAAAACAGGTCGTTTTGTGAAGTAACCACCAAAATGCTGTTTTAGAATGCTACTGTCCCATTTTTCTAAAATACTAGACAACCTTATATGGACTATATCCCAACCGGGACATCTCAAACCTTTTCGTCCATCCCGGGTAAAAAGGACAAATGTTTGCCGAATCGGTAGGAAGTGGGTCTGGTTTGTACTACAGGTACATGATCTAACGCCCGTGATTTTTTGAAAAAATCATTCTTAGACTCGCAATATGTGGTTTCTTCAGATATCCAATGCAAGTTCTAACGATGCTCGTCCCCTATCTTCATGTATGCCGGTTCGAATATAGTTAGAAATTGAAAAATCTCAAAACGGGCATAAGAAATTCAAAAAAAATCCGAACAATGAAAATCCTTCGCTTGGTGTCATATTATGTGACATAGGTTAACGGAAAAATACCAGACTTGGTATATTGATCATGTCTCGAAAAAACCTTCTCAAAATGACCTATCATGTTCCAGGTTTCATGGCTTTCGGTCCAAATGACCGATGTTATGTGCTGAATCACGCCATAGTTTGTGATGATATACTCATATTATGCATGCATGTGGACATTGGTATGGAGAACAATGTTGCAGGAGGAAGTTTTCCTTTTCGTCGCACGGTAAAGCCATTTTCCATTTTACGTGCGCAAAAAACGGGTCGTTTTGTGAAGTAACCACCAAAATGCTGTTTCAGAATGCTACCGTCCCATTTTTTTAAAATACTAGACACCTTACATGGACTATCTCCCAACTGGGACATCTCAAACCTTTTCGTCCATCCCGGATAAAAAGGACAAATGTCTGCCGAATAGGCAGGAAGTCGGTATGGTTTCTACTATAGGTCCATGATCTAACGCCCGTGATTTTTTGTAAAAATCATTTTTAGACTCGCAATATGTGGTTTATTCAGAGATCCAATGCAAGTTTTAACGACGCTCGTCCCCTATCGTTATGCAAGCCGATTCAAACATAGTTAAAAATTCAAAAATCTCAAAACGGGCATAAGAAATTCAAAAAAAAATCCGAACAATGGAAATCCTTCGCGTGGTGTCATATTATGTGACATAGTTGAAAGGAAAAATACCAGACTTGTTATATTGATCATGTCTCGAAAAAACCTTCACAAAATGACCTATCATGTTCGAGGTTTCATGGCTTTCGGTCCAAATGACCGATGTTATGTGCTGAATCACGCCATAGTTTGTGATGATGTGCCCATATTATGCATGGATGTGGACATTGGTATGGAAAACAATGTTGCAGGTGGAAGTTTTCCTTTTCGTCGCACGGAAAAGCCATTTTCCATTTTCCGAGCGCAAAAAACGGGTCATTTTGTGAAGTAACCACCAAAATGCTGTTTCAGAATGCTACCGTCCCATTTTTATAAAATACTAGACCACCTTACATGGACTATCTCCCAACCGGGACATCTCAAACCTTTTCATCCATCACGGGTAAAATGGACAAATGTCTGCCGAATTGGTAGGAAGTGGGTCCGGTTTGTACTATAGGTACATGATCTAACGCCCGTGATTTTTTAAATAAAATCATTTTTAGACTCGCAATATGTGGTTTCTTTAGAGATCCAATGCAAGTTTTAACGATGCTCGTCCCCTATCTTCATGCACGCCGGTTCGACCATAGTTAGAAATTCAAAAAATTCAAAACGGGCATAAGAAATTCAAAAAAAAATCCGAACAATGAAAATCCTTTGCGTGGTGTCATATTATGTGACATATTTGAAAGGAAAATACCAGACTTGTTATATTGATCATGTCTCGAAAAAACCTTCACAAAATGACCTATGATGTTCGAGGTTTCATGGCTTTCGGTCCAAATGACCGATGTTATGTGCTGAATCACGGCATAGTTTGTGATGATGTGCCCATATTATGCATGCATGTGGAAATTGGTATGGAGAAAAAAGTTGCAGGAGGAAGTTTTCCTTTTCGTTGCACGGAAAAGCCATTTTCCGAGCGTAAAAAACGGGCCGTTTTGTGAAGTAACCACCAAAATGCTGTTTTAGAATGCTACCGTCCCATTTTTCTAAAATACTAGACCAGCTTACATGGACTATATCCCAACTGGGACATCTCAAACCTTTTCGTCCATCCCGGGTAAAAAGGACAAATGACTGCCGAATCGGTAGGAAGTGGGTCTGGTTTGTACTACAGGTACATGATCTAACGCCCGTGATTTTTTGAAAAAATCATTTTTAGACTCACAATATGTGGTTTCTTCAGAGATCCAATGCAAGTTCTAACGATGCTCGTCCCCTATCTTCATGTACGCCGGTTCGAACATAGTTAGAAATTCAAAAATCTCAAAACGGGCATAAGAAATTCAAAAAAAATCCGAACAATGAAAATCCTTCAGGTGTCATATTATGTGACATAGTTGAAAGGAAAAATACCAGACTTGGTATATTGATCATGTCTCGAAAAAACCTTCACAAAATGACCTATCATGTTCGAGGTTTCGTGGCTTTCGGTCCAAATGACCGATGTTATGTGCTGAATCACGCCATAGTTTGTGATGATGTGACCATATTATGCATGCATGTGGACATTGGTATGGAGAACAATGTTGCAGGAGGAAGTTTTCCTTTTCGTCGCACGGTAAAGCCATTTTCCATTTTACGAGCGCAAAAAACGGGCCGTTTTGTGAAGTAACCACCAAAATGCTGTTTCAGAATGCTACCGTCCCATTTTTTTTAAAAATACTAGACAGCTTACATGGACTATCTCCCAACCGGGACATCTCAAACCTTTTCGTCCATCCCGGGTAAAAAGGACAAATGTCTGCCGAATAGGCAAGAAGTGGGTATGGTTTGTACTATAGGTCCATGATCTAAAGCCCGTGATTTTTTGAAAAAATCATTTTTAGACTCGCAATATGTGGTTTCTTTAGAGATCCAATGCAAGTTCTAACGACGCTCGTCCCCTATCGTTATGCAAGCCGATTCGAACATAGTTAGAAATTCAAAAATCTCAAAACAGACATAGAAATTCAAAAAAAGTCCGAACAATGAAAATCCTTCGCGTGGTGTCATATTATGTGACATAGTTGAAAGGAAAAATACCAGACTTGTTATATTGATCATGTCTCGAAAAAACCTTCACAAAATGACCTATCATGTTCGAGGTTTCATGGCTTTCGGTACAAATGACCGATGTTATGTGCTGAATCACGCCATAGTTTGTGATGATGTGCCTATATTATGCATGCATGTGGACATTGGTATGGAAAACAATGTTGCAGGAGGAAGTTTTCCTTTTCGTCGCACGGAAAAGCCATTTTCCATTTTCCGAGCGCAAAAAACGGGTCGTTTTGTGAAGTAACCACCAGAATGCTATTTCAGAATGCTACCATCCCATTTTTCTAAAATACTAGACAACCTTACATGGACTATCTCCCAACCGGGACATCTCAAACCTTTTCGTCTGTCCCGGGTAAAAAGGACAAATGTCTGCCGAATCGATAGGAAGTGGGTATGGTTTGTACTACAGGTACATGATCTAACGCTTGTGATTTTTTGAAAATATCATTTCATACGCGTGGCGCACGTGGACTGAAGGGTTTCACAGCATAGTAAATCAAAAAAATTCTACGGATGCAAACGGGAAAACCAAGATCTAATCTAGGAGATGCAAACAACAAGAGGGGATAGATGAGATCTTCATACCCTTGAAGATTCAGACACGTGAACGCTCGACTAACGTGGGTGATGTAGTCGCACTCGCTTCTCCTCGCGATCCGATCCGATCTAACACCGCAAGTGGCGATGCCTCCGAGAGATGCACACGGCAAAGACTGACGCCCTCCTTCCTTGGTCCAACAAGTATGGTGGAGAATCGGATTGGATCTACAACGCGACGGCGTGGTGCAAGTGGTGGAGAGTTTCAGTGAGGGCTTCGCCACGCTGCTTTTGGAGAGAGAGAGGAGGGCAGCATGGCGGCTAGGGCTTTAGGAGGAGGTGTGGGAGGGGGTGCGCCCCCTGCCCTCTTTATATAGAGGGGTGGGCGGCCAGCCCTTGCCCCTTCCCCAAGCCCTAGGGCATGTGCCAAGGAGGAGGAGTGGGGCAAGTGCCTTCTTCTAGAAGCTCCCTAGGGTTTGCCCTAGGTTTGGCTTGGGCCCTATGGAGCCTTGTGCCCTGGCCCAATGCAGCCAGGGCACTCCTCATAGGCCCATGCCCTCCCGGCAGGTGGGGCCACGTTGGTCCCTCCGAAGGTTCTAGAAGCTTCAGATAATACCGATTAACCCAAACAATTCAACTCCAAAACTGCACTGCCTTATATGAATCTTATTCTCCGAACCATTCCGGAACCTCTCGTGATATCCCGGATCCCATCCGAGACTCCGAACAAAAAGTCATAAACCAATTATCCAATCTATCCTAGCATCGAGACACGTTAAGTGTGTGACCCTTCGGGTTCGAGAATATGCAGACATGATATTCTATCAATAATCAATAGCGGGGTCTGGAAACCCATATTGACTCCCACACATTAATCGAAGATCATATAGCATGAACCACGATGCCATGATTCAATCAATCCCATATATATTCCTTCGCCTCGCGATATTTTACTTGCCCGAGATTTGATCGCTTGCACCGCCATACCTAGTTCAATCTCGCCCAAGAAGTACTTTACTCTGCTCCGTAATCCGATATCACTTTGTGATTAACTCCTTAACCACATGTTTGCAAGCGGTGTTGATATCGACACGAAAGTGGGCCCAAGTATATCTCTCCGACTTGAGGGATAAATCCCATCTCGATACATACAACCCAATGGTACTTTCCGATCACCGAGACACCTTTATGATCACCCTCTCATAGGATGACGTTTGATGACCTCAAAGCTTTCTTCCGATACCGTGGAGTTGTATTATCTCATGGTCTAAGGAATACAATATTGACATAGGAAAGCTCGCAAAGATGAACACGATGACACGATCTAATTGCTCGCTTAGTTTGTCTCATTCCATCATATCATTCTCCCAATGATATGATCTCATTATTAATCGACAACTCATGCCTATGGTTAGGAAACCTTAACCATCATTAATCAATGATCTAGTCCATAGAGGCATACTAGGGACACGGTGTTGTTCACAAACCACACAAGTATTAAAGTTTCCGCTTAATACAATTCTAGCATGCAATATAAACTTTATCATGAACAAGAATTATAATAATAACATTTTTATTATTGCCTCTAGGGCATAATTCCAACAGTCTCCCACTTGCACTAGAGTCAATAATCTAGTTTAAATTTGGCAACAAGCTCACACCCATGGCACTAAGGTGTTGATCATGTTTTGCACGTGGAAGAGGTTTAGTCAATGGATCTGCGACATTCAGATCTGTATGTACTTTGCTAATCTTCAGATCTCCATCTGCTATATAATCTCGGATTATATGAAACTTATGTTGATATGCTTGGTCTTTGGATGATATCTTGGTTCCTTAGTGAGTGCTATGGCGCCGGTGTTGTCACAATATATCTCCAAGGTCCAATGCACTTGGAACCACGCCAGCCATGATGAAGTTCCGATCCAAACTCCTTCACTTGATGCTTCAAGCAGCCATGTATTCCGCTTTCATCAGATCCCGCGATCACGCTTTGCTTGCAGCTTCTCCAGCTCACAGCTCCTCCATTCAAAATATAAACGTATCTTGTCTGAGATTTAGAATCATCCTTGTTGGTGTCGAAACAAGCGTCGACGTAATCTTTTACGACGAGCTGTTCATCACCCCCATATACTAAGAACATTTCTTTAGTCCTATTTAGGTACTTTAGGATGTTCTTCACGGCTGTCCAGTGTTCCACTCCTGGATCACTTTGATATCTGCTCGTCAAACTAAGAGCATTGGACACATCCGGTCTAGTACACAGCATGGCATACATGATAGAACCTATGGCTGAGGCATAAGGCACTTTGCTCATAGCTTCTATCATTTATCAGAATGGACACTGAGCCTTGCTCAATATCTTACCTGACAACATAGGCACTGAACCTTTCTTTGCCTTATCCATTCTAAACCTTTTCAGAACTTTGTCTAGGTATGTACTCTGGCTTAAAGCTATCAGGCATCTTTGTCTATCTCTATAGATTTTGATGCCCAATATATAAGCAGCTTCCCCTAGGTCTTTCATTGAAAAACATTTGTTCAAATAACTCTTCACATCGTTAAGCATGTTAATGTCATTTCCAATAATCAATATGTCATCTACATATAGTACCAGAAATGTCACTCAGCTCCCACTCACTTTCTTGTAGATACAAGCTTCGTAGCAATTTGGAACAAATCCAAAGCTCTTGATCACTTGATCAAAACGAAGGTTCCAACTCCGAGATGCTTGCTTCAGTCCATAAATGGAACGCTCAAGTTTGCATACTTTATCAGCATCCTTAGGATCGACAAAACCTTCGGGTTGCATCATATACAACTCTTCATCAATGTTGCCATTGAGGAACGCAGTCTTGACATCCATCTGCCATATTTCATAATCATGAAACGCATCAATTGCTAATAAAATCCGAATGGACTTAAACATCGCTACGGGAGAAAAAGTCTCATCGTAGTCAACACCTTGAACTTGTCGAAAACCTTTCGCGACAAGCCGTGCTTTATAGACGGCAACATTACCAGCCGCGTCTGTTTTCTTCTTGAAGATCCATTTGCACTCAACGGCCTTTCGGTCGCTAGGAGGGTCCACCAAAGTCCATACTTGGTTTTCGCTCATGGATCCCAATTCGGATTTCATGGCCTCTAGCCATTTCTCAGAGTCTCGGCTCATCATCGCTTCCTCATAGTTCGCAGGTTCACTGTCATCTACTAACAAGACAGTTAAGACAGGGTTGTCGTACCACTCAGGAGGGGCACGCGACCTTGTCGACCTGCGACGTTCAGTAGTAGCATCGTCCGAAGCTTCATGATCCTTGTCATTAGCTTCCTCTATTGTTGGTGCAGGCGGCACTGGAACAATTTCAGGTGCTGCGCTACTCTCTAACTCAAGAGAAGGTTCAACAACCTCATCTAGCTCTACTTTCCTCCCACTCACTTCTTTCGAGAGAAACTCCTTCTCAAGAAAGGAAACGTTCTTTGCGACAAACACTTTGCCTTCGGTTCTGTGATAGAAGGTATACCCAATAGTTTCCTTAGGGTATCCTATGAAGACGCATTTCTCCGCTTTGGATTCGAGCTTGTCCGGCATCAATTTCTTGACGTAAGCTTCGCATCCCCAAACTTTAAGAAACGACAACTTAGGTTTAGCACCAAACCACAGTTCATACGGTGTCGTCTCAACGGATTTAGATGGTGCCCTATTTAAAGTGAATGTAGCGGTTTCTAATGCATAACCCCAAAATGATAACGGCAAATCAGTAAGAGACATCATCGATCGGACCATATCTAATAGCGTTCGATTCCGGCGTTCAGACACACCATCGCGCTGTGGTGTTCCGGGTGGCGTGAGTTGCGAAATGATTCCGGTTGCTTTAAGATGCATGAGAAAATCATAACTCAAATATTCACCTCCACGACCGGATCGTAGAAACTTAATCTTTCTGTTACGATGGTTCTCCACTTCATTCTGAAATTCCTTGAACTTTTCAAATGTTTCAGATTTATGTTTCATTAAATAGATATACCCATATCTACTTAAGTCATCGGTAAAAGTGAGAAAGTAGCGATATCCACCGCGCGTCGAAACACTCATCGGTCTGCATACATCGGTATGTATGATTTCCAACAAGTCCGTTGCTCGCTCCATCATTCCGGAGAACGGGGTTTTGATCATCTTGCCCATGAGGCATGGTTCGCATGTGTCAAATGATTCAAAATCAAGAGACTCCAAAAGTCCATCAGAATGGAGTTTCTTCATGCGTTTTACACCAATATGACCTAGACGACAGTGCCACAAATAAGTACTATTATCACTATCTACTTTGCATCTCTTAGCCTCAATGTTATGGATGTGTGTTTCATCCCTTTCGAGATTCAGAAGAAATAAACCATTCACAGCAGGTGCATGACCATAAAAGATGCTACTCATATAAATATAACAACCATTATTCTCGGATTTAAATGAATAACCGTCTTGCAATAAACACGATCCAGAAATAATGTTCATGCTCAACGCAGGCACATAATAATAGTTATTGAGGTTTAAAACTAATCCCGAAGGGAAAACTAAGGAGAGCGTGCCGACGGCCATCATATCAACTCTTGATCCGTTGCCAACGCGCATCGTCACCTCATCCCTCGCAAGCCGCCGTCTATTCCGTAGCTCTGCTTCGAAGTTACAAATATTAGCAACCGAACCAAAGATTAAATACCTGCACTACAACGAGGGCTAGTAAGGAAACCATCAATAACATGTATATCAAATATACCTTTGATGGTGCCAGCCTTCTTGTCCGCTAAGTACTTCGGACAGTTGTGCTTCCAATGACCCTTGTCCTTGCAATAGAAGCACTCAGTGTCCGGCTTAGGTCCAGACTTGAACTTCTTCTCAGCAGGGGCAACATGCTTGCCGCCGCCTTTCTTGAAGGGCTTCTTTGCACCCTTACCTTTCTTAAAGGTGGGGGGCTTGTTGACCATCAACACATGATTATCCTTTTTGATGTCCACCTCCGCAGCTTTCAGCTTAGCGAAGAGCTCGGTGATCGTATCAGTGGAACCAATCTGATTATGAGTCACTACAAAACTTTTGTATCTAGGAGGAGTGATTGCAGAACCTGCCAATCTTGAGCTCCTCCGAATCTTGCAACCAGCTTGCTCAAGGCTGAGTGTAGCCGACAACTTTATGGCATGCTCACTAACGGAACTCCCTTCCTCCATCTTGCGCTAAAGAACTTCGAGATCTCATATTCTTAGAACGGGCCTGAGTCTCAAACACAGTTTCAGCTCCTCAAGAATCTCAAAGGTCCCGGGTTAGTCTTAAAAACGATTTTGAAGGTCCGGTTCCATAGCAAACAACATGGTGCTCTTAATCACACCATAATCATCTTTATGCCGCCGATAGACAGCTTTCTCAAAGCGCATCTACAAGGGCGCCACCTAGCGCATTTTCAAGGACATAGTCCTTTGTCCGCCAGAGGATGATTCTCGATTATGAACCAGTTGGTGAAGTTAGACCCATTGTTCTTAAGCTTTTCTTTCTTAGCAAAATGTTGAAGTTGAAGTTGACTTAGCCATTTGATCTACAATATTTGCAAGTACAAATTAGACTATGTTCATGATAACTAGTTCAACTTAATCAAATTACTAGATGAACTCCCACTAAATTCAACATCCTCAAGTTGTTTAGTGAACATGATCCAAATTCACCACACCTAATCCGATCTTCACGAGAAGAGATGTGGTTTCAATGGTGGACAACGGCGTCGATCATATCATTCATATGACTCATGCTTAACCTTTCGGTTCATGTGTTCCGAGGCCATGTCAGACATGCTAGGCTGGCCAAGTCAAACCCAAGTATTTCCGCAGTGCAAAACTGGCTTGCACCGCTGTATGTGAACGAGAGTTTATAGCACCATCATCACGTGATGCTTGAACACGATGAACTTTCGCAACGGTGCATACATGGGGAGAACACAGTTTTTATCTTGATCTTTAAGTGAGGAATCATCTTATAATGCTACTGTCGTTATGTAAGCATAATAAGATACATAAAAAGATAAACATCACATGCATATAACTTTATGTGACATGGTATAGCCAATCTTCGCGCAATGATCTCCATCTTGTGCGTATGCATGATCTCCATCACTCCACCATGATTGCCTCCACCACGAACAACAACTACAACTATTGCTAACTACTTAGCGATGAAGTAAAGCTATTACATGGCGCCTGCCGGTTGTGTACTCATCGACATGCAAGTTGTGAAACATTACAAAACATGATCATTGCATACAACATACACATCACATCTTGGGCCATACCATATCACAGAAAACACTCCCTGAAAAAACAAGTTAGATGCCTCTACTTTGTTGTTGCATGTTTTACGTGGCTTATGGGAGTAGCATGCTAAGAACGATTCTTACCTACGGAAAGCCACAACGGTGATATTATGGTTGCCAAACTCCGGTGTTAATCCCATGACAACTATAGTGAGAGAAACTGTCATCCACCAGCCGCATGTGTGGAACAAGCCACACGTCAAGTGCGGAGCCAGTCTCGCGAACAACGTCGCGTAAGGTTGGCCTGGACCGCTTAGATCTCACTATGCCGCGTCATAAGAAGAACACAAACAAGAGGCTTGCAACAGAAAACATCAACGCCCGCAACAACCATGTTGCGTTCTACTCGTGAAACACATCTACGCATAGATCTAGATCTGATACCACTGAAGGCTTTTGCAGCATAGTAAATCAAAAAAATTCTACGGATGTGAACGGGAAAGCCAAGATCTAATCTAGGAGATGCAAACAACAAGAGGGGATAGATGAGATCTTCATACCCTTGAAGATTCACACAGCGGAACGCTTTTAACGCGGGTGATGTAGTCGTACTCGCTTCTCCTCCTCGCGATCCGATCCGATCCGATCCGATCTAACATCGCAAGTGGCGATGCCTCTGAGAGATGCACACGTGCAGCACCTCGACGTCTCCTCCTTCCTCGGTCCAGCAAGTATGGTGGAGAGACGGATTGGATGTACAACATGAGGACGCGGTGCAAGTGGTGGAGAGTTTCTGCAGCAGGGCTTCGTCTACGCGCAGTTTGGAGGGAGAGAGAGAGAGGAGGGCGGCAGGGTGGCTAGGGTTTGAGGAGGAGGTGTGGGAGGGGTGCGCCCCCAGCCCTCTTTATATAGAGGGGTGGGCGGCCAGCCCTTGCCCCTCCCCCTGCTCCTAGGGCCGGGCGGCCAAGGAGGGAGTAGTGGGGGGCAGGTCCCCCCTTCTAGAAGCTCCCCTATGGTTTGCCCTAGGTTTGGCAGGCAAGGCCCTATGGGGCCTTGGGCCCCTGGCCCAATGTGGCCAGGGCACTCCCTGATAGGACCATGCCCCTCCCAGCAGGTGGGGCCACGTTGGTCCCCCTGGAAGGTTCTAGAACCTTCCTGACAATACCGATTAACCCAAACAATTCCTAACTCCAAAACCGTGACCGCTTATATGAATCTTATTCTCTGACCATTCCGAACCTCTCGTGATATCCCAGATCCCATCCGAGACCAACAAAACTCATAAACCAATTATCCAATTTATCCTAGCTTCAGACACGTTATGTGTGACCTTCGGTTCGAGAATATGCGCATATGATCTTCTATCAATAATCAATAGCGGGGTCTGGAAACCCATATTGACTCCCACACATTCATCGATGATCATATCGGATGAACCACGATGCCAGGATTCAATCAATCCCATATATATTCCATTCGTCTCGCGATATTTTACTTGCCCGAGATTTGATCGCTTGCAGCCATACCTAGTTCAATCTGCTCACAGCAATTACTTTACTGCTCGTAATCCGATATCACTTTGTGATTAACTCTTAACCACATGCTTGCAAGCGTGTTGATATCGACACGAGTGGGCCCAAGTATATCTCTCCGACTTGAGGGACAAATCCCATCTCGATACATACAACCCAATGTACTTTCCGATCACCGAGAGACACATTTATGATCACCTCTCATAGGATGACGCTTGATGACCTCAAAGCTTTCTTCCGATACTGTGAGTTGTATTATCTCATGGTCTAAGGAATACAATATTTGACATAAGAAAAGCTTCGCAAAGATGAACACGATGACACGATCTAATTGCTCCGCTTAGTTTGGGTCTGTCCATCATATCATTCTCCCAATTATATGATCTTATTATTAATCGACAACTCATGCCTATAGTTAGGAAACCTTAACATCCATTAATCAATAAGCTAGTCCATAGAGGCATACTAGGGACACGGTGTTGTTCACAAACCACTCAAGTATTAAAGTTTCTGCTTAATACAATTCTAGCATGGAATATAAACTTTATCATGTACAAGAATTATAATAATAACATCTTTATTATTGCCTCTAGGGCATAATTCCAACATGGACTACTTTCCGTGACAAGATCGGTGACATAGCGCCACGCCTATTCGACACAACCGTATACATCAGACAGTGCGCCACGGCTAGGAGATAGCCGTAGCATGAGGCCCATGGCGCACTGCTAGTGCGCCACGGATGGCCTTTTCAGGTACGCCATGAACAGGCGTTTTCCTAGTAGTGTAGTTAGAAATTCAAAAATCTCAAAACGGGCATAAGAAATTCAAAAAAATCCGAACAATGAAAATCCTTCGCGTGATATCATATTATGTGACATAGTTGAAAGGAAAAATACCAGACTTGGTATATTGACCATGCCTCGAAAAAACCTTCACAAAATGACCTATCATGTTCGAGGTATAATGGCTTTCGGTCCAAATGACCGATATTATGTGCTGAATCACGCCATAGTTTGTGATGATGTGCCCATATTATGCATGCATGTGGACATTGGTATGGATAATAATGTTGCAGGAGGAAGTTTTCCTTTTCGTCGCACGGAAAAGCCATTTTCCATTTTCCGAGCATAAAAAACGGGTCGTTTTGTGAAGTAACCACCAAAATGCTATTTCAGAATGCTACTGTCCCATTTTTCTAAAATACTAGACAACCTTACATGGACTATCTCCCAACCGGGACATCTCAAACCTTTTCGTCCATCCCGGGTAAAAAGGACAAATGTCTCATTTAATCAAGGAAGTGGGTATGGTTTGTACTACAGGTACATGATCTAACGCCCGTGATTTTTTGAAAAAATCATTTTTAGACTCGCAGTATGTGGTTTCTTCAGAGATCCAATGCAAGTTCTAACGATGCTCGTCCCCTATCTTCATACACGCCGGTTCGAACATAGTTAGAAATTCAAAAATATCAAAACGGGCATAAGAAATTCAAAAAAAAATCCGAACAATGAAAATCATTCACGTGGTGTCATATTATGTGACATAGTTGAAAGGAAAAATACCAGACTTGTTATATTGATAATGTCTCAAAAAAACCTTCACAAAATGACCTATCATGTTCGAGGTTTCATGGCTTTCAGTCCAAATGACCGATGTTATGTGCTGAGTCACGGCATAGTTTGTGATGATGTGCCCATATTATGCATGCATGTGGACATTGGTATGGAGAACAATGTTGCAGGAGGAATTTTTCCTTTTCATAGCACGGAAAAGCCATTTTCCATTTTCTGAGTGCAAAAAAGGGTCGTTTTGTGAAGTAACCACCAAAATGCTGTTTCAGAATGCTACCGTATCATTTTTCTAAAATACTAGACCACCTTACATGGACTATCTCCCAACCGGGACATCTCAAACCTTTTCGTCCATCCCGGGTAAAAAGGACAAATGTCTACCGAATCGGTAGGAAGTGGGTCCGGTTTGTACTACAGGTACATGATCTAACACCCGTGATTTTTTGAAATAAATCATTTTTAGACTTGCAATATATGGTTTCTTCAGAGATTCAATGCAAGTTCTAACGATGCTCGTCCCCTATCTTCATGCATGCTGGTTCGACCATAGTTAGAAATTCAAAAAATTCAAAACGGGCATAAGAAATTCAAAAAAAATCCGAACAATGAAACTCCTTCACGTGGTGTCATATTATGGGACATAGTTGAAAGGAAAAATACCAGACTTGGTATATTGATCATGTCTCGAAAAAACCTTCACAAAAGGACCTATCATGTTCAATGTTTCATGGCTTTCAGTCCAAATGACCGATATTATGTGCTGAATCACGGCATAGTTTGTGATCCTGTGCCATATTATGCATGCATGTGGACCTTGGTATGGAGAACATTGTTGCAGGAGGAAGTTTTTCTTCACGTCGCACGGAAAAGCAATTTTCCATTTTCCGATCGCAAAAAACCGGTCGTTTTGTGAAGTAACCACCAAAATGCTGTTTCAGAATGCTACCGTCCCATTTTTCTAAAACACTAGACCACCTTACATGGACTATCTCCCAACTGGGACATCTGAAACCTTTTCGTCCATCCCGGGTAAAAAGGACAAATGTCTGCCGAATCGGTAGGAAGTGGGTCCGGTTTGTACTACAGGTACATGATCTAACGCCCGTGATTTTTTGAAAAAATCATTTTTAGACTCACAATATGTTGTTTTCTTCAGAGATCCAATGAAAGTTCTAACGATGCACGTCCCCTATCTTCATGCACGCCGGTTCGACCATAGTTAGAAATACAAAAAATTCAAAACGGGCATAAGAAATTCAAAAAAATCTAAACAACGAAAATCCTTCGCGTGGTGTCATATTATGTGACATAGTTGAAAGGAAAAATATCAGACTTGGTATATTGATCATGTCTCTAAAAAACCTTCACAAAATGACCTATCATGTTCGAGGTTTCATGGCTTTCGGTCGAAATGACCGATGTTATGTGTTGAATCACGACATAGTTTGTGATGATGTGCCCATATTATGCATGCATGTGGACATTGGTATGGAGAACAATGTTGCAGGAGGAAGTTTTCCTTTTCGTCGCACTGAAAAGCCATTTTCCATTTTCCGAGCGCAAAAAACGGGTCGTTTTGTGAAGTAACCACCAAAATGCTGTTTTAGAATGCTACCGTCCCATTTTTCTAAAATACTAAACCACCTTACATGGACTATATCCCATCTGGAACATGTCAAACCTTTTCGTCCATCCCAGATAAACATGACAAATGTGTGCCGATTCGGCAGGAAGTGGGTCCGGTTTGTACTACAGGTACATGATCTAACACCCGTGATTTTTTGAAAAATCATTTTTAGACTCACAATATGTGGTTTCTTCAGAGATCCAATGCAATTTGTACCGATGCTCGTCCCCTATCTTCATGCACGCCGGTTCGACCATAGTTAGAAATTCAAAAAATTCAAAACGGGCATAAGAAATTCAAAAAAAATCCGAACAATGAAAATCCTTCGCGTGGTGTCATATTATGTGACATAGTTGAAAGGAAAAATACCAGACTTGGTATATTGATCATGTATCGAAAAAACCTTCACAAAATGACCTATGTTATGTGCTGAATCACGGCATAGTTTGTCATGATGTGCCCATATTATGCATGCATGTGGACATTGGTATGGAGAACAATGGTGCAGGAGGAAGTTTTCCTTCGTCGCATCGGAAAAGCCATTTTCCATTTTCCAGCGAAAAAACGGTCATTTTGTGAAGTAACCACCAAAATGCTATTTCAGAATGCTACCATTCCATTTTTCTAAAATACTAGACCACCTTACATGGACTATATCCCAACTGGACATCTAAAACCTTTTCCTCCATCCCGGTAAAAGGACAAATGTCCGCCGAATCACAGGAAGTGGGTCCGGTTTGTACTACAGTACATGATCTAACGCCTGCGATTTTTGGAAAATCATTTTAGACTCAAAATATGTGGTTTCTTCAGAGATCCAATGCAAGTTCTAACGATACTGGCCCCTATCTTCATGCATGCTGGTTCGACCATAGTTAGAAATTCAAAAAATTCAAAACGGGCATAAGAAATTAAAAAAAAAATCCGAACAATGAAACTCCTTCGCGTGGTGTCATATTATGTGACATAGTTGAAAGGAAAAATACCTGACTTGGTATATTGATCATGTCTCAAAAAACCTTCACAAATGACCTATCATGTTTGAGGTTTCATGGCTTTCGGTCCAAATGACCGATGTTATGTGCTGAATCACGGCATAGTTTGTGATGATGTGCCCATATTATGCATGCATGTGGACAATTGTATGGAGAACAATGTTGCAGGAGGAAGTTTTTCTTTTCGTCGCACGGAAAAGCCATTTTCCATTTTCCGAGCTCAAAAAAGGGTCGTTTTGTGAAGTAACCACCAAAATGCTGTTTCAGAATGCCACCGTCCCATTTTTCTAAAATACTAGACCACCTTACATGGACTATCTCCAAACCGGGACATCTCAAACCTTTTCGTCCATCCCGGGTAAAAATGACAAATGTTTGCCGAATCGGTAGGAAGTGGGTTCGATTTGTACTACATGTACATGATCTAACGCCCGTGATTTTTTGAAAAAATCATTTTTAGACTCGCAATATGTTGTTTTCTTCAGAGATCCAATGAAAGTTCTAACGATGCACGTCCCCTATATTCATGCACGCCGGTTCGACCATAGTTAGAAATTCAAAAAATTCAAAACGAGCATCAGAAATTAAAAAAATCCGAACAACGAAAATCCTTCGCGTGGTGTCAATTATGTGACATAGTTGAAAGGAAAAATATCAGACTTGGTATATTGATCATGTCTCTAAAAAACCTTCACAAAATGACCTATCATGTTCGAGGTTTCATGGCTTTCGGTCCAAATGACCGATGTTATGTGCTGAATCACGACATAGTTTGTGATGATGTGCCCATATTATGCATGCATGTGGACATTGGTATGGAGAACAATGTTGCAGGAGGAAGTTTTCCTTTTCGTCGCACGGAAAAGCCATTTTCCATTTTTCAAGCGCAAAAAACGGGTCGTTTTGTGAAGTAACCACCAAAATGCTGTTTCAGAATGCTACCGTCCCATTCTTTTAAAATACTAAACCACCTTACGAGGACTATATCCCAACTGGAACATGTCAAACCTTTTCGTCCATCCCGGATAAACAAGACAAATGTGTGCCGAATCGGCAGGAAGTGGGTCCAGTTTGTACTATAGGTACATGATCTAACACCCGTGATTTTTTTAAAAAATCATTTTTAGACTCGCAATATGTGGTTTCTTCAGAGATCTAATGCAATTTCTAACGATGCTCGTCCCCTATCTTCATGCACGCCGGTTCGACCATAGTTAGAAATTCAAAAATCTCAAAACAGGCATAAGAAATTCAAAAAAAATCCGAACAATGAAAATCCTTCGCTTGGTGTCATATTATGTGATATAGTTGAAAGGAAAATACCAGACTTGGTATATTGATCATGTCTCAAAAACCTTCACAAAATGACCTATCATGTTCGAGGTTTCATGGCTTTCGGTCCAAATGACCGATGTTATGTGCTGAATCAAGGCATAGTTTGTGATGATGTGCCCATATTATGCATGCAGGTGGACAATTATATGGAGAACAATGTTGCAGGAGGAAGTTTTTCATTTCGTCGCACGGAAAAGCCATTTTCCATTTTCCGAGCTCAAAAAAGGGGTCGTTTTGTGAAGTAACCACCAAAATGCTGTTTCGTAATGCCACCGCCCCATTTTTCTAAAATACTAGACCACCTTACATGGACTATCTCCCAACCGACATCTCAAACCTTTTCTTCCATCCCGGGTAAAAATGACAAATGTTTGCCGAATCGGTAGGAAGTAGGTTCGATTTGTACTACAGGTACATGATCTAACGCCCGTGATTTTTTGAAAAAATCATTTTTAGACTCGCAATATGTTGTTTTCTTCAGAGATCCAATAAAAGTTCTAACGATGCACGTCCCCTATATTCATGCACGCCGGTACGACCATAGTTAGAAATTCAAAAAATTTAAAACGAGCATAAGAAATTAAAAAAAATCCGAACAATGAAAATCCTTCACGTGGTGTCAATTATGTGACATAGTTGAAAGGAAAAATATCAGACTTGGTATATTGATCATGTCTCTAAAAAACCTTCACAAAATGACCTATCATGTTCGAGGTTTCATGGCTTTCGGTCCAAATGACCGATGTTATGTGAATCACGACATAGTTTGTGATGATGCCCATATTATGAAAGAATGAGGACATTGGTATGGAGAACAATATTGCAGGAGGAAGTTTTCCTTTTCGTCACACGGAAAAGCCATTTTCTATTTTCCGAGTGCAAAAAACGGGTCGTTTTGTGAAGTAACCACCAAAATCCTGTTTCAGAATGCTACCGTCCCATTTTTCTAAAATACTAAACCACCTTACATGGACTATATCCCAACTAGAACATGTCAAAACTTTTCGTCCATCCTGGATAAACAAGACAAATGTGTGCCAAATCGGCAGGAAGTGGGTCCGGTTTGTACTACAGGTACATGATCTAACGCCCGTGATTTTTTGAAAAAATCATTTTTAGACTCGCAATATGTGGTTTCTTCAGGGATCCGATGCAATTTCTAATGATGCTCGTCCCCTATCTTCATGCACGCCGGTTCGACCATAGTTAGAAATTCAAAAAATTCAAAACGGGCATAAGAAATTCAAAAAAAATCAGAACAATGAAAATCCTTCGCGTGGTGTCATATTATGTGACATAGTTGAAAGGAAAAATACCAGACTTGGTATATTGATCATGTCTCGAAAAAACCTTCATAAAATGACCTATCATGTTCGAGGTTTCATGGCTTTCGGTCCAAATGACCGATGTTATGTGCTGAATCACGACATAGTTTGTGATGATGTGCCCATATTATGCGTGCATGTGGACATTGGTATGGAGAACAATGTTGCAGGAGGAAGTTTTCCTTTTTGTCGCACGGAAAAGCCATTTTCATTTTCCGAGCGCAAAAAAGGGTCGTTTTGTAAAGTACACACCAAAATGCTTTTTCAGAATGCTACTGTCCCATTTTTCTAAAATACTAAACCACCTTATATGGACTATATCCCAACTAGAACATGTCAAACCTTTTTGTCCATCCCGGATAAACAGGACAAATGTGTGCCGAATCGGCAGGAAGTGGGTCCGGTTTGTACTACAATTACATGATCTAACGCCCGTGATTTTTTGAAAAAATCATTTTTATACTCGCAATATGTGGTTTGTTTAGAGATCCAATGCAATTTGTAACGATGCTCGTCCCCTATCTTCATGCACGCCGGTTCGACCATAGTTCGAAATTCAAAACGGGCATAAGAAATTCAAAAAAAATCTGAACAATGAAAATCCTTCGCGTGGTGTCATATTATGTGACATAGTTGAATGGAAAATACCAGACTTGGTATATTGATCATGTCTCGAAAAAACCTTCACAAAATGACCTATCATGTTCGAGGTTTCATTGCTTTCGGTCCAAATGACCGATGTTATGTGCTGAATCACGGCATAGTTTGTGATGATGTGCCCATATTATGCATGCATGTGGACATTGGTATGGATAACAATGTTGCAGGAGGAAGTTTTCCTTTTGGTCGCACGAAAAAGCCATTTTCCATTTTCCGAGCACAAAAAACGGGTCATTTTGTGAAGTAACCACCAAAATGCTGTTTCAGAATGCTACCGTCCCATTTTTCTAAAATACTAGACCACCTTACATGGACTATATCCCAACCGAGACATCTCAAACCTTTTCTTCAATCTAGGGTAAAAAGGACAAATGTCTGCCGAATCGGAAGGAAGTGGGTCTGGTTTGTACTACAGGTACATGATCTAACGCCCGTGATTTTTTGAAAAATCATTTTTAGACTCGCAATATGTGGTTTCTTCAGAGATCCAATGCAAGTTCTAACGATGCTCGTCCCTATCTTCATGTATGCCGGTTCGAGCATAGTTAGAAATTGAAAAAATTCAAAACGGGCATAAGAAATTCAAAAAAATCCGAACAACGAAAATCCTTCGCATGGTGTCATATTATGTGACATAGTTGAAAGGAAAAATACCAGACTTGGTATATTGATCATGTCTCTAAAAAACCTTCACAAAATGACCTATCATGTTCGAGGTTTCATGGCTTTCGGTCCAAATGACCGATGTTATGTGCTGAATCACGACATAGTTTGTGATGATGTGCCCATATTATGCATGCATGTGGACATTGGTATGGAGAACAATGTTGCAGGAGGAAGTTTTCCTTTTCATCGCACGGAAAAGCCATTTTCCATTTTTTGAGCGAAAAAAACGGGTTGTTTTGTGAAGTAACACCAAAATGCTGTTTCAGAATGCTACCGTCCCATTTTTTGAAATACTAAACCACCTTAAATGGACTATATCCCAACTGGAACATGTCAAACCTTTTCGTCAATCCCGGATAAACAGATAAATGTAGCCAATCGCAGGAAGTGGGTCCGGTTTGTACTACAGGTACATGACTAACGCCTGTGATTTTTTGAAAAAATCATTTTTAGACTCGCAATATGTGGTTTCTTCAGAGATCCAATGCAATTTCTAACGATGCTCGTCCCCTATCTTCATGCACGCCGGTTCGACCATAGTTAGAAATTAAAAAATCTCAAAACGGGCATAAGAAATTCAAAAAAAATCCGAATGATGAAAATCCTTCGCTTGGTGTCATATTATGTGACATAGTTGAAAGGAAAAATACCTGACTTGGTATATTGATCATGTCTCAAAAAACCTTCACAAAATGACCTATCATGTTTGAGGTTTCATGGCTTTCGGTCCAAATGACCGATGTTATGTGCTGAATCACGGCATAGTTTGTGATGATGTGCCCATATTATGCATGCATGTGGACAATTGTATGGAGAACAATGTTGCAGGAGGAAGTTTTTCTTTTCGTCGCACGGAAAAGCCATTTTCCATTTTCCGAGCTCAAAAAAGGGTCGTTTTGTGAAGTAACCACCAAAATGCTGTTTCAGAATGCCACCGTCCCATTTTTCTAAAATACTAGACCACCTTACATGGACTATCTCCAAACCGGGACATCTCAAACCTTTTCGTCCATCCCGGGTAAAAATGACAAATGTTTGCCGAATCGGTAGGAAGTGGGTTCGATTTGTACTACATGTACATGATCTAACGCCCGTGATTTTTTGAAAAAATCATTTTTAGACTCGCAATATGTTGTTTTCTTCAGAGATCCAATGAAAGTTCTAACGATGCACGTCCCCTATATTCATGCACGCCGGTTCGACCATAGTTAGAAATTCAAAAAATTCAAAACGAGCATCAGAAATTAAAAAAATCCGAACAACGAAAATCCTTCGCGTGGTGTCAATTATGTGACATAGTTGAAAGGAAAAATATCAGACTTGGTATATTGATCATGTCTCTAAAAAACCTTCACAAAATGACCTATCATGTTCGAGGTTTCATGGCTTTCGGTCCAAATGACCGATGTTATGTGCTGAATCACGACATAGTTTGTGATGATGTGCCCATATTATGCATGCATGTGGACATTGGTATGGAGAACAATGTTGCAGGAGGAAGTTTTCCTTTTCGTCGCACGGAAAAGCCATTTTCCATTTTTCAAGAGCAAAAAACGGGTCGTTTTGTGAAGTAACCACCAAATGCTGTTTCAATGCTACCGCCCCATTCTTTTAAAATACTAAACCACCTTACAAGGACTATATCCCAACTGGAACATGTCAAACCTTTTCGTCCATCCCGGATAAACAAGACAAATGTGTGCCGAATCGGCAGGAAGTGGGTCCAGTTTGTACTATAGGTACATGATCTAACACCCGTGATTTTTAAAAAAAATCATTTTTAGACTCGCAATATGTGGTTTCTTCAGAGATCTAATGCAATTTCTATCGATGCTCATCCCCTATCTTCATGCACGCCGGTTCACCATAGTTAGAAATTCAAAATCTCAAAACAGGCATAAGAAATTCAAAAAAAATCCGAACAATGAAAATCCTTCGCTTGGTGTCATATTATGTGATATAGTTGAAAGGAAAAATACCAGACTTGGTATATTGATCATGTCTCGAAAAAACCTTCACAAAATGACCTATCATGTTCGAGGTTTCATGGCTTTCGGTCCAAATGACCGATGTTATGTGCTGAATCAAGGCATAGTTTGTGATGATGTGCCCATATTATGCATGCAGGTGGACAATTATATGGAGAACAATGTTGCAGGAGGAAGTTTTTCATTTCGTCGCACGGAAAAGCCATTTTCAATTTTCCGAGCTCAAAAAAGGGGTCGTTTTGTGAAGTAACCACCAAAATGCTGTTTCAGAATGCCACCGTCCCATTTTTCTAAAATACTAGACCACCTTACATGGACTATCTCCCAACCGGGACATCTCAAACCTTTTCTTCCATCCCGGGTAAAAATGACAAATGTTTGCCGAATCGGTAGGAAGTAGGTTCGATTTGTACTACAGGTACATGATCTAACGCCCGTGATTTTTTGAAAAAATCATTTTTAGACTCGCAATATGTTGTTTTCTTCAGAGATCCAATAAAAGTTCTAACGATGCACGTCCCCTATATTCATGCACGCCGGTACGACCATAGTTAGAAATTCAAAAAATTTAAAACGAGCATAAGAAATTAAAAAAAATCCGAACAACGAAAATCCTTCACGTGGTGTCAATTATGTGACATAGTTGAAAGGAAAAATATCAGACTTGGTATATTGATCATGTCTCTAAAAAACCTTCACAAAATGACCTATCATGTTCGAGGTTTCATGGCTTTCGGTCCAAATGACCGATGTTATGTGCTGAATCACGACATAGTTTGTGATGATGTGCCCATATTATGCATGCATGTGGACATTGGTATGGAGAACAATATTGCAGGAGGAAGTTTTCCTTTTTGTCACACGGAAAAGCCATTTTCTATTTTCCGAGTGCAAAAAACGGGTCGTTTTGTGAAGTAACCACCAAAATCCTGTTTCAGAATGCTACCGTCCCATTTTTCTAAAATACTAAACCACCTTACATGGACTATATCCCAACTAGAACATGTCAAAACTTTTCGTCCATCCTGGATAAACAAGACAAATGTGTGCCAAATCGGCAGGAAGTGGGTCCGGTTTGTACTACAGGTACATGATCTAACGCCCGTGATTTTTGAAAAATCATTTTAGACTCGCAATATGTGGTTTCTTCAGATCCGATGTAATTTCTAATGATGCTCGTCCCCTATCTTCATGCACGCCGGTTCGACCATAGTTAGAAATTCAAAAAATTCAAAACGGGCATAAGAAATTCAAAAAAAATCAGAACAATGAAAATCCTTCGCGTGGTGTCATATTATGTGACATAGTTGAAAGGAAAAATACCAGACTTGGTATATTGATCATGTCTCGAAAAAACCTTCATAAAATGACCTATCATGTTCGAGGTTTCATGGCTTTCGTCCAAATGACCGATGTTATGCTGAATCAGACATAGTTTGTGATGATGTGCCCATATTATGCATGTGGACATTGGTATGGAGAACAATGTTGCAGGAGGAAGTTTTCCTTTTTGTCGCACGGAAAAGCCATTTTCATTTTCCGAGCGCAAAAAAGGGTCGTTTTGTAAAGTACACACTAAAATGCTGTTTCAGAATGCTACTGTCCCATTTTTCTAAAATACTAAACCACCTTATATGGACTATATCCCAACTAGAACATGTCAAACCTTTTTGTCCATCCCGGATAAACAGGACAAATGTGTGCCGAATCGGCAGGAAGTGGGTCCGGTTTGTACTACAATTACATGATCTAACGCCCGTGATTTTTTGAAAAAATCATTTTTAGACTCGCAATATGTGGTTTGTTCAGAGATCCAATGCAATTTGTAACGATGCTCGTCCCCTATCTTCATGCACGCCGGTTCGACCATAGTTCGAAATTCAAAACGGGCATAAGAAATTCAAAAAAAATCTGAACAATGAAAATCCTTCGCGTGGTGTCATATTATGTGACATAGTTGAATGGAAAATACCAGACTTGGTATATTGATCATGTCTCGAAAAAACCTTCACAAAATGACCTATCATGTTCGAGGTTTCATTGCTTTCGGTCCAAATGACCGATGTTATGTGCTGAATCACGGCATAGTTTGTGATGATGTGCCCATATTATGCATGCATGTGGACATTGGTATGGATAACAATGTTGCAGGAGGAAGTTTTCCTTTTCGTCGCACGAAAAAGCCATTTTCCATTTTCCGAGCACAAAAAACGGGTCATTTTGTGAAGTAACCACCAAAATGCTGTTTCAGAATGCTACCGTCCCATTTTTCTAAAATACTAGACCACCTTACATGGACTATATCCCAACCGAGACATCTCAAACCTTTTCGTCCATCTCGTAAAAGGACAAATGTCCGAATCGGAAGGAAGTGGGTCCGGTTTGTACTACGTACATGATCTAACGCTCGTGATTTTTTGAAAAATCATTTTAGACTCGCAATATGTGGTTTCTTCAGAGATCCACGTAAGTTCTAACGATGCTCGCCCCCATCTTCATGCACGCTGTTCACCATAGTTAGAAATTCAAAAATCTCAAAACAGTATAAGAAATTCAAAAAATCCAACAATGAAAATCCTTCGCTTGGTGTCATATTATGTGATATAGTTGAAAGGAAAATACCAGACTTGGTATATTGATCATGTCTCAAAAAAACCTTCACAAAATGACCTATCATGTTCGAGGTTTCATGGCTTTCGTCCAAAATGACCGGCGTTATGTGCTGAATCAAGGCATAGTTTGTGATGATGTGCCCATATTATGCATGCAGGTGGACAATTATATGGAGAACAATGTTGCAGGAGGAAGTTTTATTTCGTCGCATCTAAAAAAGCCATTTTCAATTTTCCGAGCTCAAAAGGGGTCGTTTTGTGAAGTAACCACCAAAATGTCTGTTTCGTAATGCCACCGTCTCCATTTTTTCTAAAATACTAGACCACCTTACATGGACTATCTCTCAACCGGACATCTCAAACCTTTTCTTCCATCCCGTGTAAAATGACAAATGTTTGAATCGAGGGAAGTAGGTCGATTTGTACTACGTGTACATGATCTAACGCCTGATTTTTTGAAAAATCATTTTAGACTCGCAATATGTTGTTTTCTTCAGAGATCCAATAAAAGTTCTAACGATGCACGCCCCTATATTCATGCACGCCTGCAGACGACCATAGTTAGAAATTCAAAAATTTAAAACGAGCATAAGAAATTAAAAAAAATCCGAACAACGAAAATCCTTCACGTGGTGTCAATTATGTGACATAGTTGAAAGGACAAATATCAGACTTGGTATATTGATCATGTCTCTAAAAAACATTCACAAAATGAGCTATCCTGGTCGAGGTTTCATGGCTTTCATTCAAATGACCGATGTTATGTGCTGAATCACGACATAGTTTGTGATGATGTGCCCATATTATGCATGCATGTGGACATTGGTATGGAGAACAATATTGCAGGAGGAAGTTTTCCTTTTTGTCACACGGAAAAGCCATTTTCTATTTTCCGAAAGTGCAAAAACGGGTCGTTTTGTGAAGTAACCACCAAACTCCTGTTTCAGAATGCTACCGTCCCATTTTTCTAAAATACTAAACCACCTTACATGGACTATATCCCAACTAGAACATGTCAAAACTTTTCGTCCATCCTGGATAAACAAGACAAATGTGTGCCAAATCGGCAGGAAGTGGGTCCGGTTTGTACTACAGGTACATGATCTAACGCCTGATTTTTGAAAAATCATTTTAGACTCGCAATATGTGGTTTCTTCAGGGATCCGATGCAATTTCTAATGATGCTCGTCCCCTATCTTCATGCACGCCGGTTCGACCATAGTTAGAAATTCAAAAAATTCAAAACGGGCATAAGAAATTCAAAAAAAATCAGAACAATGAAAATCCTTCATGGTGTCATATTATGACATAGTTGAAAGGAAAAATACCAGACTTGGTATATTGATCATGTCTCAAAAACCTTCATAAAATGACCTATCATGTTCGAGGTTTCATGGCTTTCATTCCAAATGACCGATGTTATGTGCTGAATCACTTACATAGTTTGTGATGATGTGCCCATATTATGCGTGCATGTGGACATTGGTATGGAGAACAATGTTGCAGGAGGAAGTTTTCCTTTTTGTCGCACGGAAAAGCCATTTTCATTTTCCGAGCGCAAAAAAGGGTCGTTTTGTAAAGTACACACTAAAATGCTGTTTCAGAATGCTACCGTCCCATTTTTCTAAAATACTAAACCACCTTATATGGACTATATCCCAACTAGAACATGTCAAACCTTTTTGTCCATCCCGGATAAACAGATAAATGTGCCGAATTCCAGGAAGTGGGTCCCATTGTACTACAATTACATGATCTAACGCCTGATTTTTTGAAAAAATCATTTTTAGACTCGCAATATGTGGTTTGTTCAGAGATCCAATGCAATTTGTAACGATGCTCGTCCCCTATCTTCATGCACGCCGGTTCGACCATAGTTCGAAATTCAAAACGGGCATAAGAAATTCAAAAAATCGAACAATGAAAATCCTTCACATGGTGTCATATTATGTGACATAGTTGAATGGAAAATACCGTGACTTGGTATATTGATCATGTCTCAAAAACCTTCACAAAATGACCTATCATGTTCGAGGTTTCATTGCTTTCTAGTCCAAATGACCGATGTTATGTGCTGAATCACGCATAGTTTGTGATGATGTGCCCATATTATGCATGCATGTGGACATTGGTATGGATAACAATGTTGCAGGAGGAAGTTTTCTTCACGCATCTAAAAAGCCATTTTCCATTTTCCAGCAAAAACGGGTCATTTTGTGAAGTAACCACCAAAATGTTGTTTCGTAATGCTACCGTCCATTTTTTCTAAAATACTAGACCACCTTACATGGACTATATCCCAACCGAGACATCTCAAACCTTTTCGTCCATCTCGGGTAAAAGGACAAAATGTCTCGCCGAATTCCAAGGAAGTGGGTCCGTTTGTACTACAGTACATGATCTAACGCCTGATTTTTGAAAATCATTTTAGACTGCAATATGTGGTTTCTTCAGAGATCCAATGCAGTTCTAACGATGCTCATCCCCTATCTTCATGTATGCCGGTTCGAGCATAGTTAGAAAAAAAAATTCAAAACGGCATAAGAAATTCAAAAAAATCCAACAACGAAAATCCTTCGCATGGTGTCATATTATGTGACATAGTTGAAAGGAAAAATACCAGACTTGGTATATTGATCATGTCTCTAAAAAACCTTCACAAAATGACCTATCATGTTCGAGGTTTCATGGCTTTCGGTCCAAATGACCGATGTTATGTGCTGAATCACGACATAGTTTGTGATGATGTGCCCATATTATGCATGCATGTGGACATTGGTATGGAGAACAATGTTGCAGGAGGAAGTTTTCCTTTTCATCGCACGGAAAAGCCATTTTCCATTTTTTGAGCGAAAAAAACGGGTTGTTTTGTGAAGTAACACCAAAATGCTGTTTCAGAATGCTACCGTCCCATTTTTTGAAATACTAAACCACCTTAAATGGACTATATCCCAACTGGAACATGTCAAACCTTTTCGTCCATCCCGGATAAACAGGACAAATGTGTGCCGAATCGGCAGGAAGTGGGTCCGGTTTGTACTACAGGTACATGACTAACGCCTGTGATTTTTTGAAAAAATCATTTTTAGACTCGCAATATGTGGTTTCTTCAGAGATCCAATGCAATTTCTAACGATGCTCGTCCCCTATCTTCATGCACGGTTCACCATAGTTAGAAATTAAAAAATCTCAAAACGGGCATAAGAAATTCAAAAAAAATCCGAATGATGAAAATCCTTCGCTTGGTGTCATATTATGTGACATAGTTGAAAGGAAAAATATCTGACTTGGTATATTGATCATGTCTCAAAAAACCTTCACAAAATGACCTATCATGTTTGAGGTTTCATGGCTTTCGGTCCAAATGACCGATGTTATGTGCTGAATCACGGCATAGTGTTTGATGATGTGCCCATATTATGCATGCATGTGGACAATTGTATGGAGAACAATGTTGCAGGAGGAAGTTTTTCTTTTCGTCGCACGGAAAAGCCATTTTCCTTTTTCCGAGCTCAAAAAAGGGTCGTTTTGTGAAGTAACCACCAAAATGCTGTTTCAGAATGCCACCGTCCCATTTTTCTAAAATAGTAGACCACCTTACATGGAATATCTCCAAACAGGGACATCTCAAACCTTTTCGGCCCATCCCGGTAAAATGACAAATGTTTGCGAATCCAGAGAAGTGGGTTCGATTTGTACTACATGTACATGATCTAACGCCCGTGATTTTTTGAAAAAATCATTTTTAGACTCGCAATATGTTGTTTTCTTCAGAGATCCAATGAAAGTTCTAACGATGCACGTCCCCTATATTCATGCACGCCGGTTCGACCATAGTTAGAAATTCAAAAATCTCAAACGAGCATCGTAAATTAAAAAATCCAACAACGAAAATCCTTCGTGGTGTCAATTATGTGACATAGTTGAAAGGAAAAATATCAGACTTGGTATATTGATCATGTCTCTAAAAAACCTTCACAAAATGACCTATCATGTTCGAGGTTTCATGGCTTTCGGTCCAAATGACCGATGTTATGTGCTGAATCACGACATAGTTTGTGATGATGTGCCCATATTATGTATGCATGTGGACATTGGTATGGAGAACAATGTTGCAGGAGGAAGTTTTCCTTTTCGTCGCACGGAAAAGCCATTTTCTATTTTCCGAGTGCAAAAAACGGGTCGTTTTGTGAAGTAACCACCAAAATCCTGTTTCAGAATGCTACCGTCCCATTTTTCTAAAATACTAAACCACCTTACATGGACTATATCCCAACTGGAACATGTCAAAGCTTTTCGTCCATCCCGGATAAACCAGACAAATGTGTGCTGAATCGGCAGGACGTGGGTCTGGTTTGTACTACAGGTACATGATCTAACGCCTGTGATTTTTTGAAAAATCATTTTTAGACTCGCAATATGTGGTTTCTTCAGAGATCCAATGCAAGTTCTAACGATGCTCGTCCCCTATCTTCATCCATGCTGGTTCGACCATAGTTAGAAATTCAAAAAATTCAAAACGGGCATAAAAAATTCAAAAAAAATCCGAACAATGAAACTCCTTCGCGTGGTGTCATATTATGTGACATAGTTGAAAGGAAAAATACCAAACTTGGTATATTGATCATGTCTCGAAAAAACCTTCACAAAATGACCTATCATGTTCGATGTTTCATGGCTTTCGGTCCAAATGAAAGATGTTATGTGCTGAATCATGGCATAGTTTGTGATGCTGTGCCCATATTATGCATGTATGTGGACATTGGTATAGAGAACATTGTTGCAGGAGGTTTTACACGTCCCACGAAAAGCTATTTTCCATTTTCCATCGCAAAACCGATCGTTTGTGAAGTAACCACCAAAATGCTGTTTCAGAATCGCTACCGCCCCATGTTGCTAAAATACTAGACCACCTTACATGGACTATCTCCCAAAAGCGACAACTGAAACCTTTATGTCCATCCCGGGTAAAAAGGACAAATGTCTGCCGAATCGGTAGGAAGTGGGTCCGGTTTGTACTACAGGTACATGATCTAGCACCCGTGATTTTTTGAAAAAAAATCATTTTTAGACTCGCAATATGTTGTTTTCTTCAGAGATCCAATGAAAGTTCTAACGATGCCCGTCCCCTATCTTCATGCACGCCGGTTCGACCATAGTTAGAAATTCAAAAAATTCAAAACGGGCATAAGATATTCAAAAAAATCCGAACAATGAAAATCCTTCGCGTGGTGTCATATTATGTGACATAGTTGAAAGGAAAAATACCAGACTTGGTATATTTATCATGTCTCTAAAAAACCTTCACAAAATGACCTATCATGTTCGAGGTTTCATGGCTTTCGGTCCAAATGACCGATGTTATGTGCTGAATCACGACATAGTTTGTGATGACGTGCCCATATTATGCATCCATGTGGATATTGGTATGGAGAACAATGTTGCAGGAGGAAGTTTTCCTTTTCGTCGCACGGAAAACCCATTTTCCATTTTCCGAGCGCAAAAACGGGTCTTTTGTAACCACCAAAATGCTGTTTCAGAATGCTACCGTCCCATTTTTCTAAAATACTAAACCACCTTACATGGACTATATCCCAACTGGAACATGTCAAACCTTTTCATTCATCCGGATAAATGGACAAATGTGTGCCAATTCCAGTGGAAGTGGGTCCGGCTTGTACTATAGGTACATGATCTAACGCCTGTGATTTTTTAAAAAATCATTTTAGACTCGCAATATGTGGTTTCTTCAGATCCAATGCAATTTCTAACGATGCTCATCCCCTATCTTCATGCACGCCGTTCACCATAGTTAGAAATTCAAAATCTCAAACAGCATAAGAAATTCAAAAAATCCTAACAATGAAAATCCTTCGCTGGTGTCATATTATGTGACATAGTCGAAAGGAAAAATACCAGACTTGGTATATTGATCATGTCTCAAAAAATCTTCACAAAATGACCTATCATGTTCGAGGTTTCATGGCTTTCGGTCCAAATGACCGATGTTATGTGCGGAATCACGACATAGTTTGTGATGCTGTGCCCATATTATGCATGTGGACATTGGTATGGGAGAACAATGCCAGGAGGAAGTTTTCTTTTTCGCATTTTAAAAGCCATTTTCCATTTTCCGAGGTCAAAAAGGTCGTTTTGGTGAAGTAACCACCAAAATGTTGTTTCGTAATGCCACCGCCCCATTTTTCTAAAATACTAGACCACCTTACATGGACTATCTCCCAACCGGACA